>CM055905.1:27270735-27870735 GCA_029582155.1 Panopea generosa
TACATACATCAGTAGACATTGATGTCTTAAATTAATAGTTACAGAAATTATGTACGTATACCTGATGCCATTTCAAGAAACTACATGTGTTAAACATAAGGGTCTTCCGTGGCCAAGTGGTCCAAGGCGCCATCTCAAGATCACTGCCCTCTCACCGCTAAGGTCATAGGTTCAAGTCCTGCCAGTTACTTGCGCAAGGATGTTGGTTCTACTCAGATTCATTTTAGGTCTTCCTCCGCCAATAAATCTAGATATTCATATATAACCTGAAGTGTGTTGGTTCTACTCAGATTCGTTTTGAGGTCTTCCTCCGCCAATAAATCTGGATATGTCGTATATAACCTGAAGTGTGTTGGTTCTACTCAGATTCATTTTGAGGTCTTCCTCCGCCAATAAATCTGGATATGTCATATAACCTGAAGTGTGTTGGTTCTACTCAGATTCATTTTGAGGTCTTCCTCCGCCAATAAATCTAGATATGTCATATATAACCTGAAGTGTGTTGGTTCTACTCAGATTCATTTTGAGGTCTTCCTCCGCCAATAAATCTGGATATGTCATATATAACCTGAAGTGTGTTGGTTCTACTCAGATTCATTTTGAGGTCTTCCTCCGCCAATAAATCTGGATATGTCATATATAACCTGAAGTGTGTTGGTTCTACTCAGATTCATTTTGAGGTCTTCCTCCGCCAATAAATCTGGATATGTCATATATAACCTGAAGTGTGTTGTAAAAAAAACCTTGAGCCTTAGTCATTAAAAAAAATTGTTACATTAATAGAAACTTGAAAATAAGTCTGTTCCTATCAAAGCCATTGGAGCAAGTTAAAGAATCATAATGCTAGGGTTTCTTTCCTGGGTTATTATGGTTGATCTGGTTAATTATAATGCCATTCGGCAATATTTCCATTCAAATTGGTTACATTCTTGTTTAATTCCTGTTTAACCTCACAGTTTAATCGTTGAATAGTTATTATAATTAACACCACTTGACACCTTAGCAACGGAAGTACACATTCAGAAGTATATGAAGAACATGAAATGCAGATTTGATTTTCCAGTTTTGTGAGTGCTGTGCGTGTACTTTTACAGTGTTTACATGTTCTCTTTATTCCTAGCTTACAGAATTATCCTTATGAATATTGCTGTTCCAAACTTGGTTATAATTTCAGTGTGTCTATTTCAAATTTGGAAATTAGAGAGTAATTACTTCTTACTGTCAGAATTGTAGTCATGTCATACATAATTATAAGTTCCGTTCATTACACTTCATGAATATTCTCGTAACTAAATGGTAATAAATCCTCGGGGACTTGGAATTTTAACTTAATAAGTCCTAAAGTTATTTACTGGTTGATGTTCTGCAAGTCTGGGTTCACCGTAAAACTAGTGTATGTAGTTGAAACCTAGAAGGTGTTTTTCTAAAGTTACACGTTAAACCCTCAATTTATTCGTAAATCTATCTTGGCGCTGTTGTTTACACTCAGTTTGATTGATTTGATTGGACACTGGAATTGTCAAGTTTCAGATATCATAACATTCTTTTTATAATGGGGTTTAATGCCATTTTAAACACATTTAGGTTTTATATGACATATCCAGAATGAATCTGAGTAGAACACCATTCTTCCGCAAGTAACTGGCAAATTTTGGTGTTTAGCGTTGCTTTCAACAATTTCAACATATCGCGACAATGTCTACTTGAGACAGTATTCTGAGCAATGTCACACTGGAGACACATACCCAGTTGCATTATACTGACACAGGGCCGACCAGACCTAGAACTCTCCTCTAAATGCTGAACGTCAAGTGAAGAAGCTTCTATTACCATTTTAAAGTCTTTGGTATGACCCTGCTAGGGATTGAACCCACAACCTTCTGCATGCAAGGCGGACACTCTACCACTAGACCAGGCAACCTTAAATGTTTAAGATATAACAATAGCTTCTTGAACCCATGATCTTGACCAAGTGCTCTCTCACTACTGAGGTCATTGGTTCAACTCCACACTCTGTCCAAAGACTTCAAGACCTTGGCCAAGTGGTCTCTCACTACTGAGGTCATTGGTTCAACTCCGCACTCTGTCCAAAGACTTCAAGACCTTGGTTAAGTGGTCTCTCACTACTGAGGTCATTGGTTCAACTCCACACTCTGTCCAAAGACTTCAAGACCTTGGCCAAGTGGTCTCTCACTACTGAGGTCATTGGTTAAACTCTACACTCTGTTCAAAGACTTCAAGACATTGGCCAAGTGGTCTCTCACTACTGAGGTCATTGTTTCAACTCCGCACTCTGTCCAAAGACTTCAAGACATTGGCCAAGTGGTCTCTCACTACTGAGGTCATTGGTTCAACCCGCACTCTGTCCAAAGACTTTAAGACCTTGGTTAAGTGGTCTCTCACTACTGAGGTCATTGGTTCAACTCCACACTCTGTCCAAAGACTTCAAGACCTTGGCCAAGTGGTCTCTCACTACTGAGGTCATTGGTTAAACTCTACACTCTGTTCAAAGACTTCAAGACATTGGCCAAGTGGTCTTTCACTACTGAGGTCATTGGTTCAACTCCATACTCTGTCCAAAGACTTCAAGACCTTGGTCAAGTGGTCTCTCATTACTGAGGTCATTGGTTCAACTCCACACTATGTCCAAAGACTTCAAGACATTGGCCAAGTGGTCTCTCACTACTGAGGTCATTGGTTCAGTCCACACTCTGTCCAAAGACTTCAAGACCTTGGCCAAGTGGTCTCTCACTACTGAGGTCATTGGTTCAATTCCATACTCTGTTTAAAACTTCGAGTATGTAACTGAATAAATGCTGGTGATAAAATTGACCTGACACAGGTGTCATATTTGTAATCCCCGCCAAGCAACAGTCTCTGTGGTGATTGATATATGACATTGTGTAGCTTTATCATTCCTCTCTCACCGCTGATTCAAGTAGGGAAGTTATCATTTACTTGCGGAGATGTGGTATGCTCGAGGACCGGTTAGCCTTTTAGGATCCCAGGAAACAGTGGTTTAGTTAACTGATCATCTGTTAGCCTTCGATGACATAAAAATGATGCTAAATATTCAGTCAATCAGTCATATTTGTAGAGTTTTATATCTTAGAGTAACACATTAGATAAAACCCAGCTCAATAGAACTGATCCAATTATGGTTGTACAATGTAACACATTAAACATTACATGTATATGAAACATGAATGCTTTTTTATCGCCTTGATGCTCGCAGCGGTGGTTAATTTGTGGATATCATAAGATATCTGCCTGTAGTAGAACAAAATACTACAATCAGTTCTTTACCGGTAATAAGAGTATGACTAAAGCAGTGCCATACTGTCCAATATTTGGTTAACTACATAATAAGGAATGAACTTCAGTTTTCTATAGCAAGTACATGTAACCAATGACGTCCAAGATGACTTTCGTAACTGAAGTGCCAATGAATTATAGGTAACTGCCTAATGGTGTCGCACTACTGGTGCAAAGCGATATTGTCATCCGAAGACGAAATGGTTCTTTATTGACTAGAGACTAAAAGCTTTTGTTCATTTGAGTTTGTAAATGCCTGTCAATCATTAAAATGGTTATATTAGTGTCGCTGTAGATGACATACCATCTGTCTGGAAGTCGTGACAGTGTCTTCAATGTCGGCAACATAACTGCTGATTGCCCGCTCACATTAAATGATAGTATAAATTGACAATATTGGCGCTGATTGCCAGCTTGCATAAATAACTGTGTAAATTGAGATTATTGTCATTGATTGCTCACAGAAATGATAATTTTTCTGTTCCTCACGTCAGTTTTTCTGTTTCTCACGTCAGTTTATCTGGTCCTCACATCAGTTTATATGGTCCTCACATCAGTTTATCTGTTCCTCACATCAGTTTATCTGTTTCTCATGTCAGATTATCTGGTACTCATGTCAGTTTATCTGTTCCTCCCATCAGTTTATCATCTAGTCCTCACATCAGTTTATATGGTTCTCACATCAGTTTATAGGGCCCTCATATCAGTTTATCTGGTCCTGATGTCAGTTTATAGAGTCCTCACCTCAGTTTACCTGCCAGCAGTTTATGTTGATATTGCTTTATTTACATCTCCTAAATGGTCTTCAACTCAGAATGAGTGCATTCACATTTAGTTCTGCATCAATTTAAGGCTTGGTGAATGAACAGCACAGTTTGCATGTTTGGAGCATATAAACATAACTAAATTGAAATAAGCGTTGTATTTATGGTGTTTGATATAGGGACTGTTTGTGTAAATGTGTGTATAAATAGTTGATAATGGGCTGAGCCACTGATCCACTGCTAAGGTAGATATTGTTTATAAACTGTGGGAAAATTACAGAATGATATATAATACTCTCTACAAAATACTACAATTACCCTCCAAATAAAACATTGACTCCTAATTAAGACTATGGTATTATCATTATTTACCATATTATTCTTTGTTTAGCATCTTTTTTATGTCATCCTCGGTTAACGAATGATCAGCCTTATCATTCTTTTCTTGAATCCTGGAAGGTTAGTTAACCAGTACTCGAGCACACCCTGCAAGTAACTGATAACTTTCACACTTGAATCAGCGATGAGATATGAATGCAAATGAAATGCTATTTTGTATATATCAGTCATCATGAAGACTGGCGAGGAGGGGATTTGAACTCACAACCCCTGGATTAATAGTCTGTTGCACTACTGTTTGGGCTATCTGGATCCAGCACATTGACTACTAATCATTAGTAAGGATAAATACAGCAGCAGCTATTGGCCAATGAAAAATGGTTTTGTACACATAAACATTTTAATACAGTCATAGTAAGATATTGCACTCAATAATTCAGAGGATGATTTAAGTAAATTAAATTGAGGAAATTGTCTGCTGACGATGGAAAGTATCTGTATAATGCTGGTGCTACAAAACATTCAGTTTTTACTTGAAACGTCTGAAGCAAGTGTACATGCTAGACAATCACAAAGAAGTGTTAGGTTTGGTAAAGGTCAGGCAGTTTTGTTTTTTTTACAGACGAGCGAGGAAACTTAATAGATTAGAATTGTCCAGACGGATCTCAAATCTTTTCTCCTTTATTGTTGATACATTTCAAGGTCTTCTGATCTTCTTTTTGTGTGATCTGTGTAAATGTTGAAATATAATTATAACAGAAAACTCAATATTGAGTGGAGATTTAAATCTAACTGTCATATAAAAGCTGCAATATGGCTCTGGGGCAGGTTTTTATATAATTCAGTACATGGTTCAAATCAGAGAACCCTTTTTCGAAATCACTGCATTGTTTTTATTGTAATGTTAAAACATTTAATGGCGAAAAAATAATTTTCAAAGAGTGTTTGTTATATGCAGTTTGAAAAAAACAACTCAACTACCAAAAATTTGAATCTGATGGAGATATACTCTGCTCATACGGATCTGTATCAATTCACCATAAGGTCAACTACAATCATTGCGTTTTCCATAAACTTAATAACATTATGACGTCTGTTTTAATTTTCACTTTCTATCATCCGCGGACCTAAAATATTAAAGTACTATCCTAGACTCAAATTAAAAAGCCCCAAAATGTTGTCAAAAGTATCACTTTTTATCACTTTTTGCCCCCTGAAGTTTGGTACCCCCACTTTCATCATGAAAAAAAAGAGTAAATTTCACCAAGTTTACTTTCCAGTTTCCTTAATAAAATGAATTTCATCAGTCACAGAAACATAATTTTATTTTTTATTGACACAAATTTTATAAACATATATTTTATTGTGATCATTTGCCCATTTGACATTTTCATCCAACCAGAATTAAGCTTACAATAAAAATATATGCCCTGAACTTCCCTATACTTTTTTCAGCCAATCAGAGAGCTCTCTCAATGGTGGTAGCTGACCATAAGCAGATAGCCTAGTGTAGCATTGTAATTCGATTATCTCCTTTCAAATATTTACTACCCTGGCAGTAAAAGTTGGGAGTTTAGCACATCATTCAACACAAGACAAGTTATATATTATGACATCAAGTCTTATTGATAGAGAAATCCTCAGAATGAATCTGAGAATAACCATCACTTACCATGAATCACTCTTAAACCATCTCATAGTTCTTAAGTTTTGGGCTGATTCGAGCTTAGACACCACAACCTCAGTGTATAGAGGTTACTTTTAAAGTGGTCTTTAGACAAGAGTTTCTTAGACCTATTGGTCATGGAGGACTCACTCGTTTTAAAAATATTGAGTACTTTATTCAATAATAAAAATGAATCCAACAAGAACGAGTGTTACAATTTACATTTAGGTGCCTCGAGAGCATTGTGAAAATTCACTGTCTAAGTTGAAGTGTCAGGTAAAGAGTTCTCAAAACTTTTACCATGTGATGGTGAACTTTTTTAATAATATCATTTGCAAACAGTATGGACCCAGTCTGATAATTGTCTACATCGTCTGTACCAAAGTCAGTAAATCCCATCTACACATATTCTTGATGGTATTGGTTGGAATAATTTTCTTTAGTTTAAAACTGTGATAGACCAAGCTATAGGTTAGACACCCAGATTGAAGTATAGACGTATTTCTGGTTTATTTTTGTCTTAAATAGCTGTAAGCTGTGTTTCATCAATACAAGAAGTTCACCTACAGTAGTACACCCATGTGTCCTCAGGTTACCCATACATCTGGCGTTTTATGTATGGTAATGATTGAAATATTGACAATTGGCATCACATGTACACTTTGATGTCTTGAACAGGGAATTGGGGGAAATAATACTATCCACATGTATATTTATATTAAGATCCAGTACAACATGCATATGTGATGAAGTGCCAGGATAACTTGGCATTTCAGACTCCTAACACTCCAAAGGTTCATAATTAAACATGGAGGTTTGTCCTAGAGCCTTCATGAGGTTGGTGGTAGAATGGTTTAGTCAATAACACTAAAAGCTTGATGAAGTGTGGCTTCTTTTTTGTATGTATTAACATATTGTAAGGTGTCTCTTTTGTATGAATTAACATATTGTAAGGTTCTCTTTTGTATGTATTAACATATTGTAAGGTGTCTCTTTCATATGTATTAACATATTGTAAGGTGTCTCTTTTGTATGTATAAACATATTGTAAGGTATTAATATATTGTAAGGTGTCTCTTTTGTATGTATTAACATATTGAAAGGTGTCTCTTTCATATGTATTACCATATTGTAAGGTGTCTCTTGTAAGGTGTCTCTTTCATATGTATTAACATATTGTAAGGTGTCTCTTTCATATGTATTAACATATTGTAAGGTATCTCTTGTAATGTGTCTCTTTCATATGCATTATCATATTGTAAGGTGTCTCTTGTAAGGTGTCTCTTTCATATGTATTAACATATTGTAAGGTTCTCTTTTGTATGTATTAACATATTGTAAGGTGTCTCTTTTATATGTATTAACATATTGTAAGGTGTCTCTTTCATATGTATTAACATATTGTAAGGTGTCTCTCTTGTATGTATTAACATAGTATAAGGTGTCTCTCTTGTATGTATTAACATATTATAAGGTGTCTTTCTTGTATGTATTTACATATTATTAGATGTTTCTCTTGTATGTATTTACATAATTTATTTGTAAGATTTTATCCTGTGTGTATTAGCATGACAAGTTCTATAATTTTGGAATATACCACAATTCTTCAAATCAGCTAACAATTAACTCTTTGAAGTGCACAGTCCAGTGGTAGGGCTTTGAGCCTATGATCGGAGGGTTGTGGGTTGATCCTGTCCTGTTTCTTGTGTTCTTGAGCATGAAACTTTTTCTACATATGCTTAGTACTGGTTCTAACCAGGCAGACTTTGAGCGTGACTTGTTTAATTTGTAATAACTTGTTTCACAATCCAACTAAAATAAGTATATAACAAATATAACAAATAACCTTTGGATAATTTTATGTGAACTCTGGTAATCTATTTTTAATCTTGCAGATTATTACATCAAAAATAAAAAAAAGTCACTTGACCTTTCTTAGCTGTAAATGTCAAGGTCACAATCAAGGTCACATTTTTTCCTACTGTTCAGCCAAACGGTATTTCTAGTTCTAATGACTTGTAACATAAACATGTTGTTTAAGTGATCAACTGCCAGGGGCATTGACATCTTACAACATCATTACAGCTTTGTTTTTATGCCCAGCTTCAATGAAAAAGTAATTCAAAGATATTGAGTGCCTGTATTACGATCACTGATAGCAGAATTAGTCTCCAGTGGCAAGCCTAATGTGTTGTGAGTATTGCTGATCTGTAGTGTATTTTTTTGTAAATGAGATTCTCTAACAAACAACTGATTTTAAGGATAACAAAAATAAAAGTATATTATAAGAAAAAAATGGTCATATTTCCGTTTTCATTGTTCAGTATATTGTGGATCAAACATAATTAATATTATGTCCACATGGTACATGACTGTAATTTCTCATCAGTTGATATTCCTTTCAAGGTGTTAACATCAACTGGTTCGCCAAGATGTTCTCATCAGTTGGTTTATTAGTGTGTTGTCATTTAGTTTATTCGGGTGTTCTGTCAGTTGGTTCCTGCGGGTGTTGTTGTCTGATTTAGTACATTCTAGTGTTGCCATCAAGTGTTTTTCCATCAGATGTTTCTTCAAGGGTGGCTAAGAGGAGAAAAAGACTAAGTTACAATGAGTGTTTATAATGTTATATGAGTGCAGATAGATCAATGATGCATTCAAAATGATTATGGAAATGTAATGAAGTTGTTACATTACATGCTGATAGTCATTTCTGAATGACTAAAAGTCTCAAACTATTTTCCCAGTTTTTAACACCTTCACGCTAACAGACTCTCATGGGGTTTTGTCTGCATAATCATAGAAATTTCAAGAAATTCATTCGGGATTTGGGTAAAATTCCAGAAAATGTTTTTACACAGATTAACTTCTGGACTTTTTCTACGCTTTCCAGGAAAGGTACAGCTGGGTAAATATTTTCAGTCTATTACATATGTCAGTCTACAGATCACCTCCTTTCTCATTGTGACCATTGTTGTATTAAAGTGAATTTATAAGGATTTTTCAGACTTTCAAAATTGGCTAAAAACTTTTTTTCCCCCCATTATATCATTCCTATATATACTCACTGACCCCATATTGCCAAATAGATATCCATTTAAACATGCCAAAATAACATATTTCTTTCGATGAATTTTAGAACAATAGTCAATTCCTTTCACTTCCCCCACAATCTCTGTCATGCACAGTTGCATGTTTGTCTGACGTTAGGTCTTGTCTACTGATACGAATAATGTCAGTTAAGTCTCTGCCTTTGATCAAGTTTATCTGCATGGGTGGTGAGCACCAGACCATTTGTTACTTAATTACTGATTAGGACTTTGTGATGCTGCTGCCATTGTTCGATTCATTCTCCCAGCTGTCCTGTCCTTAATTGATCACCCTCATTACCTTCTCACATAAATTTGTAGGAGAGACTAACCAATACTACAAGTTATTTTATTGGCATCAATTCCTGCCAGTCCAATATTGAATTTTGTTTGAACAATCTGATTGTGAATATACCTAGGTGTCTGAGATTAATGTTGGCATTAAGATATACATGCATGTTTCTGACTGTTTAATATTATTGAAACAACTGTATTTAATTTTTAAATACGGTTGTTAGAAAGCCATACATACTTATGTGACCATAATGGTTTAAGGTTATAATTTTTGGATGGTTGAAAAAATAGTTAAAAGAAGAGGAGTGACTACCATAGACACCTAAAATCAGTCACAAAATACATTAACAGACCACTTCAGGGGTAAACTAGCTCTTGTAAATATTAGTAATAATATGTTGTATCAAAATCACTTACCATTGCTAAATTTATTTTTAAGTATGAGTCCAGCTCAGTCAATCTTTATGTGAGAAAGTTTGCCAGTAACTTACAGAAGGAGTGGTTAATTACATAGATTCATTCCAGAGTCTTCTTCCACTAATAAAACTGGATGTCATTATTAACACCTTAAACTACACAGCCATAGAGGACCCTCTGAAAATATAAGGGAACAAATAAGAAAGTTTACTTTTTTTACCCCTATCTCCTGTCTTGTCCCACTTTGTTATATCTGGAAACTGTGTTTCATTATGAAAGAGTTGTTCTACAGTCATCTTAAAGTCTGTTCTCCATTTTGTTTGTTGGTGTTATTTTACAATGTCGTCTATTAAGTATTTCTTGCCGATGTTAAATTTGCCTCTGAATTTGAATAGAGTTCAAACAAGATTTTTATTTTCTTTCTATTTAAACCTTATTTGCTGATAAATAAAACAAACTTAAAAAATCATCTACTGCACTAAAAGTCAAATACAAAACATAAGTAGTAAGTATTGATTATTTTTACCTGTTTTTGCTTGATGCAGTCTCATTTTTAACCATTTTATAATTAAATTGCTAATGTATTACGCAATTAATTTTCATAGCCAATAATTACGAACTGAGTTCCTGAAAGGAAGCAGTATCTGTTGAATACTGCCTGGTGGGGGGCCATGGTGACAGTATTGACTTTTTCTTACTGAATGACGTCAATGGACCCAGTCAAACTAAGCACCATTATGTAACTTGTAATAATCTCAGAATAACCAGTATTGGTCACATGATACTCTGTTATATCTCGGAGTTTTTGTTCTTATTTCTTCTTCAATCCCTACAGAGAGCCCGGCACTTGAGATTTAACAAATATTTTTAGGCAAGTTATTATGCTTAATTAGTGTTTGTTTGTTGGTTTGAATATTTAGTGTCATGTTTGTGCCGTCGAGGACTAGCAGATGATCAGTTAAACTAATCACTCTTTCCTGGGATCCCTGAAGGTTTACCAGTACTCAATCACACCCATCTTAGCAAGTAACTGAGAACTTTCCCACTTGAATCATAATGAGACACAATGTCGTATATCGGTCATCACGGAGACTGTTGCTGGGTGGGAATTTGAACTCACGACTACTGGATTGATTAAGTCAAACTTGTTCATATACCGACTGAGCTCTTAAACCGGGTTCAGGAACAGTTTATCAGAGATGCAGATCTTTATTTTTTATGTTCCATTACTGGGTCAATAAAGGATTCTCATCTAATGTTACTTGCCTAGCTGCCTGCGAGCAGTGCTGGTCATTTAAGCCTTACATGTGATGGTTCAGACAAAACAATTCATTATTATCGTTGTTTGAGTTTATCTGGTGGTTTAATAACAATAAATGTTATGTAAACTTTGTGGAATACAATATTCCTGACATGAGGCGACCGTTGCCGTAGATGAAACGCTTTTTCTTCCAACATACTGACATAGCATCCTTGAGCAATAACAGCCAACTAAGTCAATAATCGATCAAGAACTTCTGTGGACAGTTAGTGCTGCGTAAATTCCTTTTGCCCTGTAGTTGTCGTTGTTGCGGTTTTGGTATTAACAGCGATTGAAAGACTTTTTATCGACTGACCTTAAAACGATTTTACATTAACCATTGCTATGAGAAAATAATTGCCATATAAGTAGTTGCAAACATTGTGTGAGTTGGATTCCAACCATGATAATGGTTTGTTTCACTCTTAACATCCACTATGCATCATTGGAATTTATAGCATAGGTTGATAGTTATTTTTCATAATTCCATTTTAGTTTAAACTTATTTATTTTACTTCAATTGTTAAGCAAGTTATTACAACTTATACAAATCATGTCCAAAGTCTTCTCTGGTGAAACCAGTACAAAACATATGCCGAATAATGTCTTGTCCAAGGACACCCACACATAGGCGTGAGGGGGGATTGAACCCACGACTCTCCAATCCTGGGGCCGATGCTCTACCTCTGGACCATGTGCTCCACATTTTGAAATAATGTTCCTTTAAAAAGAAATCCTGGGGGTATGTCATAGGGTTACCATGTTACAGTAGCTGATGGTATGACAGTGTTACCTTGTTACAGTTACTCTGATAGTATGACATAGTGTTACCATGTTACAGTTACTGTGGTAGTATGACATAGTGTTACCATGTTACAGATACTGTGGTAGTATGACAGTGTTTCCATGTTACAGTTGTGGTAGTATTACATAGTGTTACCATGTTGCAGTTACTGTGGTAGTATGACATAGTGTTACCATGTTACAGTTACTGTGGTAGTATGACAGTGTTTCCATGTTACAGTTGTGGTATTATTACATAGTGTTACCATGTTGCAGTTACTGTGGTAGTATGACATAGTGTTACAATGATACAGTTGTGGTAGTATGACATAGTGTTACCATGTTGCAGTTGTGGTAGTATGACATAGTGTTACCATGTTGCAGTTATTGTGATAGTATGACAGTGTTACAATGTTGCAGTTACTGTGGAAGTATGACATAATGTTTCCATGTTACAGTTGTGGTAGTATGACATAGTGTTACCATGTTGCAGTTACTGTGGTAGTATGATATAGTGTTACCATGTTGCAGTTACATTGGTAGTATGACATAGTGTTACCATGATACAATTACTGTGGTAGTATGACATATTGTTACCATCTTACAGTTGTGGTAATGACATAGTGTTACCATGTTACAGTTACTTTGGAAGTATGACAAAGTGTTACCATGATACAGTTACTGTGGTAGTATGACATAGTGTTAACATGTTACAGTTGTGGTAGTATGACATAGTGTTACCATGTTGCAGTTACAGTGGTAGTATAACAAAGTGTTACAATGATACAGTTACTGTGGTAGTATGACATAGTGTTACCATGTTACAGTTACTGTGGTAGTATGACATAGTGTTACCATGTTACAGTTCTTGTAGTATGACATAGTGTTACCATGTTGCAGTTACTGTGGTAGTATGACATAGTGTTACAATGTTACAGTTACTGTTGTAGTATGACATAGTGTTACCATGTTACAGTTGTGGTAGTATGACATAGTGTTACCATGTTGCAGTTACTGTGGTAGTATGACAGTGTTTCCATGTTACAGTTGTGGTAGTATTACATAATGTTACCATGTTCCAGTTACTGTGGTAGTATGACAAAAGTGTTACCATGTTACAGTTGTGGTAGTATGACATAGTGTTACCATGTTGCAGTTACTGTGGTAGTATGACATAGTGTTACCATGTTACAGTTGTGGTAGTATGACAATGTTACCATGTTACAGTTGTGGTAGTATGGCATAGTGTTACCATGTTGCAGTTACTGTGGTAGTATGATGTAGTGTTACCATGTTACATTTACTGTTGTAGTATGACATAGTGTTACCATGTTATAGTTGTGATAGTATGACATAGTGTTACCATGTTACAGTTGTGGTGGTATGACAGTGTTACCATGATACAGTTACTGGTAGTAGGACACAGTGTTACCATGTTACAGTAGCTGGTGGTATGACACATAAATGTTACCATGTTACAGTTGGGGTGGTATGACACATAAGTGTTATCCTGTTTTACGGTTGTGGTGGTATGACCTAGTGTTCCTGTAACTATGGTATCATATCTAGACTGACAGCTGTGAAGAGCTGGCTATTCCTAGTAACCAGATTATATGACACAATTATCTATTCTTCTGGACATTGTAGTCAATGCCTAATCACTCAGGAGACTTGGTTATTACTCCTTGTAATAGATTATACGTCCATCATTGAATATATTTCCAACAGAGATGAAGGAGGCTGTATTGATTGCACACTGGCAGGCATTATAGTGACAGTATTTGGCACACAATGATTTGTTTGCAGGAATACTTCTCCAAGAAATAATTCTTTTTTTATTGAATTGCTCAATTTAATATTTGTACTTTAATTAGTTGATATAATTGGTAAACATGATTGACTTTTGTGTCAGAATTACTATGTTGTAATAATTGATAAGCTATGATTGGAGTGAAAAGTGCAGGAATTATCAAAATGCTTGTTTTTTTTTTGTATATTTACTTTGATATTGAAAACTAAGATTGAAGTACAGTAGAACATCGATGGCTCAAACATGACGGGACGGGACAAAATAGTTCGAGTTAAGGGTTGTTCGAGTCAAGTATTGGGACCAACATTATACCATACATATACATGTGTATACATCGAAACAGGAATTTGTTGAGGACCAAATAAGTAGTGTGAGATAAACGTGGTGTTCAAACCATCCATGTTCAAGCCAACGAATATCTACTGTACATGTCAAAATTACTATTCTTGAAAATGCACTTAGCTACGTCATGAGAAATTTTTAACTGCTGTGAAATGTATTTTTATTTCAGTTTGTTTGTTTGAATTTTTAGTGTTGTTTTTATGTAACAGATGAGTAGTTAACCTAACCGCTTTTTCCTGGGACTCTGAAAGATTAACCAGTTATCAAGCACACTCATTTTCGCAAGTAACTGATAACTTTTCCACTTGAATAAGTGGTGAGAGAAGAATGACGATGGGACACAATGTTGTATATCATTCATAACAGAGACTAGCCGGGTAGGTATTCAAACTCATGACCCCAGGGTTGATGGTCAGACGTGCTACTGACTGAGCTAACCAGCCCTGGATATATATATATTTATGTGAGAAGTAATTTTTACACGAGATGAGAAGTATGAATGAGAATAGCTGCAGATGTTTTATCTTACAAATATAAATGATTAAGAAAGTCAGTCTAGCAAAACAAAAAACGATACTTTCATTACTTCCTGTTGTAAGAAAATCAATGGTAACATCAGTCTGAGACTCCAAATGTAATTTTATAATCATCAGTAAGACTTGTGTCATTTTGTACTGACTTACCCAGTAATGGGTTTATTTTACATAAATGTCAACTATAAGTCTACTCCAGGGGGTCATAATCAGTTTGAATCCCCACCTGACCACAATCTTTATGATAATTAATATGCCAATAGCAGCTAATTGTCCTTTGATTCTCACCGCTGATTCAAGTGGGAAAATAATCAGTTACTTGGGTAGATGGCCCATGATCCAGTCCTAGACAACGTTGCAGGATCACAGGAAAGAGAGGATAGGTAATAAAGCCCTCTATAGCATAAACATGACGCTGTATAATCAAACAAAATATAAATATTGTTAAAGTTATAATTGTTTAAAATGGATGGCATTGCATAATGTTCATGTTGCATGCAGCTATAGAAGTGTAAGGGTTAGTTACTTTAGTCACATCACGATGGTTTATACTTCAGCCTCGTTTTTTTTTCTATTTAATTAAGACTCCTGGAATATAGTTTACGTCTGTTGATATCCTATAAGCATTTTAGCATTTTCTGAACTTTTCTCTAATTTCCGCAAAGGAAAACTCATTATTCTTGTTTGGTGAAATGAAGAATGAGATGAAAAACGGAGTAATCATTGAAATCACGAAGAGTATTGATTGGAGGAATGAGAGTAATGAGCGATGCCACTTTGTTGCGACACATCTGTAATGTTGTTTGAATCGCGGAATCCATTAGTTATGTTTCCTGTTTCCAAAACGACCTGAAAAAAAGGTTATTCAGGATATGTCAATTGTATTTTGATATAAATAATGACTGTGCATTTCGCAAGATTAATATTGATGGCATTAAGATTTAGTTCACATCGCCCTTTCCAGGTTTGTTTCCTTCTTTTTCGGGAACACAGCGTATCACATTATAAATTGGAAATTTAGCATGTTGTGGGTGTATATGGATAAAAGAAGGAAGTTTAAAACTTTCAATAAGTTTATTTAACAGAGCAATTATATCTCACATTTTATTTTTTATAATGGACTTTTGAATAACACCATTTCAAACACATGATATTATATTGGTGGAGGAACACCTCAAAATCAATCTGAGTAGAACCACTTTTCTTCCGCAATTTACTGAAAAACTTTCTCACATAAATATTTTGGACCAAGCTGGGCTTGAACCCAGAACCTCAGCAATAAGAGGTAAGTGGTCATTAGATGACAGCACCTTAGACCACCTGGCTGCAAAGGACAACTTTGATTTGTAGCAAAATAGTCAATGTACATTAGCTACACAATGTCATGTACAAACAGTAACATTTATTAAAGCTGTCATTGATTTTCTATCTGGTTTGATAATGGTATTGACCAGTACTAGATGTCCAAGAATAGCAGCAGGCAGGTAATCTGTCGCTAGCACAACAAGATACTGTTACCATAGAGACGTGATAAGTGTGTCAATGACAAGCAACTTACAAAGAAGAAAAAACTCCTGATTGAATCCAGATCAATGGATTCATTGATGAATTTCTCATGGACTATAATGTAATACTTTGTTACATTCCGGCATCAGGAAGTTAACAAAAACATTTCAGTTGTTGATGATAACAAGAAAAGGAATTGCCCCCCACACTCTCTCTCATTCCCTACTGGTTCAAACACACTCACAACTGGTTCAAACTCTCTTATTCACTACTGGTTCAGATTCTCTCGTTCACAACTGGTTCAAACACACAACTGGTTCAAATATTTTCTCACTCACAACTGGTTCAAACTCTCTCATTCACTACTGGTTCAAACACACTCACAACTGGTTCAAATATTCTCTCACCCACAACTGGTTCAAACTCTCTCATTCACTACTGGTTCAAACACACTCACAACTGGTTCAAATATTCTCTAACTCACTACTGGTTCAAACACACTCACTTCTGGTTCAAATATTCTCTCACTCACAACTGGTTCAAACACACTCACAACTGGTTTAAACACACTCACTACTGGTTCAAATATTCTCTCACTTACTACTGGTTCAAACACACTTACTACTGGTTCAAATATTCTCTCGCTCACTACTGGTTCAAACACATTCACTACTGGTTCAAATATTCTCTCACTCACTACTGGTTCAAACATTCTCTCGCTTACTACTTGTTCAAACACACTCACTACTGGTTCAAACTCTCTAACTACTTCAAATTCTCTCATTCACTACTGGTTTAAACATTCTCTCACTCACTACTGGTTCAAAAATTCTCTCACTCACTGCTGGTTCAAACACACTCTCTCACTTACAACTGGTTCAAACATTCTCTAACTCACTACTGGTTCAAACATTCTCTCACTACTGGTTTAAACATTCTCTCACTCGCTACTGGTTCAAACTCTCCCAATGACACTTCTGGTTCAAACATTCTTTCACTCACTACTGGTTCAAACATTCTCTCACTTACTAATGGTTCAAACATTCTCTCACTCACTACTGGTTCAAACATTTTCTCACTCAATACTGGTTCAAACATTCTCTCACTCACTACCGGTTCAAACATTCTCTCACTCACTACCAGTTCAAACTCTCCCACTGACATTACTGGTTCAAACATTCTCTCACTCACTACTGGTTCAAACATTCTCTCACTCAACACTGGTTCAAACACACTCTCACTCATTACCAGTTCAAACTCTCCCACTGACACTACTGGTTCAAACATTCTCTCACTCACTACTGGTTCAAACACTCTCACTCACTACCGGTTCAAACACTCTCACTCACTACTGGTTCAAACACTCTCTCATTCACTACTGGTTCAAACATTCTCTCACTCACTACCGGTTCAAACATTCTCTCACTCACTACCAGTTCAAACTCTCCCACTGACATTACTGGTTCAAACACTCTCTCACTCACATTGGTTCAAACACTCTCTCACTCACATTGGTTCAAACACTCTCACTCACTACTGGTTCAAACACTCTCTCACTCACTACTGGTTCAAACAGTAGCTAATGTTTGATAGAAAGAGTGTAATAACACTCATTATCGCAAATTCCTCTGACATCTTCTAGTTTTCAATACCGTAACTTTCTTCTGTAGTATCCCAAGGTATTGTATTGGAACGTAATCAAGCTCCCTGTATGATATACTAAGTCAATTATCATATTTTCATGTGAATTCTGCTTTCTCCAGCAGAGTTTCTCTGTCATTTTCCCAATGGAGTCATTATTCAGTGTGTGCTTGCGTTCTATTTATTCAATTTCCTTCATTTACTTTATGATATAACAAATTTCGTAGCGTGGGTGTGTTAGTGTTGTCGTTGTTGTTAAAATCAATATTCCGTCTCCTATCATGCCTGGCTATATATAGACTGTGACAAAACTGGCTGTCATTAACCGTAGAGCCTAGGTCAACCTGTCAAATGATTGTTTAATTGAATTTGGAGAAATTATTTGAAAATATGTGGGTAGGTTATGACTGCTATGTGTATTGGGAGAAAATTTTTTTACCCATAAACACTTCTATATTTTTGTAAAAATGATCAACTTTGAACAATCTGAAGGTCAGGATTTTTTTTTTGGTGTTCATTTTTAAAGTATTCTCGGTCATTACATGTCCTTAAAAAGATTCTCCAATTGATTTACAAAAAAAAGACTTTGCCTACCCCTAAATGGTATGAGTCAAAAGTGGCAAATAAGCAATTTTTAAGGGTGGCCTACCAAGGTAAAAAACTTCCAGGACATGGGTACCATTGTTCACTGTGGTGCAAGGCAAAAGTTTCACAACTCTGCCTCAAGTATTGGCAGAGTTATTTCCCTTGGTAAACTAATGGACATTAAGCGGATGTTCAGCAATTAGTTTCCCATTTGTAATCACTTCATGCAAACCAACTGTGTGAATCTTTCATATAGCCAAATCTGTTTTAAGCAGCCGGCCCTAGGAAGGAGCAAAAGTGGCCTTTTAAGACAGGTTTTTGCTTAATACAGGTTACTTTGTTCTGAAAGCATATTAGTGGGAAATAGTGAATGTGGCTGCTTAAGACAAGTTGCTGCTTAATAGAGGTGACCACTAATGCAGAACAGAACTTCACTGTTTTATTTCCTTGTTATATATTTTGATGACAAATCTGTATTGATGCGATGTCCTTGCCCCGGCTGACACAGTATTTGTGTTTCTCCATTTCAATCTTATCTTAAGTGTTTACGGCCAATGAAATGAGATTAATCAACAAATCAGGAAACAATCCTCATCAGATCAATATTTGTTACATTTGTGAATAAAAATGAAATATCTGCAGATGTAGATCCAGCAGTGACTGCCATACTTAAGAGTTAAACCCTGTAAGAAAAGATCAATAGCTGATTGAGTCGTTGCATGCTCGCTTCTTAATGGACTCACTTTGAATAAACATGAGAATAAATTGTTGCATGATTCAGTTTTTACAAAGATTGGCGCCTTGCCCAAGCTGTGAAAGGGTGGTAATTGTTTTATATTTAAAATCAAACTAAACTTTGAATTTATGTATTTGATTATAATCAGTCTTGTTTAAGTCTTTGACAGACTAGTGATCTGTGTTTTAATTGTAAAACAGAGTTTGAAAGTTTGCATTAAAACTATTTAATTGATTCAATATTTTCAATTTGAAATGCAGAGAATGATAATTATACAGTTGTTCACTGAAGTAGCTTGCAAATTTAAAGTACCTGTTTTGTACCCGCTGTTCCTTGCGGTTTCATTGTTGGATAGAAGGCCGCGTGGTCTAGTGGTAGAGTGTCCG
Organism: Panopea generosa; assembly: GCA_029582155.1. NCBI lineage: Eukaryota > Metazoa > Mollusca > Bivalvia > Adapedonta > Hiatellidae > Panopea > Panopea generosa. The sequence continues at coordinate 27,290,239 of CM055905.1, forward strand.
CCTCGCATGCGGAGGGTCGTGTGTTCGATCCCCGAACAGGTCATACCAAAGATTTTAAAAATGGAACTAGAAGCTTCCTCGCTTGACTATCAGCATTTAGAGGAGAGCTCTAGGTCTGGTTGGCCCGGTGTCAATATAATGTGACTGGGTGGGGAATCATACCATGTGTCTGCGGCATGATACTCCAGTGTGACAGCGCTCAGAATACTATCTCAAGTGGACACCGTAGCGATATGACTGAAAAATTGTTGGAAACGACGCTAAACACCATACAACAACATCATTGTTGTATTGTCAGAAATGAGAATTCAATAATTTGGTTTTTAATCTTAATTTTCATTGAGCCGATCCACCTCCGCTGTCATTTGTTTTCACCGTCTCATTCAGCACTCGCCTCTCTGCAGAATAGAAATATGTTCTGTATGTCTGCATGCTTCATCTCTGGATGATCATGAACTATTTATGAGGGGGGATCAGAAAGTTCATAGACTTGCCATAACTTATTTATATCAATTATACAATGCACAATAGTGTTATTGTATTTGAAATAAATGTATATAGGACATATTTTGAAAATTTTAGCTTGATACTTCAACTATTAATAAAAATAAGGCGCTATTTAAAGCATAGCAGTTAGGTATGTCGGGGCAAAATGATGACATTGTATTCAACAAAAAACTATGTTAACCTATTTTAAACAGGCGCTTTTGTTTCAAATTTACTGAGTCGCTCCTTCTCAAAATACTCTCCTCCATGGTTTATATACATTTTTGCCACCATTTACACCATTGAGTGAACATGTTAATAAAACCTGAAGATGGTTTAATGGACAAAAAATTCTGTAAAACATGCTTTATAATTCCAATTATGTCTTCAAATCAGCTTTCCATTTGCTGTATTCTCAGCCATCTCAAAAACATTAATTTTGTGACATTTGAACACTAGAGACCTTGAAACATTAGATTCACTGTACATACTTATGTTTCTGTGTTTGAGCAGGTGTATTACCTAAAATGGGGGCAGAACTTTACAGAAATGCTGTATTCTGCATGTTAATCCATTTTCAAGTGCCCCCAACTTCATTTTATTCCAAACAAAATGGCATACCGTAACATCATAATATTGTTGCCATTTTTTTAAAGGATGTAAACAATCATATGATACAGCACACTTTGGTATTTATTATTTGAAAATAAAACCCATTTTGGCAACGCTATGCTTGTTTGAATAGGTAGATAAAAGAAAAATCTGCCCCGACTATGTAAATCTGTATCTCCATAGTTACCTATAATAAAATATAAACCATGATGATGAAAAATTATCAATTTTTTTCAAATTACTGCAAATATATAGAGGCACAGGTTGCCTGAGAATTATTAGAATATAGTGATAAATAAAAAAGTTATGGCAAAAGTCTACAAACTTTCTGATCTCCCCTCTTATGCATGAATAAAAAAAGGTATTTTGCAAACATTGATACATGTAGTTCTGCAAACACTGATTTTCAAACATATTAATTTGATGCATGCAGTAACTTCCAAACATTGATACTTGCAGTTGTGCTGACATTGATATGCAAATGTTGGTAAATAGTGGTTCGTAGTGTAGCAAATCAGTTGTGTCGGGCGTTATATGCACAATTTAGTGTGTGGGGGGGGCGATAATGCCCGACACCACTGTATTCACATGTTAGTGTGTGTGGGGGTGTATAATGCTCAACACCACTGTATGCACATTTTAATGTGTGTGGGGGTGTATAATGCGCGACACCACTGCATGCAGATTTTAGTGTGTGTGGGGGTGTATAATGCCCAACACCACTGCATGCACATTTTAGTGTGTGTGGGGGTGTATAATGCCCAACACCACTGCATGCACATTTTAGTGTGTGTGGGGGTGTATAATGCTCGACACCACTGCATGCACATTTTAGTGTGTGTGGGGGTGTATAATGCCCGACACCACTGTATTCACATGTTAGTGTGTGTGGGGGTGTATAATGCTCAACACCACTGTATTCACATGTTAGTGTGTGTTGGGGTGTATAATGCTCAACACCACTGCATGCACAATTTAGTGTGTGTGGGGGTGTATAATGCCCGACACCACTGTATGCACATTTTAGTGTGTGTGGGGGTGTATAATGCTCAACACCACTGTATTCACATGTTAGTGTGTGTGGGGGTGTATAATGCTCAACACCACTGTATGCACATTTTAATGTGTGTGGGGGTGTATAATGCTCAACACCACTGTATTCACATTTTAGTGTGTGTGGGGGTGTATAATGCTCAACACCACTGTATGCACATTTTAGTGTGTGTGGGGGTGTATAATGCCCGACACCACTGCATGCACATTTTAGTGTGTGTGGGGGTGTATAATGCCCAACACCACTGTATTCACATTTTAGTGTGTGTGGGGGTGTATAATGCCCGACACCACTGCATGCACATTTTAGTGTGTGTGGGGGTGTATAATGCCCAACACCACTGCATGCACATTTTAGTGTGTGTGGGGGTGTATAATGCCCAACACCACTGTATGCACATTTTAGTGTGTGTGGGGGTGTATAATGCCCAACACCACTGTATGCACATTTTAGTGTGTGTGGGGGTGTATAATGCCCAACACCACTGTATGCACATTTTAGTGTGTGTGGGGGTGTATAATGCCCGACACCACTGTATTCACATGTTAGTGTGTGTGGGGGTGTATAATGCCCGACACCACTGTATGCACATTTTAGTGTGTGTGGGGGTGTATAATGCTCAACACCACTGTATTCACATGTTAGTGTGTGTGGGGGTGTATAATGCTCAACACCACTGTATGCACATTTTAGTGTGTGTGGGGGTGTATAATGCCCGACACCACTGCATGCACATTTTAGTGTGTGTGGGGGTGTATAATGCCCGACACCACTGTATTCACATTTTAGTGTGTGTGGGGGTGTATAATGCCCGACACCACTGCATGCACATTTTAGTGTGTGGGGGTGTATAATGCCCAACACCACTGCATGCACATTTTAGTGTGTGTGGGGGTGTATAATGCCCAACACCACTGTATGCACATTTTAGTGTGTGTGGGGGTGTATAATGCCCAACACCACTGTATGCACATTTTAGTGTGTGTGGGGGTGTATAATGCTCAACACCACTGTATGCACATTTTAGTGTGTGTGGGGGTGTATAATGCCCAACACCACTGTATTCACATGTTAGTGTGTGTGGGGGTGTATAATGCCCAACACCACTGTATTCACATGTTAGTGTGTGTGGGGGTGTATAATGCCCAACACCACTGTATGCACATTTTAGTGTGTGTGGGGGTGTATAATGCCCAACACCACTGTATGCACATTTTAGTGTGTGTGGGGGTGTATACTGCCCGACACCACTGTATGCACATTTTAGTGTGTGTGGGGGTGTATAATGCCCGACACCACTGTATTCACATGTTAGTGTGTGTGGGGGTGTATAATGCCCGACACCACTGCATGCACATTTTAGTGTGTGTGGGGGTGTATAATGCCCAACACCACTGTATTCACATTTTAGTGTGTGTGGGGGTGTATAATGCCCGACACCACTGCATGCACATTTTAGTGTGTGTGGGGGTGTATAATGCCCAACACCACTGCATGCACATTTTAGTGTGTGTGGGGGTGTATAATGCCCAACACCACTGCATGCACATTTTAGTGTGTGTGGGGGTGTATAATGCCCAACACCACTGTATGCACATTTTAGTGTGTGTGGGGGTGTATAATGCTCGACACCACTGTATGCACATTTTAATGTGTGTGGGGGTGTATAATGCACGACACCACTGCATGCACATTTTAGTGTGTGTGGGGGTGTATAATGCCCAACACCACTGCATGCACATTTTAGTGTGTGTGGGGGTGTATAATGCCCAACACCACTGTATGCACATTTTAGTGTGTGTGGGGGTGTATAATTTCCGACACCACTGCATGCACATTTTAGTGTGTGTGGGGGTGTATAATGCCCGACACCACTGCATGCACATTTTAGTGTGTGTGGGGGTGTATAATGCGCGACACCACTGCATGCACATTTTAGTGTGTGTGGGGGTGTATAATGCCCAACACCACTGTATGCACATTTTAGTGTGTGTGGGGGTGTATAATGCCCAACACCACTGTATGCACATTTTAGTGTGTGTGGGGTTGTATAATGCCCAACACCACTGTATGCACATTTTAGTGTGTGTGGGGGTGTATGATGCTCAACACCAACTGTATGCACATTTTAATGTGTGTGGGGGTGTATAATGCGCGACACCACTGCATGCACATTTTAGTGTGTGTGGGGGTGTATAATGCCCAACACCACTGCATGCACATTTTAGTGTGTGTGGGGGTGTATAATGCCCAACACCACTGTATGCACATTTTAGTGTGTGTGGGGGTGTATAATGCCCAACACCACTGCATGCACATTTTAGTGTGTGTGGGGGTGTATAATGCCCAACACCACTGCATGCACATTTTAATGTGTGTGGGGGTGTATAATGCTCGACACCACTGTATGCACATTTTAATGTGTGTGGGGGTGTATAATGCGCGACACCACTGCATGCACATTTTAGTGTGTGTGGGGGTGTATAATGCCCAACACCACTGCATGCACATTTTAGTGTGTGTGGGGGTGTATAATGCCCAACACCACTGTATGCACATTTTAGTGTGTGTGGGGTGTATAATGCCCAACACCACTGCATGCACATTTTAGTGTGTGTGGGGGTGTATAATGCTCAACACCACTGTATGCACATTTTAATGTGTGTGGGGGTGTATAATGCCCAACACCACTGTATGCACATTTTAGTGTGTGTGGGGGTGTATAATGCCCAACACCACTGTATGCACATTTTAGTGTGTGTGGGGGTGTATAATGCTCAACACCACTGTATGCACATTTTAATGTGTGTGGGGGTGTATAATGCTCAACACCACTGTATGCACATTTTAGTGTGTGTGGGGGTGTATAATGCCCAACACCACTGTATGCACATTTTAGTGTGTGTGGGGGTGTATAATGCCCAACACCACTGTATGCACATTTTAGTGTGTGTGGGGGTGTATAATGCTCAACACCACTGTATGCACATTTGAATGTGTGTGGGGGTGTATAATGCGCGACACCACTGCATGCACATTTTAGTGTGTGTGGGGGTGTATAATGCCCAACACCACTGTATGCACATTTTAGTGTGTGTGGGGGTGTATAATGCCCGACACCACTGCATGCACATTTTAGTGTGTGTGGGGGTGTATAATGCCCAACACCACTGTATGCACATTTTAGTGTGTGTGGGGGTGTATAATGCCCAACACCACTGTATGCACATTTTAGTGTGTGTGGGGGTGTATAATGCTCAACACCACTGTATGCACATTTTAATGTGTGTGGGGGTGTATAATGCGCGACACCACTGCATGCACATTTTAGTGTGTGTGGGGGTGTATAATGCCCAACACCACTGTATGCACATTTTAGTGTGTGTGGGGGTGTATAATGCCCGACACCACTGCATGCACATTTTAGTGTGTGTGGGGGTGTATAATGCCCAACACCACTGCATGCACATTTTAGTGTGTGTGGGGGTGTATAATGCTCAACACCACTGTATGCACATTTTAATGTGTGTGGGGGTGTATAATGCTCAACACCACTGTATGCACATTTTAGTGTGTGTGAGGTGTATAATGCCCAACACCACTGTATGCACATTTTAGTGTGTGTGGGGGTGTATAATGCCCAACACCACTGTATGCACATTTTAGTGTGTGTGGGGGTGTATAATGCCCAACACCACTGTATGCACATTTTAGTGTGTGTGGGGGTGTATAATGCCCAACACCACTGTATGCACATTTTAGTGTGTGTGGGGGTGTATAATGCCCAACACCACTGTATGCACATTTTAGTGTGTGTGGGGGTGTATAATGCTCAACACCACTGTATGCACATTTTAATGTGTGTGGGGGTGTATAATGCGCGACACCACTGCATGCACATTTTAGTGTGTGTGGGGGTGTATAATGCCCAACACCACTGTATGCACATTTTAGTGTGTGTGGGGGTGTATAATGCCCGACACCACTGCATGCACATTTTAGTGTGTGTGGGGGTGTATAATGCCCAACACCACTGCATGCACATTTTAGTGTGTGTGGGGGTGTATAATGCGTGAATCACTGCATGCAGATTTTAGTGTGTGTGTGTGTGTGTGGGGGGGGGGTGTATGATGCCGACACCACTGTATACACATATAAGTGTGTGTGGGGGTGTAATACATCTTTGTTTTGGTCGTTTTGATGTCAGATTTTCAGTCAATTTATAGCATCTAGTCAGCAGTTAGTTTAGTTTATACTAATTTATTTTAGCTCGTTTGAGATGAAAGCCCAGAGTTTATATGAACTGCTCTCAAGTCCGTTTCCTGGGTAGAACCAGGACTGAGTGTTGTTTTATGAGTGGCATCAAACCTACAACCTCTGGTGTGAGCGGCCAACACTCTATCGATTAGACTTCCACCCCACTTAGTCAACAGTAAGAGCATGCACTACATCAAATGGAACAAAACCTCAAATAAAAACAAAACTCCAGTCCCGTCAGATAACCACACATGTGGGTCCATATAAATATTCATTAAGTCATTTGTTAAAACTGTCGGCTAATTGAGCTTGTGACCTTTCATAATCCTTGTTGGCTTCATCTGTAGTGTAATTATAGTCTAGTTTGACAAAGGTCATCATACCCAATGGAACTATGAAGCATTTTGTGATAGTTGTGATGAATGTGTGACATAGGCTGGGTTGTTTACTGTCAATAGAGGGTCCCACATCTCCGAGTGCAATATAATCATGATACACATATTTACAAAATTTATGAAACACAGCTAATTCATGTTAAAATGATCATTTATCTAATATAATTATTGATCTTTACTTTGCTATGAACAATAGAAAGCCATTATATCACAAAATATTTCAGTACCTAATCACAGTATTGATCATTACAAATTGAGTACCTTATTTTACTTAAATACCTATAATTACTAATAGTTTATAAGTTGAAAAAATAAGCTAAAGATGAAATAAAAGTGAATCGTAAAGTGAAATGCTTGGAATGCCCTGTCCAAAGACTTATTTCCACTCAGGGGTCCATATAAAGTGGTCCCATTCGGGAAGTGCAAAAACAGCAAAGTTTCTTCTTATTTTCATATACACTTGATAATTTTTTTGCACCAAAAAACATATTGGATCTCCTCATTTGGTATTCATTTATACAATCCCTGTTATTATGGATGGTATCAGCTAGATTGGTTACTTATTCTTGGAGAAAACTTGTCTTGCCGATATGTGTGGGTCGTACAAGGTCAATCTGCCGTCTGCCGTTTGCCATATATAACCTCACTGAAGCTCGTACCTCACACAGTTGTGACACGTCTGGCTGTGAGACTGGTTTTCTGTCTAGGCAGCTCTGTCTGGGACTTTTGTAATTATCTTCAATATAACCAGTCCATGTATTTATTGGATCTCACTTAAGTCTTTTGGTGCATCTTTATAGTTATTTGATGCAATTTATTTGCAGTTTTGCATTATATGTTTTTTACTATAATGGATTCATGGTGAATTTGCTGTTAGTGCTTCTAACTTCTTCTAAGCAAAGTGTTGGCAGAGTAATACAGCCCTCTTTGTGGTATAGTTTTTTCTACTCAGAAGTATTCTGATTGATTGGTTGATAGAATATTTAGTGTCATTCTTGTGCCATTGAGGGCTAATAGATGATCAGTTAACCTAACACCTCTTACCTGGGATCCTGGAAGGTTAACCCGTACTCAAGTACACCCTTTTTCACAAGTAACTGATAACTTTTTCATTTGAATCAGGGTTGAGAGAAGAATGACTATGGGACGCAATGTTGTTTTTCAGTTGTCACAGAGAATTGGATCCTGGAATGTTAACCAGTACTCTAGCACATCCATCTCTGCGAGTAACTGATACCTTAATCTTTCCCAATTGAGTCAGTGGTGATGGGCTGGGATTCAAACTCATGATCCCTGGATTGAATTGTTCTAAAGACGTAACCTTATGCTAGTTAAACTGGATGTCATATAGATGCCACCTATATTACCAACTTTCTCCCGCCTGTATGTTTTGTGTTCATCTGTCTGTATGTGTCACCTTCAGCGCACCTTGCTGGCTCAGATGGTAATGTGTCTCACTGTTTGAAAAAATACTGTAAAAATATTGATGAATAAAAATAACTTTCTAGAATTGTATTTTTTGTCTGATTATTGTTGTTACTGGAACCTGTTTAACAAACTTGGAGACATCTTGCGTTCTCGGTGCAGTTTTGTGAGAGACCATCTCATGCTTCCATCCATGCTCATTTTTTTGTTTGTAAAATCTTTACACAAGTTTTGTCATTGAATCTCTATGGGTGAGAGGATTTTATTTTTTATTTTCATCTTTATAATTTTTGATGTTTTTTTTTAATTTTTTTTTTTTTTTATGAAAATAAAAAGTGGCATGAAAATTAGGGGGCAGACGGGGATGATAATCTAGCAATTAATTTATTATGGCCTAATGACCATTAAATGTTTTTAATACTTGTTTTAGCGGTAACTCTATACATGTATATTAAAATTAAAAAATGTGGATTGCCGTCATTACACACAAAATGATCATTGTCACATGGATTTGAACGTTGATTTTGTACACTTGCAGGCTCCACAGTCGAGTGAAGGCGGCGAGTGACGTTGATTACCCAGCCTATGGGGTTACTGGGCCCACGAAAGAGCGCCTCCCATCACCTGGCGATCGTAAACTCGCTCAGAGTGCCCAGATGTACCATTACCAGCATCAGAAACAGCAAATGATTGCTATGGAAAAGTGAGTATTGTCTGCATGTTATGAGAGAATAATTTTATGTATAAGTTATAGCCGTTTAAATGTTTCAGACATTTTTTTTTGTGGTCTCTATTTCTTGGCAACTTCAATGACACTTCACAAAAATGATTGGTTACTCTAATTGGTTCACTGTGTCAAAGTGGACAGCAAAAGGGTGCAATAAATGTGTCAGGGTGCCATCTGGGGGTATTCATCACCTTCAATGATATTTCTAGTTCCAGTTGAAGTTAGTTTCTTGTGAACTTCATTTTAGTTGTTCTGTGATGTAAAACTGTTTTCCCTTTATTAACGATACTTGCCATTAAAGATTAGCAGTTTGACAAAACTCTTGCATGACATGAATGTTATCTCGGACAGGTTCTTGAAGATCATTTTTACACTACAAAGAATAGATTGCTGATTTGTCCAACCATGCATGCATTTGTCCGTCCGAATCATTGTCCAAAACATTACTCCAAAAGTACTGAAGGCAATTCAACAACCTTTGGTATATGGATAGAGGACAATATGTGGAAGTTCAGTGTGAAAGAACTGTAATTCTTGTGTTGAGCAATGACAGAACTAGTTCATCTTCAATATTGTAATATTTTTCTGGTTAATATTGCTTGTCTGGAGCAATATCTTCAAAAATATTGAAGAGAATCTATCGTGACTTGGTTTTGATTGAATATTAAGCTTCATTTTCATGCCATATAATCGAGGGCTAATAGACGATCAGTTAACCTAACCACTGTTTCCATCAATCCTGAAAGGTTAATCAGTTCTCGAGCACACCCCATCTCCGCAAATAACTGATAACTTTCCCACTTGAATCAGCAGTGAGAGACGAATGATAATGAGACACAATGTCTATATCAATCATCAAAATATTGTGATTTGGAACATGGGTGTAGGGCAATGTATGGAAATGCAGAGCTAACCATAACTCTCTCTTCAGTAATGACAGAATTATTTTGTACTTTATTAGCACCGGGATGAAGTTCAAGGAGAGCTATTGCCATGACCTTGGCGCCGACGTTGTCTGCGTTGTCGTCTGTAGGCACCCAGGTTAAACTTTTGCGTTAAGATTAAGATATCTATGCAATCACTCATTGGATGTGTATGAAACTTCACATTCGTGTTCACCATCATCAATGGAATATACAGAGACAAGAACCATAACTCTGCTTTGCAGTTATGGCCCTTTTTCGACTTAATTTTTCAGGTTAAAGTTTTTTTATCAGGTAAGATATCTATGCAACCACTCATTGGATATGAATGAAACTTGCATGTGTATTTAGCATCATCAATGGAACACACAGAGACAAGAACCATTACTCTGGGTTGCATTTTGGCAGAGTTATGGCCCTTTTTCAACTTAATTTTTCAGTTTAAAGTTTTTTATCAGGTAAGATAGTTTTACGTCTATAGACACCCAGGTTAAACTTTTGTGTTTAGTTGTGTTTAAGTTTTGGTGTTTGCCTCCAATCTCAATCTTTGCATGGGTGGTTAGTTTTAACACATAGGCGAGCTTTGTTGTCTTCTGACAACTCTTGTTGCTTGTTTTTTAGTACCATGTAGATGACACCGTTTTTAAGGATATTTCCATTAAACTCATTCTTTCCTGATGAGAAAAATTTAGGATCTATTGCATCTCCAGGAGCAATGATTGATTTGACAGGAAAGTAATTTTGTCACACAAAAGCAATTTGGTCATACAGATATTGATTCCAGTACATGGTATGATAATGCCAGAATAGATGGCCAGGTTGTTTATCTCTTCCTACGCATCTTTGAAGTCCAGTAAATTGTCGCGATTCCAGCACATTTGTAATTTTATTACCCATGGGACACATGGCTGGAAGAGAATATATAATCATCTCATTAAATTGATTTTATTTGTTAGGTGAAGTTTCAGCAAAATTAATGCATCCATATTAAAATTTGGTCTCGTCTTTTGTTCATGACACCTGTGAACTACCGGTATTAATTGCACAAGAACATATTTGTTCTTTTAATTAGCAAGGCTTGCACCAATAATCAATATTTACATTTTTACTGCAATCAGCATAATGAACTATATCTAGATTAACTGCATTTTATTTTCAAATAAAAAAAAAAAATGCAGCTGTGCAGAGCTAAAAAGGACCATTTTGCATTTTATTGGTTGCACAGTTTTGTTTTGCTGGTGAGATGTCGTGTTGCCGTTAAGTTCACGTGAGGTTTTCTGTACTTAGTTGCCATACAAATGCCGATGTTACATTCATGACATTGACTTTGTGGTTTAATGTGTATAGGTTTGAGTTTTCATCAGGTGATGGTAAACATAAGACTAGTTCAATGTTGCCGAGAAGGTAAACATAAGACTAGTTCAATGTTGCCAAGAAGGTTAACATAAGACTAGTTCAATGTTGCCAAGAAGGTAAACATGAGACAAGTTCAATGTTGCTGAGAAGGTAAACATAAGACTAGTTCAATGTTGCCAAGAAGGTAAACATAAGACTAGTTCAATGTTGCCAAGAAGGTAAATATGAGACTAGTTCAATGTTGCCGAGAAGCTCTTCAGGCTTCACAAACACTAAACTGGCCTAATGTTTTTCATCACTTGATGAAAATTTAAAATTTGTGTTTTAATCCTTAAATCAATAGTAATTGTCTGTCTCTAAAACAAAGTGTGAGTAGCAGCATGGTTTATCATGTAAAACAGTGTACCCACATGTAACTGAGCTGAAATCCTCAGGGACGCAACTCTAGAATTGATCTGAGATTCACTAAACTGCATATTTCTCCAACATTAAGATAATGATATTTACACTCCGGTGTATTTCTCATATATATATCTGTACACTCAAGTGTAGTTTTCCAAGATCTGATATGTACTCAAGTGTATTTCTCCAAGATCCAATATGTACTCAAGTGTAGTTCTCCAAGGTCTGATATGTACTCAAGTGTATTTCTCCAAGATCTGATATGTACTCAAGTGTAGTTCGCCAAGATCTGATATGTACTCAAGTGTATTTCTCCAAGATCTGATATGTACTCAAGTGAATTTCTCCAAGGTCTGATATGTACTAAAGTGTATTCTCCAAGATCTGATATGTACTCAAGTGTATTCGTCCAAGATCTGATATGTGCTCAAGTGTATTCGTCCAAGATCTGATATGTGCTCAAGTGTATTCGTCCAAGATCTGATATGTACTCAAATGTATTTGTCCAAGATCTGATATGTACTCAAGTGTAGTTTGCCAAGATCTGATATGTACTCAAGTGTATTTCTCCAAGATATGATATGTACTCAGGTGAATTTCTCCGAGGTCTGATATGTACTGAAGTGTATTTGTCCAAGATCTGATATGTACTCAAGTGTAGTTTGCCAAGATCTGATAGGTACTCAAGTGTAGTTTGCCAAGATCTGATATGTACTCAAGTGTATTTATCCAAGATCTGATATGTAATCAAGTGTATTCGTCCAAGATCTGATATGTACTCTAGTGTTGTTCGCCAAGATCTGATATGCATCAAGTGTATTTCTCCAAGATCTGATATGTACTCAATTGTATTTCTCCAAGATCTGATATGTACTCAAGTGAATCTCTCCAAGATCTGATATTTACTCAAGTGTATTTCTCCAAGATCTGATATGTACTCAAGTGAATTTCTCCAAGATTCAGTATGCACTCAATTGTAGTTTGCCAAGATATGATATGTACTCAAGTGTATTTCTCAAAGATCTGATATGTACTCAAGTGTATTCGTCCAAGATCTGATATGTACTCAAGTGTATTCGTCAAAGATCTGATATGTACTCAAGTGTAGTTTGCCAAGATCTGATATGTACTCAAGTCGATTTCTCCAAGATATGATATATACTCAAGTGTAGTTCTCCAAGGTCTGATATTTACTCAAGTCTATTTGTCCAAGATCTTATATGTACTCAAGTGTAGTTTGCCAAGATCTGATATGTACTCAAGTGTATTTCTCCAAGATCTGATATGTACTCAAGTGAATTTCTCCTAGGTCTGATATGTATTGAAGTGTATTTTTCCAAGATCTGATATGTACTCAAGTGTATTTCTCCAAGATCTGATATGTACTCAAGTGAATTTCTCCAAGATCTGATATGTACTAAAGTCTATTTTTCCAAGATATGATACGTAATCAAGTGTATTTGTCCAAGATCTGATATGTACTCAAGTGTATTTCTCCAAGATCTGATATGTACTCAAGTGAATTTTATCAAAATCTGATATTTACTTAAGTGTATTTCTCCAAGATCTAATATGTACTCAAGTGAATTTCTCCAAGATTCAGTATTTACTCAAGTGTAGTTTGCCAAGATCTAATATGTACTCAAGTGTATTTCTCCAAGACCTGATATGTACTCAAGTGTATTTCTCCAAGACCTGATAAGTACTCAAGTGTATTCATCCAAGATCTGATATGTACTCAAGTGTAGTTTGCCAAGATCTGATATGTACTCAAGTCAATTTCTCCAAGATCTGATATATACTCAAGTGTAGTTCTCCAAGGTCTGATATTTACTCAAGTATAGTTCTCCAAGATCTGATATGTCCTCCAGTGTATTCTTAACATCATCGATGAATAAAATGGAAAATGCCAACCTGTGTATTAACAAATTTCTCATAAGTAAGATAAACTACAAGAACAGAATCATCTATTGTCTTCAAAAGGGACCTTCCTCTTTGTCATTCAATAAACTTTTCCTCAATTACTGACAGAAAATTATAGGTAATGCATCTTTAATAAAAACTACATGTATTTGAATAGGAAGAAATGATTATGAAACTGGTTCCATTTCACTATTGATTTTGTGATTCAGGTTTGTTAAGTTGATCTATAGTAAACAAGTTTCCTGTTATAACCGACATTGTCAGTCCTGTATCCATTGTCCATCCATCACTGTGACTAAACATAACATTTAACACACCATTGGAACTTTCATTTTATGATGGAAATATGTAGAAATACATCAGTGTGCAGATCAATGTTGTAATCTAGAATCTGGGTGAGGTGTCCTATATTCATAGGCACATAATCTAGAATCTTGGTGAGGTGTCCTATATTCATAGGCACGTAATCTAGAATCTTGGTGAGGTGTCCTATATTCATGGATACATAATCTAGAATCTGGGTGAGGTGTCCAATATTCATGGACACATAACCTACAATCTGGGTGAGGTGTCCTATATTCATGAATGCGCGATCTAGAATCCGGGTGAGGTGTCCTATACTCATGGGCACATAGTCAAGAATCTGGGTGAGGTGTCCTATATTCATGGACACATAACCTAGAATCCGGGTGAAGTGTCCTATACTCATGGGCACATAGTCAAGAATCTGGGTGAGGTGTCCTATACTCATGGACACATAACCTAGAATCTGGGTGAAGTGTCCTATACTCATGGGCACAAAGTCTAGAATCAGGGTGAGGTGTCCTATATTCATGGATACGTAATCTAGAATCTGGGTGAGGTGTCCTACATTCAAGGACACATAACCTAGAATCCGGGTGAAGTGTCCTATACTCATGGGCACATAGTCTAGAATCCAGGTGAGGTGTCCTATATTCATGGATACGTAATCTAGAATCCGGGTGAGGTGTCCAATATTCATGGACACATAACCTACAATCTGGGTGAGGTGTCCTATATTCATGAACGCGCAATCTAGAATCCGGGTGAGGTGTCCTATACTCATGGGCACATAGTCAAGAATCCGGGTGAGGTGTCCTATACTCATGGACACATAACCCAGAATCTGGGTGAGGTGTCCTATACTCATGGACACATAGTCTAGAATCCGGGTGAGGTGTCCTATACTCATGGGCACATAGTCTAGAATCCGGGTGAGGTGTCCTATACTCATGGGCACATAGTCTAGAATCCGGGTGAGGTGTCCTATACTCATGGACACATAACCTAGAATCCTGGTGAGGTGTCCTATACTCATGGGCACATAGTCAAGAATCTGGGTGAAGTGTCCTATACTCATATGAACGTGCAATCTAGAATCCGGGTGAGGTGTCCTATACTCATGGACACATAACCTAGAATCCGGGTGAGGTGTCCTATACTCATGGACACATAACCTAGAATCCGGGTGAGGTGTCCTATACTCATGGACACATAACCTAGAATCTGGGTGAGGTGTCCAATATTCATGGACACTGTTTATAATAGTCCCAGGGGAAGTCAGGATTTCATAACAGCAGAATAGGCATTTTTATTAAAATTGATGTTGTGTTTAAGCATATATTTAGAATCTCATTTAGTGGGTCCTCCATGGTCAATTGGTTTAAGACTCCATTTCAAGATCACTTACCTCTCACTGCTGAGGTCATAGGTTCAAGTCCTGCTCTGTCTAAAATATTTATGTATGAAAGTTTGCCAGTTACTTGTGGAATGACGGCGTTCTATTCAAATTCATTCTCTGAATTCTTCCTTCACCAATAAAACTGGACATATGCCATATAATTATAATCTGCAATGTCTTGAAAATGGTGTTAAACCCCATTCCAAAAAAAAAAAAAAAAAAAAAAAATAGATTCATCGGGGCCCTATCTCTTTGTCCCTGCACTGGATCCACAGGTTATTCCCTCTAAAGCAACTGTTGTGCAGATAAACATTATGCATGTTATTAAGTAATATGCTGCAAAAACTTTGATAGCATATTAAGCTTTATTTATTGTCTTCTTAACAAATGACATATAGGATACAATCAATAGCCACATTAATAATTCAATATATCTGCCTGTTTTAGAGCCAACGGAGAGATGAAGCATGATGCATCAGAAGATGAATCTGAGGAAGAAAATGAAGAAGGAGATTACACAGTGTACGAATGTCCTGGGCTAGCTCCGGTAAGTCACACTGGGTGTTGTATTTCTGAGTACAAAGTGGTGGATTCGATACTCTGCCACGGCTCTTGTGTGGTAGGTATACTTGTGTGGTAGGTATACTTGTGTGGTAGGTATACTTGTGTGGTAGGTATACTTGTGTGGTAGGTATACTTGAGTAAGACATTTTATCCATGTTTGTTTAGTACTGGCGCTGCACAGTAAGACTTCAAGTAGGATTTGTCTAACTTGTAACAACTTGTTACAAAATTAATGTAAAATAAACAGGTTTGAAGGTAGTGGTTACTGCTAATTTTTTCTCGTTTTATAGAAGACTGCAGCATGGTCTAGTGGTAGAGCCTCTGCCTCGCATGCGAAAGGTCATGGGTTCAATCCTTGAGCTGGCCATACCAAAGACTTTAAAAATGGTACTAGAAGCTTCCTCGCTTGACGCTCAGCATTTAGAGGAGAGTTCTAGGTCTGGTCAGCCCGGTGTCAGTATAATGTGACTGGGTGGGGTATCATACCATGTGCCTGCGGCATGATACTCCAGTGTGACAGCGCTCAAAATACTGTCTCAAGTAGATAGTGTCGCGGTATGACCGAAAAATTGTTGAAAGCGACGCTAAACACCATACAACAACAACAACATCGTTTTATAGAAATACCTTGAAAAGTAAATGGCAAATGTTATGTTTTTCTGAGATGTGATCAAAATAATGTTGCATTTATTTTGTGCTCATTTAATAAACTCGATGACAAAAATGATAATTAGGCTGCATAGTAAGAACTTCTCATAAAATATTGAATATAATATACTCATTTAGTAAATAATAATAAATGAGCATTTATGTCAGATCCTCTATTTAATCTAAAATGTTGTCTCATGACAATGATTTTAATATTATGTAAGATTAATTAATTGATTGCTTGAATATTTAGCATCACTTTTTTGCCATTGTGGTCTAAAAGACGATCAGTTAACCTCACCACTGTTTCCTGGGATTAACCAGTACTGAAGCACACCCTAACATCCCCATTTGAATTGGCGGTGAGAGATGAATGATAATGAGACACAATGTCATATATCATTCATCACGGGGACTGTTACTGGGCGGGGATTTGAACTCACCACCCCTGGATTGATTAAGTCGAACGTGTTCATATACCGACTGAGCATTTAAAGTTCTAACTACCATATAAAAGTTGCAAGATGACTCTGAGGCAGGTTTTAACACTTTTTCAAAATTTCACAGTCATCTATGCATTGATTTTATTATTATTTTGCATACTTCTAGATAAATTTTAATACATTAAATTGGCAAAAAATTAATTTCCAAAAAGTGTTTTTTATACATGCAGTTTGAAATAAAAGTTAAACTCCAACTGTCAAAAATTTGAAATTCAAGGAAGATGCACTCTGTACAGTCACATGGATCTGTGTTAATTCACCATCAGCAGATAACCTGGTGTAGCAATGTAATTTGATGGTCTCCTCTTACAAATATTAACTACCCTGGCAGTGAAGGTTTGGGATTTAAGGCCATTATATATTACTTGCTAGATTATCATCCAATTTTTTCTTAAAAACGGGGATAGCGGGAGAATTTTATTTTTTATTTTTATATCTATGGATAATAATAAAAAAAAAAAATATATATATATTCTTATTTTTTTTAAATTGTTTTTATGAAAATAAAAAGGGTCAGGGTGAGCGGGGATGATAATCTAGCAGTAAATTTATTATGGCCTAAGGCTTGATGAAATAAACATGATATTTCTCTGACACTAGCTATTATTCTCTTATATGTAATTCTCAATTACAATCTTCTATGATTGACAGACGGGTGAAATGGAGGTGCGTAATCCACTGTTTAATGAAGAAGCCCAGACGCCCACGAGTGGACAGTCACCCCCTACGGTGAATGGTCTCCAGGAAGATACACACGAGTAATAGCAACACAGCAAACTACACAGAAATCCAGAGAAATTGCTTCAGGAATTTTATGAGCCATACTTCAGTACAACATTTGTTTAAAGTAATATGTGACCAGTGTACATGCAGACCTGTGGATGCCAATAGTTCATGTGTAGTTGTAAATATAGTCAAATAAATTAGAGTCTTTAACACTGGGAACAAAGTCCAGTATATAGATTAGTCATTAGGGGTTTAGATATGGATTTTTTGGGAATCGGCCTTATTTTGCCAGAACAACATGTAATAAATATATAACATGGGCTCATATATTAATCTTTTAAAGCCAGTCTGAGAACTTTTTTCTTCAGTCTTCCTGGAGCATGGTCGTATACTGCTTGCATGGGCTCCAGACATTTTGTATGTGATTTGGATGCGAGTAATGTCCATACTTCTAGTGATGTGTAGATTTACAAAAAAAAGAACAGAAAACATATCCAGGCATACTGAACTAATATCTGGATACACACTGGTGCATGAATTTGAAGCTGAGCTTTTCGGATCTGATTTGTTGAATGTAACAGTAACTTGCAGTGTGTTCAGTACTATATTTCTGTTGTATGGCTCATGTTTAAACTTGATAATTGTAGTATATTCTGAAACATGTATGAAATATTCTTTATACCAAAGGCTATCTTTGCTCTTGTATCGTCATGGTTATATACATGATTCTATGATTCTTAAGAACTTTACTTACCATTAGGCCACTATAAGTTAATTGCTAGATTCTCATCCAAACTTGGGGGCGGGATTTTTTTTTTTTTTTTTTTTTCAATTTTCTGTTTTTTGTTGTTGTTTTTATAAAAATGAAAATTAAGGGGTGGGAATGATAATCTAGGAATTAATTCATAATGGCCTAACTTAACGCTGACTAAGATACATAATTTTAATATAAACAATATTTTTGGAGTAGACTGGAATCTCCTTTCATTTACAGGGGTGGGGGTGTATATTTTTATATGTATTGATATATTATATGGAAGTGATAATAAAACTTTACAGACATTCTTTTAATATAAATGCTTTAATATATTGTAATTTCTTGGGGAAAAAAATAATGATATAAGGGAGGTAACTGGGTAATAAAATTATTAAATATTACTGTATGTTCTTACCTCCCATATTCACTTTTTTTAAGTCGCTGTTTAGAAATTGAATTCATTTATTACAGTACATTGTTGTTCTCATATTTGTGTAACATACCAAGTGTAAAAAATCAATGAACCATAAACTCTTGAAAAAAAAAAAAAGAAAAAGAAGAAACCCTATAAAAATTATATACATACTTTTGTGTTTATATAAAGCATTAACTTTATAATACTTTTTAATCGATAAATACAAGCTGAGCGAAGATCTACGGGTAGTTCAATCTGCCTTGAGGTTATCTAAGAGGTTAAAGTTGAATGTAATTGCTTTTTACTTTGTCTGTACTATAAAATTTTATTCTTTAAGAAATTCAATTTGGTTCTGTTTAATTCACTTTTGAAAAACAGTTTGTTTGTTTATACCATTATCAGTTATTTTACTTATTAGTTCAGAATTTCCTCTTATCTTACATTATTATAAAAGATTGTTCAGAATTTTCTCTTATCTTACATTATTATAAAAGAGTGTTCAGAATTTACCTTGCATTGTAAAAGGTGTTCAGAAATTGTATTTCATTGAAAAGTGTTCAGAATCCACCTTGCATTGTTAAACTGTTAATTATTTACCCAGCAAATATAAAAGTGTTACAGGGTTAACTGTTGCACTGCATTTATAAAAGGGTTCAGAATTTATTCTGCATTTTAAATTGCCTTTGTTGTTAAACAATCTAAGTAGATAAAATGTTCTCTATAGAGATGATTCAGTTGGTTGGTTGTGTAAAGAGGGGACAGAACAAACACACAGACTGTCTCGAGATTTTATGATTTTATATAGTTATAAGTGCTATACATAGGGTTAAAGAGTGGCTTGAAAACCCTTGATGAAAAGGAAAATGTGACAACCCTCGATATAAAGGATTACAGACGACCCTTGATATAAAGAATTATGTGACAACCCTCGATATAAAGGTTTATTTGACAACCCTCGATATGAAGGGTTATGTGACAACCCTCCATATAAAGGGTAATGTAACAACCCTCCATATAAAGGGTGATGTGACAACCCTCCATATAAAGGGTCATGTCACAATCCTCGATATAAAGGGTGATGTGACAACCCTCGATATAAAGGGTTATGTGGCAACCCTCTTTATAAAGGGTGATGTGACAACCCATGTTCTGATTGGTTATTTTGAAAGTCCATTGCCAAATGTATACATTTACAAAGATTCATTCCAAGTTGAAACATCCATTCCATCATCACATCAACATAGTATGTATCATCATGTATTATATTTTGTTTTCCATTTCAATACAAACGATTAGATACTGTTTTAATGAGAAATTTGGTCTGATATAAGATTTAAACACAAATGTCTGAAACATCATTGCTTTAAATTTTGGTCAGTTAAAAAATATTTTAAGAAAAACATTTGTTAAAGCGTGAAATATAAAGACTAATTAATTTCTACGCTTGTGATACAAAGTTGAGATGACAAAAGATGTATTGTACATAATAAGGACAAGATAACTGGTTTAAACAACCATGAGGTCCTCAATGCATTATTGCGCAATATTGGTTGTTGTTAGATCAACATAATGACCTCTCTTGTATTCAGACATGATTTATCGTTAGTAAAGAAATTCACAACAACAGAAATATCCATTACATGTATCATAAACTCTTATTGTCAATAATTTTCTGATCATTTATACGCAAAATTGTAGATGGTTATGGGTTGTTTACGAATCTGTTGAATTATAGAATATAATAAAGTCAAAACATGATTTTGTTTTGTATCCAGCATTTCTAACTTGTTGAGTGGAATCAACATAAAATATGAATATATTCCGGTGTGATGGTTGTGATTGTTTAGACACTTATTTGCATGCTGTCAATACGGACATAACATGGCTGACAGACATTCTCACATACTGTATTTATATACTCTGGCAAGGGTATGGATCACTTTGTTCTGTTTAATTGTAAAATTGAAAAAAAACAGTAATTAAAATATATTTTACGAAAATGTAGCAAACTTTGAACTTAATTGACACTTTTCTTCCAATAGTTTGTATGTTTTATTTAATAAGGTACTTGTTTCATTGTTTTAAGTACAGGTGTACTAGTTATGAACTGTAAAGTGCAGATGTACTAGTTATTAACTTTTTAAGTGCATGTGTACTAGTTATTAAAAAGAATACTTGAATTAACAACCTAATGTTACTCTTACTGCAGTCAATATATTTAATGTCCGTTGACCTTCATCAAAGTCATTAATTGACCCCAAATCAAGGTTGCTGGTGACGGGACAGATGTAGATCTGTTGTTTTTTGTTTTATTTAAACTAATATACGTTGTATAGAATATTGTTATTATATCATATTTAGTTGTTAAAGTTGTGAAAATGCGGTAGCTAAGGAAATACTGAGCTTTTTGTAAGTTTAGCAATTCTTTGGTTACAGGATTTTGTAGATTTTTCGTTTAGAGCATTTTTCACCCTTTAGTCTTTCTGAAGATTAAAATTTTAAGATTAAGCATTTCATGAATATCATAAAGTCATCTATATCAAAGCATGAACACTTTTAAGAAGGCTGAAAATTGAAAACTGCTTTTTTTACCTACATGTATATTACTAAAAGAAAAATTATTGTTTTTGACTACAGTTGATAGTTGAAGGGAAATAACTCTTTCTGGTTTATGATTCAGTTTAATGTTAAATGGTTTAGTCCCCTACCTTCATCACCGGCATGCTAATAAGTTTTCCCCTATCTGTCCTTCATTCAGTTTGACTATATATTTTTTTGACGTGACGCTGATAAAAAAAGTACTCAAGATATTTGGGGATTTATGTATTGCTTTTGGCTTTTATTTGTTGCCATGCAACATGGCATTTTTGGTTACCGATAGGTCGTCACAAAATTTCACCCTGGCAAACATAGATTTTAGTTACAGAATTGAGGGATAAAACGGTGGTGAGTTTTAGTGACAATAAGATGGTATGGTAGGGGACATGCACAGTGCAGCATATTGTTTCTCTATACAGACGTTGGAAAAATAATTAAAAAAAAAAAATTATATTCTCAGATAAATGTATGAGAGTTTTGTAAATGTTTTATTCAGCCATAATCCAATTTGAGTTACCTACCTTACCTAAACTGTTTTGATTTTGAAATGGACTTTTTCTCTCTCTAAGATTAGATTTAAGTTTTGAAATTTGACTTTTGTTTTCTTCACTGCCTCATTGTTCATTTTCCGACCTTTTTATATACTGATAGGTGTTGCACATGTGATGTTTTCTCTCTACTGCAGAAAAGTCAATCATATATAGGTGCACTTGTGTAACTTAAATGTTACATATTTGTTTCACAGAGGCACTATTTGATGTTTTACTTGTTACGGTTACCACATGTTTACACAGTCCGAATGATGTATACATTTTTTGTTCATTTTCTTCCTGATAGTTTTATGAATTTTTTATGTACAATCTTGAGGTTTGTTTCCACGCCCCAAGAATATGGCCTATATTTGTTATGCATATGGTTGTATTTAACATCAGTTTGACTGACATAGCACCCGAGGTTATAAAATTTTCCTGCTCAACTCAGAACGGTACTCAAACAGTTTCTAGGGTTCATATAAAAACACAAATCAAAGTGCAAACTCTAGACTGTCTTGAATTTTAAAGTATTAATGCAGATTTAAGGTAAAAATTATGTGTTTATTCATTTTGTTATAATGAGTCGATTCGTTTTTGAGTTGAGCATGAAATCTTTGAGTTGATCATGGAATAAAGTTTTATTCCCTTGGACCAGGACTAAAATCCTCAGCTATTTCAGATAATGGTACGCGAATTAACTGAACAAAAAATGTAAAATTTTCATCTAATTGCGGATGGTTTGGGCCTATTTGTTCATCTTTTTCTTTGTTCTCTATTTACAATGTGCAATAGTATATAAAGCTATTTTCTTATTTCTTCTGTATGGAAGTTGTTAGGGTTGGGATAATGATTGCTGGGGATGGGGATAGAAATTGTGGTTACCATGGAAACATACTGATTTGTTTTCTTTCAAATATGATTACTAGATGGCTCTTTTCAGCAATCGGTGATGTTACCTTCCTTGAATTATATTTTATTACTCCAATTTTTGGGTCCGTTTTTAAGCACTGGTTATAAAAGCATTCAAAGAATCAAATATTGTTATATAGGTTATAAAGTGTGTTAATTGTTTCCATGGTAACAACATACATTTTATGTTGTGGCTGTGTTTGTTAGGTGGTCACACAGTTAGGTGTCTAGTTTTGTTTCATATTGAATTCTCGTATCATTGTCTATAATTATAAAAACTGGAATTTTTTTATATTGTATGCAGTTGCATGCTTCATGACTTTGGTTATATATATCTGTATTTAAAGTGGGTTGACTGATTCTGTCTATTGATGTTTTGTTGAATTTTGTATAACAAAAGTGACACAGTTCAGATTTCAACTTACATGTAGTTCTATCAAATGTCAGTCTTTCCCAGGTGTAATAATTGGACAGTACTAATATAGGAAAATAAATCAATATATTTAATAAAAAGCAAGACTTTGTTTTATGTTTTATTTATTTAATACTAAATTATATACTTTTTTTATTATTAAATTATTATTTCAATGATTTTTAAGAAAAGAACCGGACACAATCTGTTATATTTTGGGTATGACATATGGAGATCATGCAGGTCATTTTATCTGCATTTTGTATTGATATTAACTACAAATTGTTAAATTGTTTACAAAATGTTATATAGAAACTCCCTTTTTTTCCTTTATATTTGTACTTATTTCATTGTCAACATGGTCATTATCAATGTGAAATAAAACTACATGTAGTCCATACGATAGTTATCTTTTCATTGTTTATCTCCCTTTACAAGAGTAACCTTTTTATTGTTTATCTCCCATTACAAGAGTTTCCTTTTCATCGTTTATTTCCCTTAGAAAGAGTTACATTTTCCTTGTTTATCTTCCTTCACGAGAGTTACCAATTTCATTATTTATCTCCCTTTAAAATAGTTATTTTTTCATTGTTTATCTCCCTTTACAAGAGTTACCTTTTCATTGTTTATCTCCCTTTACAAGAGTTTCCTTCTCATTCTTAACTCCCTTTAAAATAGTTACCTTTTCATTGTTTATCTCACTTAGTAATAGTCCAAAACTTAAAAAATCTTCTTCTCATGTACGGCCCAACAGATTTTCAAAATGTTTATGTAGTAATGATGACCAACTATAGTATTGTTAGATTTGTTCAAATGGTGTCCCTAGGGTTAATTATGACCCTGCCCCGAGAGTTCAATTAGGGGACACATGTCAATATAATATATATATATTTTTTTTTTTAAATGGAAATGATTTTGCCTATATCTTCACTAAAGCATTGTTAGGTGAAGGAGGTTAAGATTTGTAAAAATGACTGGGTTCCTATGTCTTAAGGGGTCAGGAGGGACCCCAAAAGGGTACAAATTGGGAATTAGTAAAATCGTTTTCTTAAGAACCGGTATGTCAGATTTGTACATATTTGATATAAATTATCCCTATGTGTAGGGGTTTGATTGCAGATAAGAATTTAGGGGCTAAAATATATAGGGGCCCTGTAAGGGGACTTAGAATTTTAAATAGGGATACTGTGGGAAAACAGAAAATTCTCTTTTTTTTTCATTTATTCTGAAACCACTAGGCCAATTAAACTGAAACTTGACATGGATGTTTTTATTGCATAGGAGACTATACAAAAGATTTTTTTTTTATCTAAAATTCAAGATGGCCACCATAACTAAAAATAGTCCAAAACTTAAAAAATCTTCTTCTCATGAACGGTACAACAGATTTTCAAAATGTTTATGTGGTAATGATGACCAACTATAGTTTTGTTAGATTTGTTCAAATGGTGTCCCTAGAGTTAAAAATGACCCCGTCCCGATATTTCTATTGCATAGGAGAATTTCAAAAAGTGCTATGGCCACTATGAGTCAGTAGAGCGTCCTCAGGCCCTCTTGGGCCTCTTGTTTAATGGTGTTTTACGCCATTTTTAACACATTTCAGGTTATGTATGACATATCCAGTTTCAATTGGGGAGGAAGACCTTCAGAATGAATCTTGAGTAAAACCAGTCCTTTTGTAAGTAACTGGCAAACTTTCTCACATAAAGTGTTTGGAGCAAGCGGGACTTGAACTTACTACCTTAGCGGTGAGGGGGCAGTGATCTTGAGTCGGTACTTTAGACCTATTAGCCACAGATACCACATTTTCAATAGCATAATTTCTTTGTAACCGTACCCACAAAATCTTCACTTAAAATAAAATGGGTCAGTTTCAATCAATTTCTAATTCAATTGATCATGCTTGTATTACAAGAGTCCTCCATGGCCAGGTGGTCTAAGGTGCCCTCTCAAGATCACTTACCTCTTACTGCTAAGGTCGTAGGTTCGAGTCCGACTCATTCTAAAAATTTTATGGGAGAAAGTTACAAATATATATATATATCACATGTGTAATATATCGCATATATATCACATGTGTAAATATATATAACATATAGATATCACATGTGTAAATATATCACACAAATGTCATGCGTATAAATACAGCACACAGACACACGCATGCTTGCATGCAAGTACACACATGCACGCACACACATGCATGTATATACTAACGCACATATAAATGTATATATACTACTCAAAGTTTGCTAAGCATCAAATATTTCACTCAGCATTGACCAGTGAGGAATGGCGACCTGTTCTTTCCACAGATGAGTCCAGGTATTGCCTAGACTATACAGATAGGCGTGCTAGGGTGTGGAGAAGGCCAGGGGAGAGATTCCATGCAGCCAACATTGCTGAGCATGACCGCTATGGAGGCAGCTCCGCGATGGTCTAGGGTGGGACCGGCTGGGATTGACATACATACCTCATTGTCCATGACTGGGGTACCCTGAATGCCCAGCGGTATAGAGATGAGATTCTTGGTACCCAGGTAAGATTGTGTGCTGGTGCAATAGGTGATGGGTTCATTCTAATGGACGATAATGCCCGTCCTCATGCTGCCCTTGCTGTCCGAGAGTACATTCAGAGGAAGGGGATTGCATGTCTGGACTGGCCAGCCCGATCCCCTGACCTCAATCTCATTGAGCATGTGTGGAACAAGTTGCAGCTTGGAATTTCAGCCCGTCAAGTCTAGCCAAGAAGTATCCAGGAGCTTGGTGCTATGCTGGTCCAAGCCTTTGGAATAGAACAACATCCCACAAAAGATCATCAGGAACATGATAGGGAACATGAGGAGACGTTGTCAAGCTGTAATTAACAGCAACGGGTCACATACTCAATATTAATCCCATACCAGTTAGCTCCGTCAGCTTTTTGGCAAATGTAGAAAATTCCCTATTTTATCAAAAATCTCTATTTTCGATGGTTATCTTACTCAAAGCTTAAAACAAATATAAACACGAAACAAAATAAAAAGTATAAACAATTTTCATAACAATATTGCAACTTTAATGTAAAGCATGTATTTAGGTGTTCTTGGTGCTTAGCAAACTTTGAGCAGTATAACATAAACTATATCATATAACATATGTAATCTTATTTAGTTATTTTATTATACTACAGTAAATACACATTACTAGATGTACTATACTCTGTTTTACAATACTTTATGAAACAAATAATTTAAAGCAAACACATTACATTCCAAACGTAATACTCGTATACTGTCATGCAAAAAAAATCAAGGGCCACTTGGAAGATTCAACAATTCTTCATTTAGCACCGGTCTACATGTCTTCATGACGCATAATACGTATGTGCAGGCCTTTTATTTCAATTGTATTTTGTAAAGGGAATATAGTTCGTTAGATTTATGGTGAATTACATTCCATTTTAAACAATGGTCTGGTCATCAGTTACAAAAAGTGCAATGGAAGTTTAAGTCCAGTAACCTCCCCTTAGTGATAGAAACAAGATTATTAGAGCTGTGTAAATCGGTTGGGAATTAATCTTGTTGGAAATGCTTAAAATGGTCATATTTCATTGTACATATTTTAAGAACATTGGAACATTTTCATGAGTTCTGCTAAGTTTGGATGACATTTGGTACTGGTGGATGAAGCTATAACAGTTTAAAGATGCGTAGTGATACACTGCAAAAAATGGGCAGAATTGTCAAAACTAAAGGGGTGCCATCAAACCATGGAAATTGTGAAAAAGCAAACTGGTCAACCAAATGTTTTTTCCTGCATATTTGAACCAATAGAGATTTATGGAAACAAGACACTTTTAGAACCATTGGCAATGTGTCCAGTGTTCCATTTCTCTATATGTAGAACAGTACAAAATTAATTGGTGTGACTTATAAAGACGTTGAATTTCATTAGTTTTTTTATCAGTATGATAAACAATTCAAAAGAAATACCAATTTGCCTTATTAAATAGTTTCATAAGCATCATAGGTGACCGTTTATTCTTGTATCATATTGTAATCACATTATATAAATGTGTAAATATATAGATCTATACTTCTGTCAACAGTCATTCAAATTCTGCAAAAACATAATTTTATTTGCGCAACGTTTTTTGGCGTTGTTGCGGTGGCACAGTTGGTAGAGACGTCGTCATTAATGTGCTAGACGTTGACGCCGTGGGTTCGAATCTCCAAAGTGGCATAAATTTTCATTCACATAATGACCTTGATATACAGGGTTCTCCGCAGTCTTTTGGAGCCGTCTTGTAACAACCGCTTGCCTCTCACTGTTGAAGGCATGAGTTTGAAGTATGCTTTGTCAAAACACTTTTCCACACAGTAACTTGCTGAAGGACCATGGTTCTACTTAAATCCATTTTGAGATCTTCCACTACCAGTAAAACTGGATGTGCCCAATATATAACCTGTTATGTGTTGAAAATTATGTTAACACAAACTTTACCAAAACAAAACTCATATTTAAGTGATATTAACACAAACTTTACCAAAACAAAACTCATATTTAAGTGGTATAAACACAAACTTTACCAAAACTCATATTTAAATGGTATTAACACAAACTTTACCAAAACAAAACTCATATATAAGTGGTATTAACACAAATTTAACCAAAACAAATCTCATATTTAAGTGGTATTAACACAAAATTTACCAAAACTCATATTTAAATGGTATTCACACAAACTTTACCAAAACAAAACTCATATTTAAGTGGTATTAACACAAACTTTACCAAAACTCATATTTAAATGGTATTAACACAAACTTTACCAAAACAAAACTCATATTTAAGTGGTATTAACACAAATTTTACCAAAACTCATATTTAAGTGGTATTAACACAAATTTTACCAAAACTCATATTCAAATGGTATTCACACAAACGTTACCAAAACAAAACTCATATTTAAATGGTCACTTTACCAAAACAAAACTCATATTTAAATGGTCACTTTACCAAAACAAATCTCATATTTAAATGGAATTAACACAAACTTTACCAAAACAAAACTCATATTTAAGTGGTATTAACACAAACTTTACCAAAACAACCCTATTTTAAATGGTATTCACACAAACGTTACCAAAACAAAACTCATATTTAAATGGTCACTTTACCAAAACAAAACTCATATTTAAATGGTATTAACACAAACTTTACCAAAACTCATATTTAAGTGGTATTCACACAAAATTTACCAAAACTCATATTCAAATGGTATTCACACAAAATTTACCAAAACAAAACTCATATTTAGGTGGTATTAAGACAAATTTACCAAAACAAAACTCATATTTAAGTGGTATTAACACAAACTTTACCAAAACTCATATTCAAATGGTATTCACACAAACTTTACCAAAACAAAACTCATATTTAAGTGGTATTAACACAAATTTTACCAAAACAAAACTCATATTTAAGTGGTATTAACACAAATTTTACCTAAACAAAACTCATATTTAAGTGGTATTAACACAACTTTTACCAAAACAAAACTCATATTTAAGTGGTATTAACACAAAATTTACCAAAACTCATATTCAAATGGTATTCACACAAACTTTACCAAAACAAAACTAATATTTAAGTGGTATTGACACACATTTTACCCAAACAAAACTCATATTTAAGTGGTATTAACACAAATTTTACCAAAACAAAACTCATATTTAGGTGGTATTAACACAAACTTTACCAAAACAAAACTCATATTTAAGTGGTATTAACACAAAATTTACCAAAACTCATATTCAAATGGTATTCACACAAACTTTACCAAAACAAAACTCATATTTAAGTGGTATTAACACAAATTTTACCAGAACAAAACTCATATTTAAGTGGTATTAACACAAACTTTACCAAAACAAAACTCATATTTAAGTGGTATTAACATAATTTTAACAACACTCATATTTAAGTGGTATTAACACAAATTTTACCAAAACTCATAATCAAATGGTATTCACACAATCTTTACCAAAACAAAACTCATATTTAAATGGTCACTTTACCAAAACAAAACTCATATTTAAGTTGTATTAACACATACTTTACCAAAACAACTCTTATTTAAGTGGTATTAACATAAACTTTATAAAACAAAACTCATATTAAGTGGTATTAACACAAACTTTACCAAAACTCATATTTAAGTGGTTTTAACACAAACTTTACCAAAACAAAACTCATATTTAAGTGGTATTAACACAAACTTTATAAAACAAAACTCATATTTAAGTGGTATTAACACAAACTTTACCAAAACAACTCTTATTTAAGTGGTATTAACACAAACTTTACCAAAACAAAACTCATATTTAATTGGTATTAACACAAAATTTACCAAAACTCATATTTAAGTGGTATTAACACAAAATGTACCAAAACAAAACTCATATTTCAATGGTATTAACACAAACTTTACCAAAACAAAACTCATTTTTAAATGGTATTAACACAAACTTTATCAAAACAAAACTCATATTTAAGTGGTATTAACACAAACTGAACTCATATTTAAATGGTGTTAACACAAACTTTACCAAAACAAAACCCATATTACAATGGTATTAACATAAACTTTACCGAAACAAAACTCATATTTCAATGGTATTAACACAAACTTTACCAAAACAAAAGTCATATTTCAATGGTATTTACACAAACTTTACCAAAACAAAACCCATATTTTGGCCATTTTTAAAAAGTTGACAAATCCTGATAAATTCCCTTTAAAGCAAACTTTAACCCCACCCCACACCCCCAAGGTTTTTATTGATATGATATAAGCAAAAACAATGTTTTCACATAACAAGTTTATCATTCATAAGATATTAAACGAATTTTTTTCATTTATATGATATAAATGCTTAACAAAAATATATTTTTCATCATTCATATATTAAATCAACATTAAAATTATATTCAAATGGTATTAATGAAAACTTAAAAAACAAAGTCCAAAGTTTTTCATCCATAAGATATTAAAGCAATCTTATCCCTTCATCCACGTCCCTCCCAAACATTAAAACTTTACCAAATTTTAAAATTATATTCAAATGATATTAATACAAACTTAAAAAAAAGGTTTTTCATTCATAAGATATTTAAGCAAATTTAAAAGAAGTAGTTTTTCATTCAATTGATATAAATGCAAACTTAGTATAAAAAAAGTTCCGGTATGAACCGGCTAGGGATCGAACCTACGACCTTCAGCATGCAAGGCGAACGCTACACCACTAGACCACCACTGCGGTTCCAATGCGCACTGCTCTGTGTTATCGGTTTTTTTTTAAAACCCGTTATAACGTTTGCATCAAGCCATCGTTTAGTTTGTGTGCGTGTGTATGTTTGACATCATTAAATCAAATATTGATACCAATGGAGTGATGTAAAATGTTGTATACACTTTACAGAATGCCAGTGATCGTTCGCACTTTTTTCCCCTTTAGTTTCGTTAACACAAATCAGCGATCTCTGCGCGGATATTTTGGTGTATATTCTATCACCCCAATTAATACATATCTGTCGAAGCATATATTTGTGCATGTCCGACTATTACCCAACGAACGTGTTGTCGTAATTCCATTATTTTAACTTGTTGATGCGTTTGTGCGTACGTATTATACTTATAAAAATGACCTTGCAGTGTAAATCCACTTTTATACTTTTTATAAAAACGACCAAAAAAGCAGCAAGGATAAAAGTGTTTTCGTCTAAAATCTAAACTCGATAACTAACAAATTTAAATTCAAATTTGTTTTGCTTTTCTTCTCCGAATTTCTATTTGAAGCTCCCGATATCTGTGTTATTGTCAGTCACTTCACTTATAAATTACTATATTTTATTAGTTTGATATTGTAAAATTTAAAACCAAGATGTAATTATGTGGGATATTTCATGGTTAAGATGAGATTACATAATGTTAGTCCTTATGCACTGGTCAAAATGGGAATACTTCAGAGGTCACTTGTGATATATAACACTGTCAAAAAGTTCGCATACAGCAGGCTAAAAATATAATTAGTTAACAGGTTTTATGGGCATTTAATTTGAAGAAATTCTCAAGCTACAAGCTTTTAAAAGAGATGAGTTTTTACTTCTGGGAACAGTTTATATTTGGAGATAGCGGATGTGAAGTTATGTAGTAATTTAGAGGAACAGTTAACTTTGGGGAGACAAGCTGTGGGGTCATGTTTTAGTTTAGGGGGAACAGTTTACTTTGGAGAGTGCGGATGTGAAGTTATGTAGTAATTTAGAGGAACAGTTAACTTTAGGGAGACCAGCTGTGGGGTCATGTTTTAGTTTAGGGGGAACAGTTTACTTTGGAGAGTGTGGATGTGAAGTTATGTAGTAATTTAGAGGAACAGTTAACTTTGGGGAGACCAGCTGTGGGGTCATGTTTTAGTTTAGGGGGAACAGTTTACTTTGGAGAGTGTGGATGTGAAATTATGTAGTAATATAGAGGAACAGTTAACTTTGGGAAGACCAGCTGTGGGGTCCTGTTTTAGTTTAGGGGGAACAGTTTACTTTGGAGAGTGTGGATGTGAAATTATGTAGTAATATAGAGGAACAGTTAACTTTGGGGAGACCAGCTGTGGGGTCATGTTTTAGTTTAGGGGGAACAGTTTACTTTGGAGAGTGAGGATGTGAAATTATGTAGTAATATAGAGGAACAGTTAACTTTGGCGAGACCAGCTGTGGGGTCATGTTTTAGTTTAGGGGGAACAGTTTACTTTGGAGAGTGCGGATGTGAAATTATGTAGTAATATAGAGGAACAGTTAACTTTGGGGAGACCAGCTGTGGGGTCATGTTTTAGTTTAGGGGGAACAGTTTACTTTGGAGAGTGCGGATGTGAATTTATGTTGTAATATAGAGGAACAGTTAACTTTGGGGAGACCAGCTGTGGGGTCCTGTTTTAGTTTAGGGGGAACAGTTTACTTTGGAGAGTGCGGATGTGAAGGTATGTAGTAATTTAGAGGAACAGTTAACTTTGGGGAGACCAGCTGTGGGGTCATGTTTTAGTTTAGGGGGAACAGTTTACTTTGGAGAGTGCGGATGTGAAGGTATGTAGTAATTTAGAGGAACAGTTAACTTTGGGGAGACCAGCTGTGGGGTCATGTTTTAGTTTAGGGGGAACAGTTTACTTTGGAGAGTGCGGATGTAAAGGTATGTAGTAATTTAGAGGAACAGTTAACTTTGGGGAGACCAGCTGTGGGGTCATGTTTTAGTTAAGGGGGAACAGTTTACTTTGGAGAGTGTGGATGTGAAGGTATGTAGTAATTAGAGGAACAGTTAACTTTGGGGAGACCAGCTGTGGGGTAATGTTTTAGTTTAGGGGGAACAGTTTACTTTGGAGAGTGTGGATGTGAAGGTATGTAGTAATTAGAGGAACAGTTAACTTTGGGGAGACCAGCTGTGGGATCATGTTTTAGTTTAGGGGGAACAGTTTACTTTGGAGAGTGCGGATGTGAAGGTATGTAGTAATTTAGAGGAACAGTTAACTTTGGGGAGACCAGCTGTGGGGTCATGTTTTAGTTTAGGGGGAACAGTTTACTTTGGAGAGTGCGGATGTGAAGGTATGTAGTAATTTAGAGGAACAGTTAACTTTGGGGAGACCAGCTGTGGGGTCATGTTTTAGTTTAGGGGGAACAGTTTACTTTGGAGAGTGTGGATGTGAAGGTATGTAGTAATTAGAGGAACAGTTAACTTTGGGGAGACCAGCTGTGGGCCATGTTTTAGTTTAGGGGAACAGTTTACTTTGGGGAGACCAGCTGTGGGGTCATGTTTTAGTTTAGGGGGAACAGTTTACTTTGGAGAGTGCGGATGTGAAGTTATGTAGTAATTTAGAGGAACAGTTAACTTTGGGGAGACCAGCTGTGGGGTCATGTTTTAGTTTAGGGGGAACAGTTTACTTTGGAGAGTGCGGATGTGAATTTATGTTGTAATATAGAGGAACAGTTAACTTTGGGGAGACCAGCTGTGGGGTCCTGTTTTAGTTTAGGGGGAACAGTTTACTTTGGAGAGTGCGGATGTGAAGGTATGTAGTAATTTAGAGGAACAGTTAACTTTGGGGAGACCAGCTGTGGGGTCATGTTTTAGTTTAGGGGGAACAGTTTACTTTGGAGAGTGCGGATGTGAAGGTATGTAGTAATTTAGAGGAACAGTTAACTTTGGGGAGACCAGCTGTGGGGTCATGTTTTAGTTTAGGGGGAACAGTTTACTTTGGAGAGTGCGGATGTGAAGGTATGTAGTAATTTAGAGGAACAGTTAACTTTGGGGAGACCAGCTGTGGGGTCATGTTTTAGTTTAGGGGGAACAGTTTACTTTGGAGAGTGTGGATGTGAAGGTATGTAGTAATTAAAGGAACAGTTAACTTTGGGGAGACCAGCTGTGGGGTAATGTTTTAGTTTAGGGGGAACAGTTTACTTTGGAGAGTGTGGATGTGAAGGTATGTAGTAATTAGAGGAACAGTTAACTTTGGGGAGACCAGCTGTGGGGTCATGTTTTAGTTTAGGGGGAACAGTTTACTTTGGAGAGTGCGGATGTGAAGGTATGTAGTAATTTAGAGGAACAGTTAACTTTGGGGAGACCAGCTGTGGGGTCATGTTTTAGTTTAGGGGGAACAGTTTACTTTGGAGAGTGCGGATGTGAAGGTATGTAGTAATTTAGAGGAACAGTTAACTTTGGGGAGACCAGCTGTGGGGTCATGTTTTAGTTTAGGGGGAACAGTTTACTTTGGAGAGTGTGGATGTGAAGGTATGTAGTAATTAGAGGAACAGTTAACTTTGGGGAGACCAGCTGTGGGCCATGTTTTAGTTTAGGGGAACAGTTTACTTTGGGGAGACCAGCTGTGGGGTCATGTTTTAGTTTAGGGGGAACAGTTTACTTTGGAGAGTGCGGATGTGAAGTTATGTAGTAATTTAGAGGAACAGTTAACTTTGGGGAGACCAGCTGTGGGGTCATGTTTTAGTTTAGGGGGAACAGTTTACTTTGGAGAGTGCGGATGTGAATTTATGTAGTAATTTAGAGGAACAGTTAACTTTGGGGAGACCAGCTGTGGGCCATGTTTTAGTTTAGGGGAACAGTTTACTTTGGGGAGACCAGCTGTGGGGTCATGTTTTAGTTTAGGGGGAACAGTTTACTTTGGAGAGTGCGGATGTGAAGTTATGTAGTAATTTAGAGGAACAGTTAACTTTGGGGAGACCAGCTGTGGGGTCATGTTTTAGTTTAGGGGGAACAGTTTACTTTGGAGAGTGCGGATGTGAAGTTATGTAGTAATTTAGAGGAACAGTTAACTTTGGGGAGACCAGCTGTGGGCCATGTTTTAGTTTAGGGGAACAGTTAACTTTGGGGAGACCAGCTGTGGGGTCATGTTTTAGTTTAGGGGGAACAGTTTACTTTGGAGAGTGCGGATGTGAAGTTATGTAGTAATTTAGAGGAACAGTTAACTTTGGGGAGACCAGCTGTGGGGTCATGTTTTAGTTTAGGGGGAACAGTTTACTTTGGAGAGTGCGGATGTGAAGGTATGTAGTAATTTAGAGGAACAGTTAACTTTGGGGAGACCAGCTGTGGGGTCATGTTTTAGTTTAGGGGGAACAGTTTACTTTGGAGAGTGTGGATGTGAAGGTATGTAGTAATTAGAGGAACAGTTAACTTTGGGGAGACCAGCTGTGGGCCATGTTTTAGTTTAGGGGAACAGTTTACTTTGGGGAGACCAGCTGTGGGGTCATGTTTTAGTTTAGGGGGAACAGTTTACTTTGGAGAGTGCGGATGTGAAGTTATGTAGTAATGTAGAGGAACAGTTAACTTTGGGGAGACCAGCTGTGGGGTCATGTTTTAGTTTAGGGGGAACAGTTTACTTTGGAGAGTGCGGATGTGAAGTTATGTAGTAATTTAGAGGAACAGTTAACTTTGGGGAGACCAGCTGTGGGCCATGTTTTAGTTTAGGGGAACAGTTTACTTTGGGGAGACCAGCTGTGGGGTCATGTTTTAGTTTAGGGGGAACAGTTTACTTTGGAGAGTGCGGATGTGAAGTTATGTAGTAATTTAGAGGAACAGTTAACTTTGGGGAGACCAGCTGTGGGGTCATGTTTTAGTTTAGGGGGAACAGTTTACTTTGGAGAGTGCGGATGTGAAGTTATGTAGTAATTTAGAGGAACAGTTAACTTTGGGGAGACCAGCTGTGGGCCATGTTTTAGTTTAGGGGAACAGTTTACTTTGGGGAGACCAGCTGTGGGGTCATGTTTTAGTTTAGGGGGAACAGTTTACTTTGGAGAGTGCGGATGTGAAGTTATGTAGTAATTTAGAGGAACAGTTAACTTTGGGGAGACCAGCTGTGGGGTCATGTTTTAGTTTAGGGGGAACAGTTTACTTTGGAGAGTGCGGATGTGAAGTTATGTAATAATTTAGAGGAACAGTTAACTTTGGGGAGACCAGCTGTGGGCCATGTTTTAGTTTAGGGGAACAGTTTACTTTGGGGAGACCAGCTGTGGGGTCATGTTTTAGTTTAGGGGGAACAGTTTACTTTGGAGAGTGCGGATGTGAAGTTATGTAGTAATTTAGAGGAACAGTTAACTTTGGGGAGACCAGCTGTGGGGTCATGTTTTAGTTTAGGGGGAACAGTTTACTTTGGAGAGTGCGGATGTGAAGTTATGTAGTAATTTAGAGGAACAGTTAACTTTGGGGAGACCAGCTGTGGGCCATGTTTTAGTTTAGGGGAACAGTTTACTTTGGGGAGACCAGCTGTGGGGTCATGTTTTAGTTTAGGGGGAACAGTTTACTTTGGAGAGTGCGGATGTGAAGTTATGTAGTAATTTAGAGGAACAGTTAACTTTGGGGAGACCAGCTGTGGGGTCATGTTTTAGTTTAGGGGGAACAGTTTACTTTGGAGAGTGCGGATGTGAAGGTATGTAGTAATTTAGAGGAACAGTTAACTTTGGGGAGACCAGCTGTGGGCCATGTTTTAGTTTAGGGGAACAGTTTACTTTGGGGAGACCAGCTGTGGGGTCATGTTTTAGTTTAGGGGGAACAGTTTACTTTGGAGAGTGCGGATGTGAAGTTATGTAGTAATTTAGAGGAACAGTTAACTTTGGGGAGACCAGCTGTGGGGTCATGTTTTAGTTTAGGGGGAACAGTTTACTTTGGAGAGTGCGGATGTGAAGGTATGTAGTAATTTAGATGAAAAATTAACTTTGGGGAGACCAGCTGTGGGGTCATGTTTTAGTTTAGGGGGAACAGTTTACTTTGGAGAGTGCGCGTGTGAAGGTATGTAGTAATTTAGAGGAATAGTTAACTTTGGGGAGACCAGCTGTGGGGTCATGTTTTAGTTTAGGGGGAACAGTTTACTTTGGAGAGTGCGGATGTGAATTTATGTTGTAATATAGAGGAACAGTTAACTTTGGGGAGACCAGCTGTGGGGTCCTGTTTTAGTTTAGGGGGAACAGTTTACTTTGGAGAGTGCGGATGTGAAGTTATGTAGTAATTTAGAGGAACAGTTAACTTTGGGGAGACCAGCTGTGGGGTCATGTTTTAGTTTAGGGGGAACAGTTTACTTTGGAGAGTGCGGATGTGAAGGTATGTAGTAATTTAGAGGAACAGTTAACTTTGGGGAGACCAGCTGTGGGGTCATGTTTTAGTTTAGGGGGAACAGTTTACTTTGGAGAGTGCGGATGTGAAGGTATGTAGTAATTTAGAGGAACAGTTAACTTTGGGGAGACCAGCTGTTGGGTCATGTTTTAGTTTAGGGGGAACAGTTTACTTTGGAGAGTGTGGATGTGAAGGTATGTAGTAATTAGAGGAACAGTTAACTTTGGGGAGACCAGCTGTGGGCCATGTTTTAGTTTAGGGGAACAGTTTACTTTGGGGAGACCAGCTGTGGGGTCATGTTTTAGTTTAGGGGGAACAGTTTACTTTGGAAAGTGCGGATGTGAAGTTATGTAGTAATTTAGAGGAACAGTTAACTTTGGGGAGACCAGCTGTGGGCCATGTTTTAGTTTAGGGGAACAGTTTACTTTGGGGAGACCAGCTGTGGGGTCATGTTTTAGTTTAGGGGGAACAGTTTACTTTGGAGAGTGCGGATGTGAAGGTATGTAGTAATTTAGAGGAACAGTTAACTTTGGGGAGACCAGCTGTGGGGTCATGTTTTAGTTTAGGGGGAACAGTTTACTTTGGAGAGTGTGGATGTGAAGGTATGTAGTAATTAGAGGAACAGTTAACTTTGGGGAGACCAGCTGTGGGGTCATGTTTTAGTTTAGGGGAACAGTTTACTTTGGGGAGACCAGCTGTGGGATCATGTTTTAGTTTAGTGAGGACAGTTAACTTTGGGGGGAGACATGATGTTAAGACAGGTTTTAGTATGGTGGGGTTGTTGTAGAAATGCGGGTTAAGGCAGTTAGGTGTTAAAGTGGGAACTAATACTAAAAATGGAAACGTATTTTGAACTTTATTTTAAAAACTGCACATATGTTATTAGAATTCTTAAAGTTTAAATGACAGTGTAACAATGTAAGAAATAAATATATATAAAAAATTGTGCTTTATGTGTTAATGATGTGCAATAGTGAAACATATCTGATGATATCAAAGTTATTTTCTGAGAACGCAGGATTCGCAGAAATGCCACGATGTGTTTCTTAATCCCCAAGTTTTTTCGTCCAACCGTTTGATCGCATTCGTGATAATTGTATCCGCGTTGTAACTACGATGCGGGGCACACCGATATACCCATACAAAATCAGACTTCATATCTATCTTTCTTGTCTCTTTTATAATTGTTCTTGTTGCGAAAAGGCCACTTGTCCCATAATGAATAACCTTAACCTCCTTTTTCCTTTCATCAACGTCCACAATTATACCCGAGTGCCAGATTTAGTAGTAGCGAAAGTTGAGAATCATTCCAGGTTTTAATTCCGACCATAGGTAAACACGAATTCTTTGGAATTCACCATACTGAGTTCCTACTAAAGGGTAAAGGACCAACAATGGCTTCTTCACATCAGTTTTACCGTTGGACCTTTGTTTAACTTTAGCCCAGAACACGAAATCCTATGGTGTGTTGAACTGTTCCCCGATTTTGCTGATTGCTCGCTGGACCACTTCATTCTTTGGGTAGGTAGTCTCTTGCTCGTAATTGTGCAAGCTTACGGTGCTATCATCGAAACTAAGAAACATTTTTTTTTCTATTACATTTTTATGACTTGCACGGTCACAATACACTACTGTTACAGTTGTGTCTTCATTTTTGCTTACTAAAACGGCAGGTTGTATGTCTGCCGTGTCCCGGTTGAAGGGAAATGATATGACGTCGCCCGGAGATACGTCCACAAGGCCACGCGGAGTTCTGAAAACAACAGCCGGCTCTTGTACAACTTTAGCCCAATGTACGAACTCCCATGATGAGTTGTTTTTACTATGATATTCTCCAATTCTGCCTCTAGCTCTTTCCGCAACTTTTTCCATCGGGTATACAACATACTGTTCAAAGGTTTGCAATTCAATGGAACCTTTGTTTGTTGTTAAACTAATTCTATGTTCTTCTACTTGATTTGCATAGTGAACAACCGTTACGCTATCGTCTTCGTTTTTATTTGTAACAACTGCATGTTGCCTTTTTTCATTGAAGCGAAATGTTATTACGTCGCCTGGTTGTACTTCAGATATGTCGTTGACGACTTCTACAGATTCTTTAAGAATGATTTCGTCAGCCAATTTGTGTACCGTTTCACCCAATTTTGATCGTGCGCGATTGATCAGTTCCTCCTGACTGCGACAGAATGGTGCTGGGTATTCAAAAATACTAATGTTTGTCGTATTGAAGTCCAAATCGATCTTTTGTTCTTCGGCTCTTCCTCTCGCGTTATGAATCACAGTTACCGATAATATTGATGGTGTCGGGTTTTGGACATTAACATGCGTTACAATGCATTGGTCATATTTTTGAGCATTCTGTTGAAAAGTAATGATTTGCCCAGGTGTAATATCTTCTCTAAACCAAGCAAGTCTTCTGTATAAATTCTTTGTTGCTCTCGTTTTGTTGTTCCGGTGATCTCTAATGATAATGTTTTTTATTGGTAGATCTTTATCAAACTGTATTTCTCGATCATAAACTAATCTTGTCGAATCAACAGACTGCGTATGTTCATCATCAGTATTTTTTACCGATCTACAAAAATGACTTGAACGGTTATTCCGGAAGTCATACTTAGTTTCTCCAATCCTTTGTCTCGCCCTTTTTATAACATTTTCGCTTGTAAGATCTCGACTGAAGTTTAAGTGTTTCTTTACAGATGTCCGATCTAGATTTATATGTATTGTTTCTTCAATGACCTCTCCTTTCTTGTACAAACTCGGCAGAGTATAATGAATTATTGTAATGCTACCCTCCATGTTGTTGTCTACATATACTTCTGAAACAATTGCATCATAAAAGAACATATCTCGTCTATAAGAAATAACATCGCCAGCTTGGATATCATTTAATACCTTTACCTCAAGAGTTGGTGGAATGAATGAATGTATGTCGACCAACAGCCCCATTCCAAAAATATAATAAAACATGTCAGCAAGGAATGTACCAATACTGTTTGATAAAATTTCTGTTACAAAGGAAAATACACTTGGTGCAAATCTAAACACGAGAAACTTAACCCAAAGTGTAAGCAGTGTTCGGGAGAGGCAATCCATACACATTGTCTTTTTTGAAGACAGGTAAATCAGACGAAGAGATTGAAATATACAATATAGAAGTTTCACTGAATTTATAGCAGGACCAATTACCTGTTCTTCATTTGTGGAACCTTTCAATAACGTTTGAACAATTTGTATCCCCAAACTGACTAACCATTTCAGACTTGAAGCTATAAAAAAGACAGCGCTAACCCACCTTATGCCATCATCAACCTGCTTACTGCTGTCGTTTTCGATACAACACCAGTTACAAAAGTGTTCACAGTTCCGAAATAAAACATTGTAATTTTGTTCTTTAATTTTACTTTCAGCTTTCGCGATAATTGTATCCTCAGAATTGCTTTGACATCTGTATTTCACTTTGTATAGTTCATCTGTGCCAAGATGTTTTACTTCTTTTGTTTCTTGAATGATAAGTCTTTTGTCATAAAGCGTTGACGTGAAATGTATTAAAGTTAAAAGAGCGGACGACTCAGATTCTAAAACTTCCACGTGTTTCACAATAGCATGATGCTTTTAAACACTTACTTGTTTACCTATGATAGTCCCCACAAAACGTTGCCCAGACATGCATATATGATCTCCTTTTTTTAATGCAGACATTCGCAAAACCCGCAATTTCTTCGTGCAGAAGATACATCTTGACTTTTTTGAAAAATATTCCTGTAACTGTCTTAACTTATCGTAGTTGACAGAATTGATATTGCCCATCGCACTAAAATGTCAACACCTGAATATAAATATACATATAATACATAAACATTGCCGAACAAAAAAAAACAAATTAACATACATTGAATGTTTATGATCAA
This sequence comes from Panopea generosa, assembly GCA_029582155.1. NCBI lineage: Eukaryota > Metazoa > Mollusca > Bivalvia > Adapedonta > Hiatellidae > Panopea > Panopea generosa. Next base: position 27,331,115 of record CM055905.1, read on the forward strand.
GAACGCCGGGTGAATTTAAGAGCAACATTTTCAAACTTTTGTAAGCGATATTTACAGTTTGATTGGCGTGATATAAGACATTTTTTGGTAAGATCTATAAATGCAGGTTTCAATAAAGGCTAGTTGTCTGTATAACAAAAACAAGGTATGATAACTTGTATCCCAAAGGGAAACAAAGATAAAAAATACTTAAAAAAAACTGGCGCCCAATTTCATTACTAAATGTGTCTTATAAAATTGCATCAGCAAGTATTGCGAATAGATTAAAAATATTTTGGAAGACATAATTAATGAAGATCAAACATATTTCGTCCGAAACAGATATATAGGGGAAATACAATACTTAATAATTTAATGTTTTATACTGAAAACAATGAGATAACTGGACTATTACTTTTAATTGACTTTGAAAAAGTCTTTTGCGTAGCGCTTTTTCATCAAGTATCAACTTTTTATAACTTTGGTGGGGTTAGTTAACTATATAAGCTATAGTAAAAATTTAAAAAATCTTTTTGTCAGAAACCTCTGGCTCGATTTTAAAACAATTTCACAGAAATGTTCCTTGGGTAACCCTCTACCAAGTATGTTCAAACCATTTTGATTCGTCAAAAAACAACAACATGGCCATGGCCGCCAGGGGGCAGGACAAGTTTGATTAGTAAAAACTAAAAAATCTTCTTGTCAGAAACTACTGGCTCGATTTTAAAATGATTTCAGAGAAATGTTCCTTGGGGGACCCTTCACCAAGTTTGTTAAAACCGTAGTGATTCGTAAAAAAAATATGGCGGCCAGGGGGTGGGGTAAGTTTAGTATATAAGCTACATGTATAGTAAAAACTTAAAAATTCTGCTTGTCAGAAACTACTGGCTCGATTTTAAAATAATTTCACAGACATGTTCCTTGGGTGACTCTCTACCAAGATTGTTCAAACCGTAGTGATTCGTCAAAAACATGGTGGCCAGGGGTGGGTTAGCTTACTATATAAGCTATAGTAAAAACTTAAAAAATCTTCTTGTTAGAAACCATTAAGCCAATTTTGATATAACTTCACAGAAATGTTCCTTGGGTGACCCTCTACCGAGTTTATTCAAGTTATTTTGATTCGTTAAAAAATAAGGCGGCCAGGGGTGGGGTTAGTTTAGTATATAATCTACATGTATAGTAAAAACATAAAAAATCTTTTTGTCAGAAACTACTGGCTCGATTTTAAAATAATTTCACAGAAATGTTCCTTGGGTGACTCCTACCAAGTTTGTTTAAACCGTAGTGATTCGTCAAAAACATGGTGGCCAGGGGTGGGTTAGCTTACTATATAAGCTATAGTAAAAACTTAAAAGATCTTCTTGTCAGAAACCACTAGGCCAATTTTGATATAACTTCACAGAAATGTTCCTTGGGTGACCCTCTACCGAATTTATTCAAGTCATCTTGATTCGTCAAAAAAAACACACACAACAACATGGCCACCAGGGGGCGGGGCAAGTTTAATTAGTAAAAACGTAAAAAATCTTCTTGTCAGAAACCACTAGGCTAATTTTGATATTACTTCACAGAAATGTTCCTTGGGTGACCCTCTACCAAGTTTGTTCACACCATCTTGATTCGTCAAATAACATGGCCGACAGGTGGCGGGGCAAGTTTGATAAGTAAAAACTTAAAAAAAAATTCTCGTCAGAAACTACTGGCTCGATTTTAAAATAATTTCAAAGAAATGTTCCTTGGAGGACCGTCACCAAGTTTGTCGAAACCGTAGTGATTTGTCTAAATACATGGAGACCAGGGGGTGGGGTTTGTTTACTATATAAGCTAAAGTAAAAAATCTTCTTGCCAGAAACCACTTATTCGATTTTCAAACAATTCGCAGAAATGTTCCTTGGGTGACCCTTTACCAAGTTTGTTCAAGCCGTTGTGATTAGTTAAAAAACATGACCGCCACAGTGAGGTGCTAGTTTACTATATAGGCAGCTATAGTAAAAACTTCAAAAGCCTTCTTGTCAGAATATACTGACCTGATTTCGATGTAGTTTAACTGAAATTTACCATGGGTGAACATTTACCAAGTTTGAACTTTTCTACGCATGTGTTACATCTTCAAAACAAATCAAAATTCTAACTACTCGCCCCTCTTGTTTTTCAGGAATTTTTAGTGTACATGTATTATATAATCTACCTAAGTTGGGTGACTCAAGGTCAGTAAGGTGAGCGATATAGAGCCATCTTGACCCTCTTGTTTTGTGTGCTGAAGTACTTGCTGCCCGTGTCAGGAACAGTCCAGATATTAAGGGGATAAAAATAGGATCCGCATTAAAAGTGTTTAAATATTATGCAAGAATCTCTGGCCTTGATATCAACATAGATAAAACTTAAGTCGATGGATAGGCGCAAAACGAGACTGCCAAACAAAATTATGCAGTGATATACAACTTAACTGGGATAATAAATTTACTGTATTAGGTATAAACTTTTCAATAACTCTTGACTCAATGGTTAAGTTTAATTATGACAATAAGATTCGAGAAATCAAGAATCTAATTATTACATGGTCAAGAAGAATTTTAACATCTATCGTAAAATTATGGTTATTAAAACTTCAAAAAATATTCATCTTATTTTTGCATTGCCTAACCCAGATTCAGAAACTATAAAAGAACTTAACTTGCTATGTTTTAATTGTTTGATGGAATGAAAAACCAGATAAAATAAAAAGAACAATTATTTATAAAAAATACTCATTAGGGGGACTTAAAATGTTAAATCTTGTTCATTTGTTGCAGCTCTTTTAAAAAAACACATGGATAAGAAGAATATTAAAAGATGAAAAAATTAAGAAATCTTTAAAGCTTCATATAAGTCACTTACACATTTAAGCACTTTTGGAGCTGTATTTATTGAAAATCATTAAGATAAAGTTAAAAGTCCCATCTGGAAAGATGTTTTTAATTAATTGTTATATGAAATTTTGAACACAAGTTACACCATATTCTTGGCATGGATTTAAAAAGATACCATTATGGTATAATCCTAATATTAAGGTTCGAGTGTTTTCATTGATAGATATTTTAAGAAAGGTATATGTTTTATCAATAATTGTGAGCAATAATGGAATTTTTATCACACTTGCTGAAATGACATAACAATATGGTGCTCTAACACACTTTTTAGAATACTCTGGACTCATATCTGCTTAAAGGACTTATCTATTGTTTTTCACACACTCTAGCTCTAAATAAAAAAAAGCCATTATTACTTTTACCAGAATCAATTTTATTTAGAAATAAAAAAGGATGTAGTTACATATATGATAGGATTAAATCAAAACCTGAATCTCCATTAGCATAAAACAAATGGGCAAACAATTTTAACTTGAATGAAGAATCGGTCATGACTAAGATATTTAATATTTTAACTTGAATGGAGAATCGGTCATGACTAACAGATTTAATATTTTAACTTGAATGGAGAATCGGCCATGACTAACAGATTTAATATTTTAACTTGAATGGAGAATCGGTTATAACTAAGAGATTTAATACTTTAACTTGAATGGAAAATCGGTCATGACTAAGATATTTAATATTTTAACTTGAATGGAGAATCGGTCATGACTAACAGATTTAATATTTTAACTTGAATGGAGAATCGGTCATGACTAACAGATTTAATATTTTAACTTGAATGGAGAATCGGTCATAACTAAGATATTTAATATTTTAACTTGAATGGAGAATCGGTCATGTCTAAGAGATTTAATACTTTAACTTGAATGGAGAATCGGTCATGACTAAGATATTAAATACTTTAACTTGAATTGAGAATCGGTCATGACTAAGAGATTTAATACTTTAACTTGAATGGAGAATCGGTCATGATTAAGAGATTTAATATTTTAACTTAAATGGAGAATCGGTCATGACTATGAGATTTAATAATTTTAACATGAATGGAGAATCGGTAATAACTAAGAGAGTTAATATTTTAACTTGAATGGAAAATCGGTCATAACTAAGAGAGTTAATATTTTAACTTGAATGGGGAATCGGTCATAACTAAGAGATTAATTATTTTAACTTGAATGGAGAATCGGTCATAACTAAGAGATTTAATATTTTATCTTGAATGGAGAATCGGTCATAACTAAGGGATTTAATATTTAAACATGAATGAAGAATCGGTCATTAATAAGGGATTTAATATTTTAACTTGAATGGAGAATCGGTCATGACTAAGAGATTTAATATTTTAACTTGAATGGAGAATCGGTCATAACTAAGAGATTTAATATTTTAACATAATTGGAGAATCGGTCATAACTAAGAGATTTGATATTTTAACTTGAATGGAGAATCGGTCATAACTAAGAAATTTAATATATATTTTAACTTGAATGGAGAATCGGTCATGACTAAGAGATTTAATATTTTAACTTGAATGGAGAATCGGTCATAACTAAGAGATTTAATATTTTAACATGAATGGAGAATCGGTCATAACTAAGAGATTTAATATTTTAACATGAATGGAGAATCGGTCATAACTAAGAGAGTTAATATTTTAACTTGAATGGAGAATCGGTCATAACTAAGAGATTAAATATTTTAACTTGAATGGAGTATCGGTCATAACTAAGAGATTAAATATTTTAACTTGAATGGAGAATCGGTCATAACTAAGGGATTTAATTCTTTTAAAATGAATGAAGAATCGGTCATAACTAAGAGATTAAATATTTTAACTTGAATGGAGAATCGGTCATAACTAAGAGAGTTAATATTTTAACTTGAATGGAGAATCGGTCACAACTAAGAGATTTAATAGTTTAACTTGAATGGAGAATCGGTCATAACTAAGAGATTTAATATTTTAACATGAATGGAGAATCGGTCATAACTAAGAGATTTAATAGTTTAACTTGAATGGAGAATCGGTCATAACTAAGAGAGTTAATAGTTTAACTTGAATGGAGAATCGGTCATAACTAAGAGATTAAATAGTTTAACTTGAATGGAGAATCGGTCATAACAAAGAGATTAAATATTTTAACTTGAATGAAGAATCGGTCATAACTAAGGGATTTGATATTTTAACATGAATAAAGAATCGGTCATAAATAAGGGATTTAATATTTTATCTTGAATGGAGAATCGGTCATAACTAAGATATTTAATAGTTTAACTTGAATGGAGAATCGGTCATAACTAAGAGATTTAATATTTTAACATGAATGGAGAATCGGTCATAACTAAGAAATTTAATAGTTTAACATGAATGGAGAATCGGTCATAACTAAGAAATTTAATAGTCTAACTTGAATGGAGAGTCGGTCATAACTAAGAGATTTGATATTTTAACATGAATGGAGAATCGGTCATAAGTAAGAGATTAAATATTTTAACTTGAATGGAGAATCGGTCATAACTAAGAGATTTAATATTTTAACTTGAATGGAGTATCAGTCACAACTAAGTGAATTAATATTTTAACTTGAATGGAGAATCGGTCATAACTAAGAGATTTAATATTTTAACTTAAATGGAGAATCGGTCATAACTAAGAGATTTAATATTTTAACTTGAATGGAGAATCGGTCATAACTAAGGGATTTGATATTTTAACATGAATGAAGAATCGGTCATAACTAAGGGATTTAACATTTTAATTTGAATGGAGAATCGGTCATAACTAAGAGATTTAATAGTTTAACTTGAATGGAGAATCGGTCATAACTAAGAAATTTAATATAAATTTTAACTTGAATGGAGAATCGGTCATAACTAAGATATTTAATAGTTTAACTTGAATGGAGAATCGGTCATAACTAAGAGATTTAATATTTTAACATGAATGGAGAATCGGTCATAACTAAGAGATTTAATATTTTAACATGAATGGAGAATCGGTCATAACTTAGAGATTTAATAGTTTAACTTGAATGGAGAATCGGTCATAACTAAGAAAGTTAATATTTTAACTTGAATGGAGAATCGGTCATAACTAAGAGATTAAATATTTTAACTTGAATGGAGAATCGGTCATAACTAAGGAATTTCATATTTTAACATGAATAAAGAATCGGTCATAAATAAGGGATTTAATATTTTAACTTGAATGGAGAATCGGTCATAACTAAGAGATTTAATATTTTAACTTGAATGGATAATCGATCATAACTAAGAGATTTAATATTTTCACATGAATGGAGAATCGGTCATAACTAAGAGATTTAATAGTTTAACATGAATGGAGAATCGGTCATAACTAAGAGATTTAATAGTTTAACTTGAATGGAGAATCGGTCATAACTAAGAGATTTAATATTTTAACATGAATGGAGAATCGGTCATAACTAAGAGATTAAATATTTTAACTTGAATGGAGAATCGGTCATAACTAAGAGATTTAATATTTTAACTTGAATGGAGAATCGGTCGTAACTAAGTGAATTAATATTTTAACTTGAATCGAGAATCGGTCGTAACTAAGAGATTTAATATTTTAACTTGAATGGAGAATCGGTCATAACTAAGAGATTTACTATTTTAACTTGAATGGAGAATCGGTCATAACTAAGAGAATTAATATTTTAACTTGAATGGAGAATCGGTCATAACTAAGAGATTAAATATTTTAACTTGAATGGAGAATCGGTCATAACTAAGAGATTAAATATTTTAACTTGAATGGGGAATCGGTCATAACTTAGGGATTTAATATTTTAACATGAATGAAGAATCGGTCATAAATAAGGGATTAAATATTTTAACTTGAATGGATAATAGGTCATAACTAAGAGATTTAATAGTTTAACTTGAATGGAGAATCGGTCATAACTAAGAGATTTAATATTTTAACATGAATGGAGAATCGGTCATAACTAAGAGATTTAATATTTTAACTTGAATGGAGAATCGGTCATAACTAAGTGAATTAATATTTAAACTTGAATGGAGAATCGGTCATAACTAAGAGATTTAATATTTTAACTTGAATGGAGAATCGGTCATAACTAAGAGATTAAATATTTTAACTTGAATGGAGAATCGGTCATAACTAAGAGATTTAATATTTTAACTTGAATGGAGAATCGGTCATAACTAAGAGATTTAATATTTTAACTTGAATGGAGAATCTGTCATAACTAAGAGATTTAATATTTTAACTTGAATGGAGAATCGGTCATAACTAAAAAATTTAATATTTTAACATGAATGGAGAATCGGTCATAAGTAAGAGATTTAATATTATAACATGAATGGAGAATCGGTCATAACTAAGAGATTTAATATTTTAACATGAATGGAGAATCGGTCATAACTAAGAGATTTAATAGTTTGACTTGAATGGAGAATCGGTCATAACTAAGAGATTAAATATTTTAATTTGACTGGAGAATCGGTCATAACTAAGGGATTTGATATTTTAACATGAATGAAGAATCGGTCATAAATAAGGGATTTAATATTTTAACTTGAATGGAGAATCGGTCATAACTAAGAGATTTAATAGTTTAACTTGAATGGAGAATCGGTCATAACTAAGAGATTTAATAGTTTAACATGAATGGAGAATCGGTCATAAGTAAGAGATTTAATATTTTAACATGAATGGAGAATCGGTCATAACTAAGAGATTTAATATTTTAACTTAAATGGAGAATCGGTCATAACTAAGAGATTTAATATTTTAACTTGAATGGAGAATCTGTCATAACTAAGAGATTTAATATTTTAACTTGAATTGAGAATCGGTCATAACTAAGAAATTTAATATTTTAACATGAATGGAGAATCGGTCATAAGTAAGAGATTTAATATTATAACATGAATGGAGAATCGGTCATAACTAAGAGATTTAATATTTTAACATGAATGGAGAATCGGTCATAACTAAGAGATTTAATAGTTTGACTTGAATGGAGAATCGGTCATAACTAAGAGATTTAATAGTTTAACTTGAATGGAGAATCGGTCATAACTAAGATATTTAATATTTTAACTTGAATGGAGAATCGGTCATAACTAAGAGATTTAATATTTTAACATGAATGAAGAATCGGTCATAACTAAAAGATTTAATATTTTAACTTGAATGGAGAATCGGTCATAACTAAGAGATTTAATATTTTAACATGAATGAAGAATCAGTCATAAATAAGAGATTTGATATTTTAACTTGAATGGAGAATCGGTCATAACTAAGATATTTAATATCCCTTTTAAATGCAGTAATAACACTAATCTGCAATGGTTTCATTGCAGAATAATTCATCGAATTTTGGGTACAAATCATCTTTAAAAAATGAACATTTTAATTCAAACCTTTGTTCATTTTGCAAAACACATGCTGAGACAATAAAACACTTATTCTGTGAATGCAGGGTCGCAACAACATTTTGGGCAATTCTTGAACACGTTTTAAATAAAAAAACGTCCAACAAAAGATATAAAATGGTAAGATATTGATATTGATATATTTGTGGGCAACACAAAGTTCGATGATGTTATTTATAATATACTGTTTTCAGCAAAGTTTTATATATTTAAACAAAGATTAAAAGATTCAGAGCCGGAGATAACATAGTTAAAAAATACATTAGGACACAATACAATAGGCATAGTGCCACCATTGCAAAAAGGAAGTGCTTCCGTGGGGTAGTCGCATAATGGCGGTTGTAAATAATCCTCAATTCTTCTTCTTTAAAAATGCATTTTCCTATTTTTAATGCTCATTTTTTTATTTGAATGGCATTATTGATGTATTTTGAACATTTTGATAGCATTGTCATGTTTGAATTGTGAATTTAGAAAAAAAAAATGATGCTTGGAAATTGGGGTATGAATTCATGATTTCGGAAGTCTACTTTCACTTTGTCACCAGTGTACACACTGAGCAGAAAAAAAATCTCTTATATGACAAATGACCCCTACTTTTCTCATCATATTTTGATAGTGCAGAGGTTGACAAACAGTAAAATGTAGGTTTCACTTCTTTCATTTGGGACCCTCTATGAATGACAAGCCTTCAAACTTTTATTATTTACTATAGAATAAAGAACAAAAATCAATGGTGGGGTTACACCAATATAGGAAGATGTATCGCTCAGAAAAAAACTTTGAAACAAATTTGAAAACGTGGACTCCATATATGAGCATTCTAGATTGATGTATACACTTTACCATATTCAACATACCATGGTATAAGTCTATAGGTGTGTATATATATGTTATATATATATGTATGTTTACATATGTACACATATATTATATGATGTATATATAATATAATTTCATGTTCCATAAGTTTTAATGAAAACCATAAACACAAATTTTCGATTTGATCATAAGAATCGCATATTATTTTTTTTTAATTTAAAAGATTATGTATATTAATTTAAAAAAAATGAACCCAATACATACAAAATGTATAGCATTGTTTTTAAATAGATTTATTATCATAATTATTATATATTTTTTCTCAGTATTAACAAGGGACGATATATATCTTTTATGAATAAAAAAGGATTACTATACAGCTAGATATATAAAGACGAATATGTGCAGGAATGTTTTCATGAATCATTTAAAACAGTTCGCAACATTAAAAAATATGTCTACATATGTACGGGCATATGTGTAAACCTGAATGGTGCAATCTTTTTTTTTTGTGTTTCGGTTTTTGCAAAATCGATTTTTATTTATTTCATAAGAATTAAAGTTACTTCAGTAAACCAAGCATTAAATCTTAAATATAAATTCTTTTACATAACATGATTCTTTCAAGTATTTTTGCTTTTATGAAATACTCAGATTAAACTTAAGATACATATTTACATCTACAAATTCACTTTTGTAGAGACAATTCCAATGTCAAATTGTTAAATGTAAATAGCAATAAGAAGACTAATAAAAGTCAAGAATATTTAGAATTTCGCTGTTCTTTAACTATATGTTTTTTTTGTGTTTTTTTTTGGTTTGTTTTTTATTCCTAATTATTTTAGAGGAAACACATACACTCAAAACATTGATTTGCTGCCTCATAAGTTGATTCTAACAATATATAGTACCATATGGTAAGATCCAATGATATTCACTATTCAACAAATATAATTAAACAATGATATTATCTGTAGAAAATAATCTGTTACTTATATATTATGTAAATACTATACATGTTGTAAATTGAAACTTAACTCGGCCAATTCGAACTGAAGTCGGCCGATACGAACTGAACTCGACCAATACGAACTGAAGTCGGCCGGTACGAATTGAACTCGGCCAATATGAACATAACTGGACACATGTGACTATTTCCGGTTGTTTTAACTTGACGTTGCTGTTTAAACCAACTCGTAATAAAAACGAAAGCATTGTAATGTCAAGGTTACAGTTAAAAGTTATCGTTTCATATAAATATTCAAGTGCACTGGCACCTATTAAATAGATCTATATAGTTTGCTACCTTGCACCTCGTTTTATATATCTCTCATATACAATCGAAAATAAAATAGGCCAGCCTTATGTAAATAAATAAAATAATTGAAAACTTGCCAGGTTATTAAAAACAGTCACAAGTTAAGGAATAAAACTGTCATTAATTAAATGATTTCATATTGACCAAGTTATTGGTCCTCGGACAGCCATATTGGCCCTACGGCCATGGGTCAATGTGACAACCCTGGGACTAATAACTAGGCCAATATAAAACCATTTAATTACTAACATCATATTGTTATACACACTCTTGTGTCAAAGGGTATATATCGGGATTTTCAATATTTTTAAATCATGCCGTATTTTCAAAATGATACCTATTAAAACATGCCAAAAAAAATTGTTAAAAAGGGGTTTCCTAACTTGGGCTACGCACCCAGATTAGACTTAAATAGATTTCCCGCTTAAAATGGCAACATATTTTGTGACGTATTTAATGGGTCACAAGATTTCATTTTGAATTCAATTCAACCCGTCATACAGGTCTATTTTCAGAATGTGGATTTCGTTTCAAGTTTACCACTCCGACTGAACATCGATTTTGTCATGTTTTGGTGAATTTGATCTTCCATTTACGGATTTTATTTATTAACGATAATGATATGTTTTTTATCTATTTTATTGGCTGATTGACTGATTGATTGATTGAATATTAAGCGTCATTTTTATCATCGAGGGCTAACAGATGATCAGTTAACCTAACCACTGTTTATTGGGATCCTGAAAGGTTAACCAGTACTCGAGCACACCCAATCTGCGTCAGTAATGATAACTTTCCCACTTTAATCAGCGGTGAGAGGCACAATGACAATGAGACACAATGTCGTATATAAATCAACAGGGAGACTGTTGCCGGGCGGAGATTCGAAATCACGACCCCTGGATTGATAGTTATCCATCGTATACTCCCTGTAATATCATGTTGTTGTTCTTCTTATGGTATGAAAACTAGTGATGTTTTAAAAATTGTTCACAGAAGCGTATTATAGACGACAGCGTATATAGTGAGACAATAATAAATATATCATAAAACAACTTAAAGGGAATATATCACGAAACAATGTTATAAATGCCCTAAAAATCAATAAAAAGCACCTCATTATCATTAAAAAATAGAATCCAAATGGCTTGGTATGTTAAATCCACCAAAACGTGTCATAATCGATATTTAAATTCGAGTGCAAAACTTAAAACGAAAGCCCCATTCTTAAAATAGACAGCACTTAAATACCTTCACATCGTCATTTGGTCTCTTTCTAAGATGAAGTTTCTTTACGCGCAAACCTGTATAACGGATCATATTGAAATTAAAATGTAATCACATCACAAAATATGTTGCAATTTTAAGCGAGAAATCTATTTTAGTCTAACCTAGGTGCGTAGTCCAAGTTAGGAAATCCCTTTTCAATTTATTATTTTGGCATGTTTAAATAGATATCCTTTTGACAAAACGGGACCAGTGAGTATATTTAGGCATGATATATTGGAAACATGTTTTGGCCAATTTCAAAATTGTGAAAAATCCTGATAAATTCCCTATAAAATCTCACCAATAAGGAAGTATACATCAAAAAGTTACTTGAGATTTTTGAAAACATATTTGTAAATAAAATAAAATATAAAGGGAAAATATATATTCGTAATTAGTTCTTCCGTCTTCCGCTTTAATACGATACGAATGTAAAGTTTGGGATTAAAACATAGTTTCAGAGGAAACTACACATGCAGAAAAAGGAGAGAAAAAAAAATGTCTGTTTTTGAATTGATAAATAAAAAGAAGACATTTTTCTCTATACAACTATAAATTAATTGCTTTCATACTAAATGTAAGCCTGTAAGGTGTATTAGTTTATACTAATTTATTTTAGCTCGATTGTGATGAAAGCTCAGAGCTTATATGAATCGCACTCAAGTCCGCTTCCTGGGTAGAACCAGTGCTGATTGTTGTTTTATGAAAGGCATCGGGTCGAGCTGGGGATCGAACCCGCAACCTCTGGCATGAGCGGCCAACACTCTATCCATTACACTACCGGCACTGCCTGACATATTAAAGGTGTATTAAACGATGGTTCATGCCAAACCCCATACACCTATAACGGGTGATCAAAATGGTGGTTGGAATTATATACTAGTATATCGAGAGCTTGGTACGAAACAGTTGTAACTCATATTTTCTTACATTTTCAGTTTGGTTTGTGTACACACACATCCTGTTAAATGATAACTTTGAATGCCAAAATGTTCGCCCCACGCAGATTCCTTCTATGTGAAAAAAATGTAACTTGAGTTACAACCCTCACACACTAAAAATCCAAATAATAAATTACTGCGAAACAGTTGCATTTGACGATTTATGTCGAAATCCTTAAAATTTTAAGAAGATTTTTTTATATGTATGTTATAAACTAACATTTCAAATTTTTTCCTTCAATCATGCATGTTAAACCCTTAAATTTAACATAATCTTACTGATGTAAACCTGTTTGTCGTAGTATAAAAAGGATTATTTTTGCCTCATACTAACAAGGTGGTTAGTATGATAAATTATAACAAGTAAATATTTGGACAATATTGGCGATGAAATAGGTAAAGAAAAATAAAAGACAGAAAACAGATTTACTTTCATGATAAGATTATTTATATTATTGTTGATACTTTAATCGAAACATGGAGAGACATACCCTGCAGACTGTATTGTTATCGGAACATATAAAGAGACATCCTGTGCCATGTACTGCAATCGAAACATAGCGAGAAACATGTACTTTTTTGTAATTTAAACAGAGAGAGAAACAAATTGTACAGTGTATTGTAACCGAAACGTAGAGATACATATACAGTACAGTGTATTGTTATTGAAACCTAGAGACACAAACTGTACAGTATATTGTAATCGAAACATAGAGACACAGACTGTACAGTGTATTGTATTCGAATCATAGGGAGATATATACTGTACAGTGTACTGCAGTCGAAACACAGAGCGACATATATTGTGCAGTGTTTTGTTATCGAAACACAGAGATACAGACTGTACAGAGTAGTGTAATCGAAACATAGAGAGACATATACTGTACAGTGAATTGTTATCGAAACATATGCTGTAATTTGAATTGTAATCGAAACATAGAGAGAAACGTCCTGTATAGTTTATTGTAGTCGAAACAAAGAGACATAGACTGTACAGTGTATTGTAGCCGAAACATAGAGACATAGACTGTACAGTGTATTCTAGCCGAAACATAGAGACATAGACTGTACAGTGTATTGTAATCGAAACATAGGGAAACATATACTGTTCAGTGTTTTGTTATCGACACACATGCTATACAGTGTATTGTAATCGAAACATAGAGAGAAACGTACTGTACAGTATATTGTAGCCGAAACATAGAGAGAAACGTACTGTACAGTATACTGTAGCCGAAACATAGAGAGAAATATACTGTACAGTGTATTGTTATCGAAACATTATGCACAGTGCATTGTTATCGAAACAGTATGTACAGTGTATTGTAATCGAAACATTATGCACAGTGTATTGTTATCGAACCATTATGTACAGTTTATTGTTATCGAAACATAGAGAGACATATACTGTATAGAATATAGTTATCGAAACACAGAGTGAAACATACTGAACAGTGTATTGTAATCAAAACATAGAGAGACATATACTGTATTTTGTATTGTAATCGAAACATAGAGAGACATGTTATATAATATGCTGAATTTTGTATTGTAATTGAAACACAGAGAGAGAGAGAGAGAGAGAGAGAGAGAGAGAGAGAGAGAGAGAGAGAGAGAAAGAGAGAGAGAGAGAGAGAGAGAGAGAGAGAGAGAGAGAGAGAGATAACAATTTATTGAAGTTTAAGCGTACCAAATATTTATATAGATATACAAGTGTAGCAACAATTAAGCGGATTTCAGCATAAGGCCCTCATTCAGGCCAGTAACCAGTAAGTATATTTAAAATGAATGAGGCTATACACCGCTAGCATCCTTGCCTCTTGTAAAGCATTGCTTTTATAAACTTTTAGAAAATTGTAAATTATATGAGCATAAACAAGCAACCAGTCTCGATGCAACCAACACAAAATGACATTATGCATCATTTTATTAATGAAATGTCATGGATTAAGTACGGGAAATTTGATCGTGTTTCATCCAACGTAAATTCAGAAATTCACACAAAGCCAGCAGATATCACGGTATTCATAATCCGTCATTAGACTAAAACAGTGCGCCGGAAATTGTCTGACGGAGTGTATTGTGGGCAATGTTCCATCACGTGCTTAGTTGACGGTAATGGACAAACACAAAGTTATAAACGTGAATTGACTTTATTCATTTTTTTTAAATTGCCATTGAAAAAAATGTAAACGACTTGTTAATAACTCTCGTAGACGGCGCCAGTGAAAAGGCGTTGGTATAGGATGAAATCAAGTGTATTTTAAATATTTCTACAGCTAAAATATGAAGTGTATCAGTCATTTGAAAAAAATGCTAACGCCATACTTGTCACATGAATTCATTCTTAAAAATATAGTTTTCCGTTCAATTATATCATGCCTCTATGTTAACATGATCCTATCCAAGTTTGTTCTGAAACTCAGACTCTGATGTTGTTGTTGTATGGTGTTTAGCGTCGCTTTCAATAAATGTTCAGTTATATGGCAACGGTGTCTACTTGAGACAGTATTCTGAGCACATGGTATGATACCCCACTCTCCCCTCCACCAAGTCACATTATACTGACGCCGGGCTGACCAGACCTATAACAATCCTCTAAATGCTGAGCACCAAGCGAGGAAGCTTCCAGTATTATTTATCAAGTATTTTGGTATGACCCGCGGCCGGGGATGGAACCCACGACCTTTCGCATGCGAGGCGGACGCTCTACCACTAGACCGACGCTGTGGTGGGACTCAGACTTCAAACAATGTGTTTCATTTATAGGACATTCAGCCGCACATGTTCAACGATAATCATGAAAATAATACAAAAAACGTCGTCTGATTATGGTATGGTTCTCCCGTGGGAATCCTTAGTCTATCCAAGAATCTGATCTATTAACCACCAATGAAATAGCGAGGAATTCTATGCAATTGAACGCTTACTAGACTGCGACCTCATTCACTATTTCTGTTGAAGCAACTGACTAATCAACGTGTTCAAATATGACTTTCTCAACATTGCTATCTTACGGACCCAATCGGGAGAGCTGAGAATCCAGCATATGATGTTTCATATGACTTTCACAATTCTTTTGTAATTTTAAAAAGACAGTGCAGTCTACTTGAAAACTAAAATTTCCTTATTTTCTATTTATAAACTCATTATTTGACTTACAAAAGATCCCGGGTATATAATTTCATAATTTAAACGTTTATTTTAGAAGAGAGACTTTGTACAAGCTAGAAATAGCTTTCTTCTCAAATATATTGTTATGTATCGCTGTATATTTGAATATATCCCTTGTATACCTAATACCACGTTATACCTATTACCGGGAATGCCCGTATAATAACAATCTGGGAAGACATGCGCAAAGCTCCAACTTCCGTTAGCGTCGGCATTTCTTTACATTTTGTATCGGCAACTGTTTATTACTCAGCACACTTAAAGGCTCGGCAAACGTCCGAAATCGTGTTTTTTGTATTAATTTAAGTCAGTTTTACTCTTCCAGATGATAGAAGACATGTTTATTCGATCACTGAGAGACTTTGCAAACAAAAAAAATAAATATAAAGCACATTATAAATACGTAATTAAGAACGGGTTTTGTTTACAAAATAATGTTCGTCTCTTTCCGATAAACATAGTCGGCAGAAAATGGGGAGTTACGAAGCATCAGTGTTCGGTATATGATCAAACTTCAGAGAGAAACATAGTATGGGGAACTGTAGGGGATGCGGTTAAAAAATTAAATTACCGCTTGCGTTTAGATAGTTTTTAAGAACATCCCCTTTATCCCCCTCAGTTGATGAACAGGAACTCACGAGCTTATTTATCGCATGTTATATAGATTAAATATAAAATTACTTTTTTTTATAACTGTACTTAACTTACTGCCCTTGGTAGCCTCTCAAAATCGACTGCGATAAAGTGATATGTGACGTAATAGTGCGTGCGATAGTATCACGCGTATATGCAAGGTAGGATCTGGGGCAAGAGTTTCTAGACCAAACTAGTATTCTGTACTCATTGTTTTTCAGTGCGTATAAATAATATAATGCGTACAACGTTCGATAAAGTTTTATTGCAGACGTCAATATATTTAAAAAAAGAAGAAGAAGAAAACCCAATAATGATACATAATATTAGCAAAGACAAAACTTCTTAATCTTGTTAATGGACCCCTTATCTAACGGTCTTAATCCGCACACTACCATTGCAGTAGTCATTTGTGTATTTTGGTGTCATCCCACCATTGATTTTTGTTCTTTATTCTATAGTAAATAATAAAAGTTTGAAGGCTTGTCATTCCTGGAGAATCCCAAATGAAAGAAGTGAAACCTACATTTTACTGTTTGTCGACCTCTGCACTATCAAAATATGATGAGAAAAGTAGTGGTCATGTGTCATATAAGAGATTTTTTTTTCTGCTCAGTGTGTACACTGGTGACAAAGTGAAAGTAGACTTCCGAAATCATGTATTCATACCACAATTTCCAAGCATCAATTTTTTTTCTAAATTCACAATTCAAACATGACAATGCTATCAAAATGTTCAAAATACATCAATAATGCCATTCAAATAAAAAAATGAGCGTTAAAATAAGGAAAATGCATTTTTAAAGAAGAAGAATTGAGGATTCTTTAAAACCGTCATTATGAAGCACTTCCTTTTTGCAATAGTGGTACTATGCCTTTTCGAACACTGGCGAAACAACCGAGTCATTTCGGAATTACAAAAATGTAAACAAAAGGTAAAAATTCGGACAACTCGTAAAGAAATTCACATTTTGATCGAAGTTATTTATTTTCTCACTTTTTTTTTAAACGATCACTAAGAGGTCTACAGGAATGGTTTTAGCAATACTAGAAACACATTTAATTACAATCATTTTTGTTGTTATCAAAAAGTGGGCATTTTGGAAGTTTAATTAAGCTTTAAGTAACATTTTTACTGTTTATTATTGATGCCATTATTAACATGGTTTAACAAAATTTAAACTCGCGGTATGAGATATGACCAGTATATGTGTATGTAATATGCTGAGAAAAACAATTGTTTAAACTAAACGTTTTATTTAAGAAATAATTACAATGTTTACTATTAAGTTAAAACTTACCTTAAAATCAGGAAATTAATATTTGTTTGATGCTTTTCCCATCGATAAGAATAAACCTTACATTGGTAAGCGGTTAAGATTATTTTCTAATTAGTTTTGTCACTCCTTCCAAGATATGATTAGTTTAAACTTATTTACATTTAAATCAGTTGTGAAACAAATTAAAATATCACACTAAATAATATGCAGATCAAATACATAATTTGTTATAAGTAATAAAACAAGCCTTATAATGGAAGTTAATTTTTGCTTGATGATTTTATCATACCGATAAGAATAGAAAACATGGGCGAGCAGTTAAAAGCATTTCTTTTTTTCTTTTTTAGTCATTCTGTTACTCCTTTACAAAAAATTTTCTGTTTGAATCCATTGACGTTTTAATCAACTGTGAAACACGTTAATACACAGCGCTAGATAACCATTTACAGATTGAGATTGTATTTTTGGAAAGTGACAGATTTGTATTATATTGTTTCAAAAATTAATATCTGTTCTTGTCACTTCTTTCCGAGTTTTATTTTCAAATTATATATGTTTCGATTAATCACAACTTTCCACACCTTATTTATTATAACAATTACGACAAACACGTATCAGAATGTGTCATTGGTTACCACTTGGTCTGCTAATTGGATAGGCGGCCACGATGTACGCATGAAGTAAATAGTGGCTAAATATACATTTTGACAAAGCCATTGTTTTGCTGGTTTTTTTTTTGTCTGTAAAATAATCTGGATGTTTTTGCTATAATTTATAGATGTTATTTCTGTGACACGACATGTTCATTATTCTGTCCGCTATTTACAATCTGCCGATCAACATGTTAAATACATGATGAAATTATTTCGCTTTTTTTTTTTTGAAAAGTGATATTTTAATGGACAAAGTAACCTAGCCTAACACTCCGGGCGCGCGTGGGTTGTATTTGTTAACAGCACCTTCGGTGGTAGACGTTCTTCACAGAACGAGTAATTAAGCGGAATTACTCTAAACCTGTACAAAGCGAATATGCGGGGGACACTTTATTCCAGTATAGATTTATAGGGTTACAGTTTTGATGAACTAGATGCCTTCATTATAACAGCTCTGGGTTTAACATGCTAGCAAACGAGCCAGTCAAGTGTTTTTGCGGAAACTCAATACTTGATGCCGGTTTGTAGTTTTCCATTTCAATAGCACAGAGCAGATCTGTCTGTGATACAGAAGACTGCTTCCCGTTGGAGAGAGAGGCACCTTTCAACACATTGTGTTGCATATCTTCTGACAGATCCGGAGTGTCATTAACTCGTACATCAGTCAAAATATATAAAGGGGAGTAATTGATCAGATATAATCCAACTATGTCAGTTATCTGTTAAATGATTTGAAAATGCACAATTATATAATTGCAATAATTTATTGGAAGAAATTAAGCTATTTGGCAACATGACAACTTAATTAAATAAGGCGCGGATATGGAACGATTTTGTAACTATTTGATATTCGACTTTCTATTCCAAGAGACGTAAAATACTAGAGTTCATCAAACGGCTTCAACAAGACGTGCAATACATGGTGGCCGGTGTATGCATCTAGATTTGTATTTGATCAAACAGGCAATTATGTATGTGTGTCCATCTATCTACGGTTGTTGGTTGGATATTGAATACAGTGCAACGAACATGTTCAAATTAATGTAAGAACTAATTTAACTTGATAAATTGAGATGCAAAACCTAGAGAACACTTCAGTCAATGCTTTGGTGATATGGACACGAACACATTTGTAACTGTATTATAGATATTGTCCTACTTTCCAAGCCTATAAAATCGCTCAGATTTATCAAAATAGAAAATTCCATGTTGCATAGAATGTCATGGCCATCAGCAGATGTTGACTTAATTTCCCAGCTAATGAAATCGCTCCAGAAACGATGATTGATTGATTGATTGTTTGATTGAATAGTAGCGTCATTTTATGCCATCGATGGCTAACAGACGATCAATTATTCTAACCACTGTTTCCCGGGATCCTGAAAGGTTAACCAGTACTCGAGCACACCCCATCTCCACAAATAACTAATAACTTTCCCACTTGAATCAGCGGTGAGACAGAAGAATGATAATGAGACACAATGTCGTATATTAATCATCACAGAGATTGTTGCCGGGCGGGGATTCGAACTCAAGGCCCCTGAATTGATAGTCAGACACGTAACCGACTGAGCTAATCGGGGCCCGGCCCAGGAACGATGAACAATGGCAAACATTGACCAATTCTCCAGATTCCACCCAGTATAAGAGGGACATAACCTCTGTTTTACTCATGTTTACGCATCAAACCAATATGTACACCTATAAAGGTATAAATATTTTGAAATATTAAGCTCCATGTGTTACTACCTGAAACTTCAAAACTTTGAAATTATCAATATGTTTTTATAAAACTAGTGGCGTCACGACAGATTTAACAAGCAAATTCAGGGAAATAATGTCCCGCTTTTTTCAAAATATTTGATTCAGACATTTTAAAGTTATTGCACGGAAAATCCACAAAAAAATACGATTTTTCAAAGATTTAAGGGTCATAACTGTAGAACGACAAATGCCACAACACCTAGTAAAATCAAGCTTAGACTGTGTTTCGTCGTTATAAACATTGTATTAAAATTTGTAAGATTGGATTCAGGCATTCTTAAGTTATTGCACGGACACCAAAGTGTGATGGACGGACAGGAAGGCAGATAGGCAGGCAGGCAGGCAGGCAGGCAGGCAGGCAAACAGGCAGGCAGGCAGGCAGGCAGGCAGGCAGGCAGGCAAACAGGCAGGCAGGCAGGCAGGTAGGTAGGTAGACGGACATACCCTAAAAGCGGGGGACACATATAAGTAAACTACCAGTCAAACATTAACCGATATTCTTTCATAAAAATCAAATTTTTATATATGTAACGCTTTTTGTCATAAAGCGAACAAATATTTTTTTTTTATAAAAAAGTTTTTATCACAAGTGTGTCACACAAAAATGGAATGAAGATAACCAACATGAAATGACGACGTGCCGCTAACAAACTCACGGTCTTTAGCTCAAAGGTCAATATAAAATGTTGATGTCAAAACAAAAGACAAAAATGAAGAAAAAAACCAACTTTTTTTACATTCATGGTCCATTTCGACAACATTGATCAAGACTAGCGACATTTTTTAAAAACTTGTTTGTGTTTTACTTATTGTTAACGCATAAATAAATATTTTTTTACTCGCAAACATTAGTCAGTGTGTTGATTATAATAATATATTAAGTTAAATGGTTAAAGAAAAAAAAACTATTTACAAATAAATAATTGAAGAAATCGATGGAATAAAATATATTAGATAATAATAATAATTAAAGAGTTTAAATTAAAAACAATCAAAGGTATATGTTACATCAATGTTGTTGTACAGTTTTTATATATAATTTGTACTACTGACTTTGAAGAACTTTAACCCGTGTGGTTCCGGGTAAGACCAGATCACTGTCGATCTCTGCATAGAGGTACGAATGGATGTCATGTGCACTTTATCATTTTTTGTCATGTTCATTATTGTTGTTAAATTACCAGCCCCTGTGTGGTTCCAGGGAGCCATATGAGTGATGGCCAGAATAGGATCACTGTGGCTCATGCATGTTGTAGGAAGCGACAAATTGAGAAACACAATATACTTTGCTGAGACTCTGAAGTCTGCAGGTATCAATGTTCTAGGTCCATTCTTATTATTCATTTGTTTAGTTTAAACATATTTTATTTCATGTGCTGTTCTGAAATAACAGCTGCAGCAACGTTGTCCTGGAGTGTGCTGTCCTGAAATAACAGCTGCAGCAACGTTGTCCTGGAGTGTGCTGTCCTGAAATAACAGCTGCAGCAACGTTGTCCTGAAGTGTGCTGTTCTGTAACAACAGCTACAGCCACGTGGTCCTGAAGTGTGTTATTCTGTAACAACAGCTACAACAACGTTGTCCTGAAGTGTGCTGTTCTGTAACAACAGCTACAGCCACGCTGTCCTGAAGTGTGCTGTTCTGTAACAACAGCTACAGCAACGTTGTCCTGAAGTGTGCTGTTCTGTAACAACAGCTACAGCAACGCTGTCCTGAAGTGTGCTGTTCTGTAACAACAGCTACAGCCACGCTGTCCTGAAGTGTGCTGTTCTGTAACAACAGCTACAGCCACGCTGCCCTGGAGTGTGCTGTTCTGTAACAACAGCTACAGCAACGCTGTCCTGGAGTGTGCTGTTCTGTAACAATTGCTACAGCAACGTTGTCCTGAAATGTGCTGTTCTGTAACAACAGCTACAGCAACGTTGTCCTGAAGTGTGCTGTTCTGTAACAACAGCTACAGCAACGCTGTCCTGAAGTGTGCTGTTCTGTAACAACAGCTACAGCCACGCTGTCCTGAAGTGTGTTATTCTGTAACAACAGCTACAACAACGTTGTCCTGAAGTGTGCTGTTCTGTAACAACAGCTACAGCCACGCTGTCCTGAAGTGTGCTGTTCTGTAACAACAGCTACAGCAACGTTGTCCTGAAGTGTGCTGTTCTGTAACAACAGCTACAGCCACGCTGTCCTGAAGTGTGCTGTTCTGTAACAACAGCTACAGCCACGCTGTCCTGAAGGCAGCTGTTCTGTTCCAACAGCTACAGCCACGTTGTCCTGGAGTGTGCTTTCTGTAACAACAGCTACAGCCACGCTGTCCTGAAGTGTGCTTTCTGTAACAACAGCTACAGTCACGTTGTCCTGAAGTGTGCTATTCTGTAATAACAGCTGCAGCCACGTTGTCCTGAAGTGTGCTGTTTTGTAACAACAGCTACAGCAGCGCTGTCCTGAAGTGTGCTGTTCTGTTACAATAGCTATAGCAACGTTGTCCTGAAGTGTGCTGTTCTGTAACAACAGCTACAGCCACGCTGCCCTGGAGTGTGCTGTTCTGTAACAACAGCTACAGCAACGCTGTCCTGGAGTGTGCTGTTCTGTAACAATTGCTACAGCAACGTTGTCCTGAAATGTGCTGTTCTGTAACAACAGCTACAGCAACGTTGTCATGAAGTGTGCTGTTCTGTAACAACAGCTACAGCAACGTTGTCCTGAAGGGTGCTGTTCCGTAACAACAGCTACAGCCACGCTGCCCTGGAGTGTGCTGTTCTGTAACAACAGCTACAGCAACGTTGTCCTGGAGTGTGCTGTTCTGTAACAACAGCTAAGGCAACGTTGCCCTGGAGTGTGCTGTTCTGAAATAACAGCTGCAGCAACGTTGTCCTGGAGTGTGCTGTTCCATAACAACAGCTACAGCCACGCTGCCCTGGAGTGTGCTGTTCTGTAACAACAGCTACAGCCACGTTGTCCTGAAGTGTGCTGTTCTGTAACAACAGCTGCAGTCATGATGTCCTGGAGTGTGCTGTTCTGTAACACCAGCTGCAGTCACGATGCCCTGGAATGTGCTGTTCTGTAACAACAGCTGCAGCAACGATGCCCAGGAGTGTGCTGTTCTGTAACAACAGCTGCAGCCACGTTGCCCTTGAGCTTGCTGTTCTGTAACAACAGCTGTAGCCATGTTGTCCTTGAGTGTGCTGTTCTGGAACAACAGCTGCAGCAACGTTGTCCTGGAGTGTGCAATTATGTAACAACAGCTGCAGCCACGTTGTCCTGAAGTGTGCTGTTCTGTAACAACAGCTGCACCCACGTTGCCCTGCAGTGTGCTGTTCTGTTACAATAGCTGCAGCCACGCTGCCCTTGAGTGTGCTGTTCTGTAATAACAGCTGCAGTCACACTGTTCTGAAGTGTGCTGTTCTGTAACAACAGCTGCAATCAGGATGCCCTGGAGTGTGCTATTCTGTAACAACAGCTGCAGCCACGTTGCCCTAGGGCTTGCTGTTCTGTAACAACAGCTGTAGTCACGTTATCCTGGAGTGTAGTGTTCTGTAACAACAGCTGCAGCCATTTTGCCCTAAAGTGTGCTGTTCTGTAACAACAACTGCAGCCACGTTGTCCTGGAGTGTGCTGTTCTGTAACAACAGCTGCAGCAACGTTGTCCTGGAGTGTAGTGTTCTGTAACAACAGCTGCAGCAACGTTGCCCTTGAGCGTGCTGTTCTGTAACAACCGCTGCAGTCACGTTATCCTGGAGTGTAGTGTTCTGTAACAACAGCTGCAGCCACGTTGTCCTTGAGTATGCTGTTCTGTAACAGCAGCTGCAGTCACGATGCCCTGGAGTGTGCTGTTCTGTAATAACAGCTGCAGCCACGTTATCCTGGAGTGTAGTGTTCTGTAACAACAGCTGCAGTCACGTTGCCCTTGAGCGTGCTGTTCTGTAACAACCGCTGCAGTCACGTTATCCTGGAGTGTAGTGTTCTGTAACAACAGCTGCAGCCACGTTGTCCTTGAGTATGCTGTTCTGTAACAGCAGCTGCAGTCACGATGCCCTGGAGTGTGCTGTTCTGTAATAACAGCTGCAGCCACGTTATCCTGGAGTGTAGTGTTCTGTAACAACAGCTGCAGTCACGTTGCCCTGGAGCGTGCTGTACTGTAACAACAGTGCAGTCACGTTATCCTGGAGTGAAGTGTTCTGTAACAACAGCTGCAGTCACACTGCCCTGAAGTGTGCTGTTCTGTAACAACAGCTGCAGTCACGTTGTTCTAAAGTGCACTGTTCTGTTACAACAGCTACAGTCATGTTATCCTGGAGTGTGCTGTTCTGTAACAACAGCTGCAGTCACGTTGTCCTGAAGTGTACTGTTCTGTTACAACAGCTGCAGTCACGTTATCCTGGAGTGTAGTGTTCTGTAACAACAGCTGCAGTCACGTACGGTGTCTCAGGCATCTGTTATCTGTGTATATGTTTGACACGAACTACTGTTTAGACCATCTGGGTGTGTTAAATTGACTTTATAAAAACGAAGAATCCGTTTCAGGATTTTTATTGGTACGAAAGTCAAAAATAATTTTTGGCTTTCCCATTACCATAAAGGAATTTGAATTTGTTAGCCTCCTTAATTTAATTAATAAGCAAATATTGGCTTCGAAATATTTTGGTTTTATGCTGAGACCAAATGTTCAAATTGCTTTTGGTTTCTTTTCAAAAAGGGTATTTCATATTTAGGATTAAATTTAAGTTTAAAAGCAGGATTAGATGGATTTGAATTAAATAAATTGCCTATTAAAGTCAATTTGAGATGATCCATATACAATAGAGCCGTAGTCTAACTTAATGATACGATCCGGGCTCCAAAAGATTTTGGCGTCATTTTATACTACACAACAAAAGTGATTAAATACTCCATTAAACGCCGTCCTACCACAGATCTTCGCAATGTGTGCTTGCTAGCTCGCTTCATCACACAACACTATTTAAAAAATAGGAACATGTTGCTGTGCTTCCCCCAGCCAACATATTATCTTGACCGAATTCCTTGCGACTTAAGTTTGTTCCTTAGCCTTATCTAGACTAAGTAAATACCTGTCTGGTCCAAAATCTATACAATGCAATTATCTCGGATTTTTAATATTCTAATATCTGCACAATATTTTCAGAAAATTTTGTGAAAAAGCATTAAAACATTGTGTTAAGAGAGTGAAGCTGTGTGTGTCAGTAGTGGGGGTGGGGATGGTGGTGGGGGAGGGTATTTCTCAATGATATACGTTATCGATAATACTAAAAGAACTAGAGACCAAAATTTTGCCACGTTTTGTCTTCAGCGTTGTCGGTATATGTATTCATAGTTTAACTTAACCAATTAATTTCATGTATACTGAATTTGTGATTCTTCCTTGGCTTTAGAACGCCTGAGTCCGTCACATATCACTGGTAGGAGCACGCTGACGTGCTATATCTAGCAATAGTAGAAACACGCACTGATTGCAGAGGCGTAGCTGCCTTAAGGTCGTGTTGGCCCGGGTCTACATCTTTCTCCAAAAAATTAAAAAACTAAAATCGCTAACACTGCAATTAAAATCGTTGCGGGATGGGCATAAGGGGTAAAATGAGTCGTCAAGTCGTATCAGAGACATATAGAATGTAATTAAGTCACTGGTTGTGTTTATAGTGTTTGATAATGACGTAAAATAAGTTTCTGTGTATTTTTGCATGTAAACGTACATTTTACTAAATCATCATGTGACCTTTGAGTAAAGAAAGTTATCACCGGGAACCAATGTGACAGACGGATGCACATACGAAAAGAGGCGAGAATGTACATACATTGTGGAAAGTCATTCACACCATTTGATAGAAATGCTGCAATATAAGCTGAACTTCGGACGTCGCATATTTGCTAAACAACATTCCTTTATTTAAAATGATTATTTGTCAGTGTTCGTGATGAGGCAATTATCAGCAATACCAATCTGGTCTCCGCTCATTAACTGACAGTGTAAGCTATTGTAATATCCACAATGAGTGACGGAGAGCCAATTGTCATCGTAATATCAATCCTATCTAGTCATAACAGTTATAAATCACCAATAAACAACCATAGAACCGCTAATATACATGTGACCGCATGGCTTTTGTTAAACCGGAGTGGCACATTGATGGTTAATCCGTTGGCTTCCTGTCGATAATAAACTTTTTTTACCTCACGTCCGGGTCCATCCGATTGGTTTTGCGACATCGCTGCATCTGTCACGTGGTTGCCCAACGCCAAATTGAATCCGGTGATAATAGGCATAAAAGATGGCTCTTTGCAACACTCGTCCATTACATTAATTGGAAGGCAACTGGCATCAGCAGTTAGAAAGCAAAGATAAGGTAGGACTTATTACATAGTATTTTCGGTTATTACCGTCAATGGTTTGTGACACTTGGTGCTCTAAACTTTATTTCGTAGTAATTTTTTTTTGATAACGTTCACAATTAGATAGTTAATTAGTTTTGCTGATGTAGTGTTGCTCATGGTTCTTAATTAGGGCAGGTGCACGCTGTATTATTTGGTCGACCTTTGGTACAACATTATATCGTGCTCCTGAATCAAATCATTCTAACAATGTTCACTTTTTACTGCCATATCAAGCTACCAGAAATGTGTCTTTTGTGTTTAAATTGTTATAGTATTATCAAGAATAATCTAGATAAGATGTGTTTAAGGTGATATATACACTATATGTGTTTAAGGTGATATATATACACTATATGTGTTTAATGTGATATATATAATACACTATATGTGTTTAAGGTGATATATACACTATATGTGTTTAAGGTGATATATATATACTATATCTGTTTAAGGTGATATATACACTTTATCAGTTTAAGGTGATATATACACTATATCTGTTTAAAGTGATATATACACTTTATGTGTTTAAGGTGATATATATACTATATCTGTTTAAGGTGATATATACACTTTATCAGTTTAAGGTGATGTATACACTATATCTGTTTAAGGTGATATATACACTTTATGTGTTTAAGGTGATATATACACTTTATGTGTTTAAGGTGATATATACGTTTGGAGACATGGGTGTAAGTAAACATGTATGTAAGTAGATACCGTCATAACTGCATATTATAATCCAGTCGTCTGTATAAAGTAATGGTCCGGTTATTATCAAACATTGCATTTAGGCATTTAGGTTTATTCTCAAATATTTCAAATTTAATTTTAAATTTAGATTAATCATGTATACTAACGCTTTTTCTTACCAATTTTATCAGTAAGTTACGTTTATAAATGTTTAATCAACAGTCAGTCACATAATTTTCTCTAACTTCGTTTTGCAGTTTGCAATAGCTTAGATGAATTTAACATCGCTAGAAATGAAATATGGCAGAGATTATTTGTATATTGAGTTAATTTGTATCTATTTCAATGTGTTATTTTTCCTTAATTATCTTATTAAAAATAACATGCATATTGCATTTGCATATTGAGCTCCTTTCCTATAAAACAGTTAATAAAATTACAATTTCAAAAAATAATTCAAGGCTTCGCTCCACTGATTTAATCAGCAGATCATACATTGCCTGTACATATGTGTCGGCGAACCGTGCAATGATGTCTTTGTCGTGGATAACCATAAATCAATCGCTACCTAGAATCGTTAAGTATTGCCTACGTAAATACTATTTAGTTTTACAAATTGTATTCCAATCCTCGACAAAAGAGGGACAGCCATTTTACTACAGTATTTGTGACGCTTCCTTACTGGGACAAAATACGTGAATTTCATGGCTTTGAATTATTTAATTAGTAAAGTTGATTTACATGTTATCTGATGTTTGTCGCATAACAGTTTGATTTAGTGTCGCAATAAATCAATATAATAATGAATAGCTAAACAAAACACACAATGCTAAACCTGTTAGATGATTTTAGAAAATGACAACCACTATACGGTTAATCTATTATTATGTTGAATTATATGATGAAGGTCATAAAGCTATGCCCAACACGCTAAGGAAAACAGACAATAGGGGCCTTGGAAACCGTTTTATGCAAAACATCGTGCCGGGATAACTTTAGATTTGTCTCTTTTTGTTGTTTTTATATCTTCTCCAAATTTAAAGAAATTTGTAATCCCTGGAGATAGTGAATAATAACCGTGTGAAAATAAGTGAATTAAGTTAAGTACTTCAGTGGGATATACAAAGGTATCAGCAGTGGTGCAGCTCCTCACAGCGTCATATGGGCTCATTCACTACGTACACATGTTTACTCCGACTTCAAGTCTAAGTGCGTTTATTTCTTTAAAGAATACTCGGACTATCTTATATTCGTAAGTTGTTGTTATCTTACATGTATTCTGTAATTTGTTGCAATCTTGCATCTATTCCGTAAATTGTTGCAATATAACATATATTCCGTAAGTTGTTGCTATCTTACATGTATTCCGTAAGTTGTTGCTATATTATATATGTTCCGTTAGTTGTTGCTATCTTATATATATTCCGTAAGTTGTTGCTATCTTACATATATTCCGTAAGTTGTTGCTATCTTACATGTATTCCGTAATTTGTTGCTATCTTACCTGTACTTATATGTTTTTTTTCTAACTATTCTTTTCGATCATCTCATACAAAACCATACACTTGTATAAAACATGTGGAGCGCGTAATCTAGTGGAAGAGTATCGTACCACGGATTGCAGGGTCGTGGGTTCGATCTTTTGTCACAGCTATGTATGATGTCTTGAGCAAGACACTTTATACACATATGCTTAGTTCTACCCTGAAGGTCATCGCGCATGCTTTGTCAAAGTTGTAATACCATGTTTCACACTCAAGGTAAAATAAATGAGTTAAACCCATACAACAGTTTAATACTTTGTTTTGATCACGTGGCTTGTGAAGCGGTATATTTGCATTAAAGTCGCACTGATACTTTGAAAACAAAATAGCGTTGACAATATAATTAATTAATTGACAATTAATATCAATTTAAGGGATTATATTGGCATATAACCGTCAATTCCATGTCCTAAATACACACGCCCAGCATGAAGATACACTTATAACTTAGACATATTCGCGTCTAAAGTGTCTAATTGCATAACTTCTTAATTACAAAAACATCGGGTTTCTGAAGTCACGTTTTTGTTTTGTTACATTCACCATTTTCAACGAAACGCTTTCGGGTTTCCGATCAATCATCGGATAACATCGCGAAGACTCGTTCCTGATCTCGAGGCTTTTTTCGGAAAGTTTACGGAGTTCAATGTAGATATTGCGCAATACTTTATTGTAGGACGTATTAAAGTTTTGGCCAATATTCAATTACTGTTTATTTGATAACTTTTAAGTAAATAAAGGTTATACGTCAATACATAAGCTTTATTTTGAGAGCACTGCTTACAGGAAAAGTCTGGATTAATAGCGTGTTTGTGTTATTTGCCAATATAATTCCTTTAATTACAAAAAAAATGAGAAAAAGTATACAAATAATAAAAATTGGCAACAGGATAATGTACATAACCTGCTAAAATAAGAAAAAAACTCTACGGCTTACTTTGTAAATTAAATATTCATAGCGTCGACTTATTATTTGATATAAACAATATATTCGACAAGTATAAAATTGTTAAAATGCCCATGCTTGTAGCGTCTCATGTTGTAATTTATCAGAATGGGGTTTCTATTGGCCGTTATTGTTATATACGATTGTAATACGAACAAATTCTATCGATTTTTTCTGAAATAGAACATGGTACTTTATTTCATATCACATATACACAAGACATTGACTATACTACATATAGTTTCTCGTCAATATATACTCGTACACATATATATACGAGGGGTTATCCAGAAGTTCGTGGACAATTTTAATAAAATCTATATCTATGCAGATAGGCGTACATGACATATTTGAAATACATGTTACTGTTTTATTTGAATATATAATGTCTTCATACTTTGCATACAGTGTGCCGTTAGATTAAATATAATACATGTAAAACTCCAAATAAATCAGACATGTCATGTCCATATTATGAGATTTGTCCACGAACTTCTGGATAACCCCTCGTATATATATAAACATAAAAAAATGTCATATACATAACCCTAACACAAAACATGCATGCACAAACGTATACATAAAGGAATCCTACGCATCATGCAAACACACAAGACATATTTCTACAATAATTGCTGATAATTTAAGCATCACTGAACACAACTAAAAGAAGAATATAGCGAGCTTGGTTGATGGGTAACGTAACATGTAACACCCATAACGCCCTGTAGTGTCGCTTAAAGTGGCGTTCTGCTCTCGAGCAATCTTGAATTCTCGCAAAGTTTGTGACTATCATATTGTATATATTATGATTTTTTTTAAGTATTGACTGTAACCAATTTCTTAAAATATCACGGTATGGGTGAATAACACTGTTTGTATATTTTATAGTATATATTGACTGCAAACAATTTCTTTCTTGTAATATCACGGTATGGGTGAATATTAACGCTGTTTGTATATTTTATAGCATATAATGATTAAAAAAAAAATCTCGTATTATTACGGTTTAGGTGAATATTAACGCCGTTTGTATATTTTATAGTTCGACAATCGTTCACGTATTTTCGTACTATAACATATACAAACGTCGTAATATATTTACAGTTGCACTTCTAATTTGATTTACTCACTAATATATGCAAACTCTAATTTACCTATAATAATTAAAAAAAATTCTAAAATACTATCCATTTAATAAAACCATCGTTCCTTGTCGAAAGCAGTTACTAAGCATGTGCAATTCTCCCCCCTCATAAAATTTGTAGTTATTAGTCTAAAATCGTATGAATTCTATATGTGTTAATTAAACACGGGACTATTCCGTCAATTCCTTTATTCTGATTTTTTTTCATAAAAAAAGGTTAAATTTGCACGCTTGAAACTCATGGTCAGGGATTTCAGTCTTTGGTATAATGTTACAACTATACAACAGTAATTGTCAAAGTAAGAATATTCTTAGGTGTATGTGTAAGGTAATAAAATGGCTCTGTAAAAAGGATGAAATTATTGATTAAATGTAGCAAGGTCTCGGCGAAAGTTTCTTATTTTGTTCAGTATATTTCTTTATTGTTTCAACCTGTTTCCCTTTAGATACACAAGTTGACTTTTTCAAGATGATTGCATTCTTTCGAAGTCGCGCGAGTCCAAAACTCATCTCGTTTAATCCTCTCTAATCTATTTGCCTCCCACGACATGGCGGTCATTTCCGAAACTAAATAGTCAGTCACATAAGCCTTACTTGTCTCGCGATTTGCCTGAAAACAAATGGAAAACATTGCCATGCAATCGAGCATTACTGACTTCTTTTTTTTTATTTTGATAAAATACCCGTTTACTACGGTGTCCCGTTGTGCCCATCGTGGTATATTTTTATGATTAAGTCAGGCCGAAACAACGGTGATGAAAAGTCGAAACAACGAAACTACGATGGTGAAAAGTCGAAACTTATACCGTGAAAATTCCAAACTACGATGGTGAAAAGTCGAAACTACGAAACAACACAACTACGATGGCGAAAAGCCGAAACAACCATTGGTAAAGGTCGAAACTACGATGGTGAAAAATCGAAATTATTTCGATTTTTCGCCATCGTAGTTTCGACTTTTCACCATCGTTGTTTTGAATTTTCACCATCGTAGTTGCGTTGTTTCGTAGTTTCGACTTGACTAAGATTAATAAATATGCCACGATGGCCCCTAACGGGACACCGTAGTTTACCCAGTTAATGCATTGTGTCATGTTAACGTGACAGGTACCGACTGCTTCTGCAACAAATGATCAATCACGTTAGTCATCGAAGCTAATGAAATTTGACCCGAATAATTAGAGAACTCAACAAGCACGTTTCCGGAAAGACAACTCGCATTTCGGCGTGATTAAGTTTTGATGCGGCATCGCCGTTTGACATTGATCAAGTTAACAATTGAAATTATTGTAGCTGTCGGTGAAAACAAGCATAACGTTATATATCTAACAGCCGGTATGAGCCGCTGAGAGTGCTTGAATAAACAATTAACCAATTGAATGATATTAACAAAAAAAATCGAGAATTGTTTCATACCTGGAAAAAATGCAGACAAAAGTGCTTAAAGGTTTAAACGGGATTAAAAATTTGAAATGAGACAAAAGTAGAAAAACTGCAGATATTTAATTTTGTTTTATTTATTTGAACCAAATCCAACTCTACTCAGTTATACGATTAAACTGTTTTTTTTTCCAAGAAGCGTAGAATGTAACAGAGAAATCGAAAAAAATAACGATTTTTATGAAGACAATGAAATATGCGGCGTTCCTTACGACCCAACATACTGGTTTAAGTGTGTGTGTTTTTATTTGCGAGGAACACTGTCTGCATGACCCAAATGATTTCAAAACGACAATAAATAAATAAACACCGAGTCAAAATATTGAATCACTTTATATTAGAGAAATGGCAAACGTCGATCAAAGCAGCTATGACCCCTTATTCACTTAATTTTGGTAAAAATTTGATAACAATGGGTACAATCTTGTCTTATTGACACATTTCTAGTTTTGGAAATTTTCGTCATTGTTTTAATTAATTCAAAACATATAATTATATATGTACTTATATTTTATCGATGTATTCATTCTTTTTTTAAAAAAAACTATTTTGATTTTATTCCATATAGTGTCATTGCCATACGTGTTTCATCTTTACGTGCACAAAACGTTTATGACCTGTTTATGTGCCGACTTATTCATTCATTCATTCATTCATTCATTCATTCATTCATTCATTCATTCATTCATTCATTCATTCAATATACGCCTGATTAACATTGACAAACGCGTTGTACGTAATGTGAATTATGGGATTCTCTGCAAATTAAATCTAATAATCACAGGACTTGGAATGAATGAATGGTGTTTTACGGCACGTCGACTCACAAATAGTCCATTTTGTGTTAAACCAAAGTTTTATAATAAAACCGCGCATATTGCGTTTCGCATTTTCTTTCAGTAAGATTTATTATAGATCGACATTATTATTATTTCACTTGTACTGAGGTACATAAAATATCAGGTGGCAGATCAGCTATTATTTTCAATATAGCATAGTGTAGCATTTGAGATTGACATTCGCTTAATAAGAGTTGTAGAATATTATCTGTGACTATGCTAACGAGCAATGGAATGTTTTAGATTTTAGTTGGTTATATCAATATGGAATTTCTGTTAGAACGACACTAGCTGGTAAACAAATAATACCTTGCGGAATACAGCCCTGTATGGAATTTCAAATTAAACTTTATGGAATGAAATTTGCATGGTGTCTGTTACCGCATTACGTAACCTGTTACCAAATGCATTTATTTTTTTTATTTTTAGATAGCGTAATGGTAAAAAGATCAAGTAATGTTTACTTTGAAATTCCATCAGTTTCTGATTTAAAATCCCATATACGCATTATGTCTGTTGTTTGATCAAAGGCAGACGTAGTGTTCAATACGTCTGTTGAAGGATACGTTAGTTTTTATTTAAAGAACTGTGACATGTATTTTATTATATGTTATGTTATTATAATTTAAAACTATTAAACTAGTAACGGATTTGATTTTTTTACAGAATAACAGAACAAAATGCAGCTTATTTCACTGACGTTGCTGATAGCAACAGTTGCCATGTACTGCATGGTGGAAACATACGCGTACCCGCCAGAGGAAGTAGATGAAATAGACGATGGACAATACGACCAGGAGCGTAATGCATCAACAGGTGAAAAAATATGTGATATAATACTATTAAAAAACGCTTACAAAAAATGAAAACGTATCACGCTTTCACATTTGTTTGCTTGTTTGAAAATTTAGTTATGCCACAAAGGGCTAACAGACGCTCAGTTTTTGGTTTTCTTATCCAGGCTTTTGTTTGTGGAATTCTATTCCGTCTTATTTAAAAACGCAAATTCTATTAATCAGTTCAAAGCTTTATATTTACAATGGAGTAAAATTCTTAGCAACTCTAATAAATCGGATAGCTGTCATCAAAATTGATATACATTATTACACATATATGTATATACGTGTTTAAATATTTTGTTTATATGTTAAATTAATGTTGTACTTTGTAAATATGTTGAGAGCCTCATGGAAGAATTTACACAAATAAGTTATCTCGTTAATAAAAGTCTTTATTATTATCATTATTATTATTATAGTTAAATGATTTGTCAATCCACACGCAAGTTTCTGACTGCGATCTCTTTGCTTATGATTCAACATTGAATACAGCAAACAAATCCATTTAAGGTATATCAAATCATTTAAATGCTGATACAAATGGCTTTGAAACGTGATGTAAGCAGAAAAAATGTGGTTTTAAGTGTAACAGAAACTACAGTCACGTTCATTGCTTCGAACCAAGCATTAACTGAAATATTGAAGGAACCGTCAATTATATTAGCAAACGACGTTCCAATACAAATGTCTGAAAACGAAAAAAAAAACTCTTAGGAATTACCATAGATAAACATTTATCATTCAATTCACAAGTAGAAAATACAATAAATCTGTACTATTTACTGCTTTTTTTATTAAACAGAATTGAACCATATTTGTCAATGTATGTGTGCAAATTATATTTTAAGACTTGCCAAATTTAGACAAAAGAAATATGCCCAAATTATCCTGGACAAAGATTTTGACACACCGTCCAGTGAACTATTTTTCGATTTGAAGTGGATGGAATTTCCTGATAGAGTTTAATATCAAAAAGCAATGCTGTTGTACAAAATAATAAAAGGAATTTACCACTTTTAATTGAGATCCATTTAAGTACGTACACTAAATACATTTCTAAACTTAAGATCCGCTTCAGAAAAGTGTTGTATATCCCAAAACCAAACCATGAATTATATAGACAATCTTTGTCATATTCAGGAGCTGTGATATGAATTTCAATCCCTGTTTTTATTAAACTATCATTCAGCATTTTACAGTTAAAACGTAATTGTGTTCAATGGAGCAAATCATAGCATATCAGTCATATATGTACATAATACTAATCTAAATAGTCTTTGAAAATTAGTATATTTGATGTTTATTTGTTATGTCATTAATGTTTGAAGACTGTTCTTGTTTAATTTTGTGGTTGAGAACCTCAGGGAAGATTGAGCTAAGTCGAACTGCGTTTTCTCATAAAACAAAATCATTATTTAATTATTATTATTATAATTATATCCACTCTTTTGGTATTCTGGAAGGTTAACCAGTACTCGAGTATACTTTCCCGCTTGAATCACATTTGAGAGACAACGAATACTGAAACGCAATACCGTATATCAATCGTCAGGGAGACTGTGGCCGGGCGGGGACTCGAACTCACGATGCCTTGACTGATAGTCAGAGGAGATACCTAGAACTAACCAGGCCCGTAAAACGGTTTTTAGTCTTTATATATGTATTTAATAATCTTGATCATCTTCGGCTATTGTGCTGTATAATAAAAACGTCTGTACATGTTCTTCTCTAAATAAAATGTAAGGCTTCCATGCAATATATGTATGGAAAGCGGGTGAGAAAAACAATGGATTAAAGAGGGAATAACGTAGTGATGTTTTAAATGTAGATAGATGCCATTTTCAACCCATACTAGTCGGGCCCGATTATCCCAGCCGATTACGCGTCTGACTATCAATCCAAGGGTCGTGAGTTCGTATCCCCGACCGGCAACAGTCTCCATGATGATTGATATACGACATTGTGTCTCATCAGTCGTCTCTCACCGCTGATTCAAGTGGAAAGGTTATCAGTTACTTGGGGAGATTGGGTGTGTTCGAGTACTGTTTAACCTTCCAGGATCCCAGGAAATAGTGGTTAGGTTAACTAATCGTATGTCAGCCCTCGATGGCATAAAATGATGTAAATAAAATAAGTATTCAATCAATCAATCGATCAATCAATGTACCAATAAATCCATACTAAGTTACATGTGTGGCCTATTAACTTCTAGTGGTTGTGTAAGGCCTCAGAATGAATCTGGGAAGTCATTCCTCAAATGGCTGCAAAACGTTCTCACATTGATTTTCTGATTGAAAACAAGTGTCGCCGCTTCTAAACTAACCCAGTGGAGTTCTTACTGTATGGCAATACCACAGTGGAGTTCTTACTGTATGGCAATACCACAGTGGAGTTTTTACATTATGGCGTTACCTCGGTGGGATACTTACATTCTGGCACTACATCAGTGGAGTTCTTACATTTTGACACTACCCCAGTGGAATTCTTACATTCTGGCATTACCCCAGTGGAGTTCTTACATTCCGGCACTACCTCAATGGAGTTCTTATATTCTGGCACTACCCTAGTGGAGTTCTAACATTCTGGCAAATCCTCAGTGGAGTTCTTATATTCTGGCTCTACCACAGTGAAGTTCTTACATTCTGGCACTACCTCAGTGGATTTCTTCCATTCTGGCACTAACACAGTTAAGTTCTTACATTCTGGCACTACCCGAGTGGAATTCTTACATTCTGGTACTACCTCAGTCGAGTTCTTACATTCTGGCACTACATCAGTGAAGTTCTTACATTATGGAACTACCCGAGTGGAATAATCACATTCTGGTACTACCCCAGTGGAATTCTTATATTCTGGCACTACCCCCAGTGGTGTTCTTATATTCTGGCACTACCTCAGTGGTGTTCTTACATTCTGGCACTTTCCCAGTGGAGTTCTTACATTCTGGCACTACCCCAGTGAAGATTTTACATTTTTACATTTTTACATTCTGGCACTACCTCAGTGGAATTCTTACATTATGGCACTACCTCAGTAGAGTTCTTACTTTCTGACACTTCCTCAGTGGAGTTCTTACATTCTGACACTACCTCAGTAGATTTCTTACATTCTGACACTACCTCAGTAGAGTTCTTACATTCTGACACTACCTCAGTGGAGTTCTTACATTCTGGCACTACCTCAGTAGAGTTCTTACATTCTGGCACTACCTCAGTGGAGTTCTTACATTCTGACACTACCTCAGTAGAGTTCTTACATTCTGGCACTACCTCAGTAGAGTTCTTACATTCTGACACTACCTCAGTGGAGTTCTTACATTCTGGCATATTCATTGTTTTATCTATTCATAAAACAAATATATTAAGTCTCTATATATATCATTCCTCCCCTTGAAATCTCAATAAACTTGAATGGTTGGTTTTGTCTCCGAGGGATCCTACTGTCAGATATTATTTACTTCTCACAACATTTGTTTTCTCTTTTGTTATCAACTGATTTATTTTGTGTTCTTTGCACATGCATGCATGTGTCATGTTTCTCACAAAACAGAGCACAGACAGTACATCTCGCCATTTACACTCACCGTAGCCAGTAGCAAGTCCCTGAAACGAAAAGTTTTAACAGACTAATAATATGTCCACAGTGTTCCATTTCAAGTCCAAAAACTTTTTCCACTGTGATTGTTTATGTCTGATGTGAGCGTCGACGTATTTTGTGTGATAAAATAACTTCATTCATTTTAACATGTTTTTATAAAAGGAAGATACAATAAGAATGGGAAAAAACAATATTTATACTGAGAGAAACTATTTTTTGAATGTGGTTTAATGCCATTTTCAATACATTTCAGGTTATATATGGCATATCCAGTTTAACTTGTGGAGGAAGACTTCAGACTGAGTAGAACCACCGTCCTTCCTTTAGTTACTGGAAACTTCCTCACATAAAATGTTTTAAGCGAGCGGGACTCGAACCTACGACCTTAGCGGTGAGAGGCCGGTGCCTTAGACCACCCGGCTACGGAGGACCCACTATACTGAGAGAAGAGAGTTACTAACGGAAAGAACTAAAATATTTTCATACTTCTTATATGAATCGCCCTCTTGTCTGCTTCCTTGGTAGAACAAGTACTGAGTGTTGTTTCTTTTGGGAGGCATCGAGACCAGCTGGGAATCGAACCACAACCTCTGGCGATAGCGGTCAACACTCTATCCATTACACTACCGCTCCGCTTATTATGATATATATATATATAGTTTCAGGGTCACATATGCCTTCTTATTAATCGTGTTTTATCTCTTGTTGATCAAAATCCATTGCATGCGTTTTACAAATTATTTCAGAGTTAAAAAAGCTGTTATTAAGCCGCATTCGAATGAGAGACCTTATAAAATCTAAGATGTTATCGCCTGAAGAAATATTGAGGACTCTGGATGTCGATTCAAACTCTGAAGCCATACACAAAGGTAAACACAAATCTTAGTGTAGGGCCATCCTTAAACAAATAAATTATTTGCCGTGCTCCTACCTACTCACACAAAATTGCAGCTACCCAAACTTTTTATTGACCTTCAAAGCATTTAAAATGTTTTTCATGATTTTTGTCCATTTTTCTTTAAAATGACAATGCAAAATAAAAAATTGACCAAAAAAAAGCTACCTACTTACCCACATAAAAAATACTGAGTCGGAGCACAGCAAACAAACATGGAGAGCTTTTTGTTGGATGAGTTCAACACCATTTCGTTAAATATGGTATATCCAGTTTAAATGGTGGAGGAAAACCTCAAATTGAGTAGAATCATCGTTTTTCCGCAAGAAACTGGCAAACTTCTCACATAAAGTATTTGGAGCGAGCGGGAGTAGAACCTCTAACCTTAGCAGTGAGAGGTAAGTGATCTTGAGACGGCGACTTAGACCACTCGACCGCGGAGGACCTTTGAACATAGAGAGAACTGCAACTAAAGGTTTTATATATATTTTGTTCAATCCATTTGCATGGGTCCCCCCGTGCTGGTCTGGGGTGATTTCTGTTTATGTCTCGCTCGCTCTAAAAAAACTTACGTGATCCTTATTATCATTAGCACCAGTTATAAAACAAACCTTACTTTAACGTCTTACACAATTAATTGTGAAATGTGTTACATATAGAGGCAATGTGTTACATATAGAGAAATGCTTTTCTGGAACATAATCAATAAAAAGGCTTTATTCCCATAGATGGTTGGTCCAGTTACGCCAAAAAAAACAAACCACATGGGGTTGATCAGGTTGCTTGTTCGAATTCCGAATGCTGCATTGCTTACAAATGGCTGATAGCAAACATTATACGTAATTCTCTGACACCGATTTCAGTAAAATTAGTGACAATAATAATGTCGATTTTAACTAAATGACTTCTAGTAATTGTCTTTACGAAAAAGCTAGTAAAGACTCAAACTGGCCAATCAGAACTCATTTACTTATAGATTTTATTATAAAACACGTATGGACTTTATATCTTTACAATATGCTGTGCTATGCTAGAGAAAAAAAATAAATTGTAATTTTTATATTGCATAGCACATCAAATTGCACAGGTGAAAATTTCATAATTGTACATTTTTTTCTTTCTCGTTACAGCAGCAAAGAGGCACAAGATGAACGACTTAATGTCACGATTTCGTGCCCTTCTGTCAGATATAAAAGAACGCCAAATCAAGGAATCCATGGAACTACCTAGTTTGCGTTTTGGCAGATCTGGCGCTAATTACAGACATTTTTAGATGGAAGCATCTACATGTTCCGGTTGAAGTATTAATTGTGATGACCGAACAAATGCGTGAAATATGTTTCATAACAACAACACATGTGAAAACGAATAACTTGGTTGGTGTAATGTTTATGACAGAAATCGTGTAATCTGATTCATTGAAAGGACAAACTAAAATCATTACCGGATAAAGTGTTGACACAATTTCAATCTTATCTCTTGGTCTTTTCCAGATGTGATATACATGTACATGTTTTAAACAATAATACCCTTTATCCGTCCGTAATAACTCGAACACTCATTTAAGGTTTTCTATTATCTGTCCTTAAGAATGCTTATTTAGTAAACAATTCACATCATAACTACAATACATAAACAATTAATAAACATAATAAATATTAGTAGTTATTTATTTAAAATAAACCATACATTCTATGTAACATTTAGGAAGACACACGTCAAAGGTAAAGTTCTCTGTGTGTCACAGTTAGCGTTTTTTATTTTTACTTCGATTGTGAAACAAGTTCTAACAACTTAGACAAATCATGCTCGATGTCTTCCTAGGTAGAACCAGTACTAAGAAGTGTCGTGCTCAAGAACACCACACAAAGCCGTGGCTGAAGATCAAACCCACAACCTCTGATCCTAGGTTCGATGCTCTGCCACTGGGCCATGCGCTCCACACATGCATAGCAATATGTAATTAGCTACCGGAAGTACTATAGTACTGCCATGCAACTATTGGCATATGGACTGCGTTCAATTTGGTTTAACGTTTAATAACGTTAGTTAACATATTTTTCTGGACACTGGCTCTACCTCACATTACAACACAGTACGCGATAATTTTAGGGAACCAGGCATTAAAACGTGTTTGCTGTTTAACTGTGCTGACTGCAGCCCAGCCCAGATAAACTCCCTGTGATATTTGAATTTGATATAATTCATAACGACGCTGGTTCTAATCGGTGATTCGCAGCGCTTTGCTTATATAGCGTTATAACTCAAGTAAGAATTTGTTCAAACGGTATTGATCAAAATTTGTTGCGTACTAAATCAAATTTTCCCTCCCTTGATATTCCTCGATATAAACATATCCACTGCAAAGGTGTTTAATTTCATATGACGTGACTTTTTAGATATCACAGCATGCGTCAAATCAATTGCTTTTAAAAATATTTGTAGTCTAGCATCACTTCGTAAAAGAAGCTATATGCTAACAATTATTGAGAGAATTATGGTTTAAACTGAATGCCATCACGATATATTTGTTGCGTTAATATTATATACACACACACACATATATATATATATATATATATATATATATATATATATATATATATATATATATATATCATTAAAGAGACATATGGCAATTTAGAATTGGCAATTTAAAGAAATTGATAAAGAATTTTAAAAAAAAAACAGGTGCTGTCTTCCTACTATTATCAAAACAGAGGAAATGTCTTTAAAAATATGAATCAGATTTTTAGTATCAAATATATTAAGCACTTTATGACAGATGGCTACACATCTACTATAAGGTTAGCTTTGCAACCAATTACCAGAGTTGTGCCTTCTTTTGAATTATAAG
Organism: Panopea generosa; assembly: GCA_029582155.1. Lineage (NCBI taxonomy): Eukaryota > Metazoa > Mollusca > Bivalvia > Adapedonta > Hiatellidae > Panopea > Panopea generosa. The sequence goes on from CM055905.1 coordinate 27,372,478, forward strand.
CAAAATTAAGAAAATATATACATAATGGGTATTTTATTTTCAAAAAGTGCAATTTTGATGAATTCCAATGCAACACTCAGAACATGTTGTATGCTGCATTACAATAGTTAAGGAGATGAAACGTTACATTTAATAAATCTAAAGTGTCCGCGGTCACCCATCCAAGTACTAACCCCGTACTTTGTTGCTTAACTTCCACTACAGTCAGTGCACTTCAACCATGTCGCTATAAAAGCTAGCTTAACAGAGAGAGACATTTGTAAGTGACCTATGTACATTCACTACACTTCTCCCCTCTTTAACCTTTAGGGCTAAGCCCCAGTGCACAGCCTGTGGCTTCCCACTGTTCCTGGCCATATCCCGCCCCATCCCAAGGAAAGAGAGATTCTTGCAGACGCAGATTCGAAAGTTAATCCTCGTCGCCATTAAAGTGACGCGGGCACCCATCCAAGTACTAACCCCGTACTTCGTTGTTTAACTTCCACTACAGTCAGTGCACTTCAACCATGTCGCTAAAAAAGCTAGCTTAAAAGCGATGCTGTTGTAAATGATCTATGTACATTCACTACAAATCAAATAGTACGAGTACATAGCCGAAAAGTTCCAGTGTGGTATTTTGTAGAATTTGAAGCAGTAATTTTTCAAAGCGGCCTATTTTTCCGTCTTTTAGAAAGTTTTACAAGTGCTTGAATTCTGTATTTTACAATTGATTACCGACAAGCACAACACTAAAATATCAACTTACTACCAAGTCCTCAAATGTTACAGAAATGCGTGCAAATTTTGTATTACCTTTGTGTTTTTTTTGCGTTCTTTGTCGTTTCGTTGGAGGCTCTATTGTCCGATTTGTGCATGTTTTACAGCTTTAAAAAAGCAAACATTTGTCAGCTTTTCATAGAGTATTTGAATGGTTGTGCCATTTACTAGTGAGCTTCAGATCACTTTGCAAGTAAGATCATGGACATAAGAATATTTTGTTTTTTTCTTATTCTTAGATAATCATCCGAAATTTTTTTTAAGAGAATAGTTAAGTTGATGGGAATCCCAGTTTCTTGATTAGGATAACAAATGACTGGTATTTAAACTTTACTAAAAGCCATGATACTACATAAAAACAAACCAACAAAACAGGCCTCATTTGGGATGACCTTGACCTATACAGATAAGTTTGTTTGAATTTTGTTCCGCAGACAAACATAACTATTAACATAACCAGTATTTCTCCTGGATTGCAAGTAATTAATATCTTTCCGACTTGATTCAGTGGTGAGCAACGATAAACATTGTGACGCAATGTTGAATATATATCATTATGACGCAATTGCTCAAGCGGGGAATCAACCTCGCAAGCCTTTGCTTGATAGTAAAGTCACCCTACAAAATGAGCTAACAGGTCGGGGCAGATGCGATAAGCAACTTTGTGACAATTGTTTCAACTGCCTCGATCAGTAACAGATAATAATAACATGTTAAGAAACGGTGCATGTAATAAGTTATAAAGGTTCTTAATAATGATAGTAAATGTTTTGCTTGAAAATTCAACTAAAGATAAATGTCAAAATGGTCCAGATAACTGTTAGTAAAATTTGACAAACAATGACAAGTTTCAAACTTGACTTGTACTTTTATTATGATAAAGCTTAACATCAAATAATAACCTTTCCGAATTATTGATCGGAAACAAATTTGTCACAGACGGAGAGCGTCATTTGACTATTCTTCAAACGTCGTGGGAATTAACACTTTCAAATTTGAAAGAAACACAGAAATTCAATTTTCTTCTAATTGAATACTCCAACGTCATATTATATTATTCATAAATTAACAAATATACTTACTACTAGATTCCGCCATTTTTTTTCCATTCGTTTTTTCTTCTTCGAGTTACCTCACTCTTTCCTAACAATGAAAAAAGTATCATGCATAGTAAATACTTAACTTGACCCAGTTGATCATTGTAGTTATTAATAAACATGGATCATATTGGTGAAGGCTGTGTTTGAATTGGCTTAATATTTGAATTGTGGTTTTATAGCATATAAAAACAAAGTTAAGCATGTCAGCACGAATGCGTTATCCATGAATATATATTCAAACAATAATTTTCAGCATTGAACAAGAACATTGAAACCTCAACAACTGCCGGTATCTATTTTCTTTTAAAGTAACATCAGAAAAAGTATTTTTTTGTTTTATATTTTAACAGACAGATCAGTTAACATACTTGCTCTTTCCTGAGATCCTGGAAGGCTAATCAGTACACATCTCTGCAGGAAACTGATGACTTCCCTCTTGAATAAGCTGTGACTAATGACAAAAAACATAATGTCAGATATCAATTTACACAGAGACAGTGGCCTGGTAGGGATTTGAACTTTTATTGTCCTGGGTTAATGGTCACGCTATTGACTGAGCTAACCAGTCCAAGTTACAACACTTACATATCTTACAACATATTTGAGAATGTGATCCATTGTGTTCTTTGATTTATGACAATATAAATTAAATTGATGTAATCAACTTGATAAATAAATGATCTCCAATTCTTTACATTTTTCAAACATCTTTGTCATCATCTTTTGTTCTGGTCTCAATACCTTCAATAATAATGATATGCAAGCTTTAAAATTAATAACATTCAGCAAGTCTTAATAATATTTTATTGTAGGTTTTAATGCAACTGCTAATTTACATATTAAGCATAATCTCTTCCGTACTCTCTATCATCATGTTAAGTTTTATGACACTGCCTTAAATACTTGGTCATCAACCAACATTATTTTCACATGTTCATTCCCATAACTGGCAGGTGAATAAAAATAGACTAGACATATTATAAAAGCTGTTTCATACATTTTCAGTGCGGTATTGACAACAATTTACTGTCAGAATTTATTGCGATGTAGGATATAAGATATTTAACCAAATCAACGAGCCATTAAGAGGCAATTTTGTAGTCCCTTACAAAACGAGAATTACAATTTGGTGAATTAATACAAAAAATTTACTACCAGAAGCGCAAGAGCAATAATTCTTGTAACAAAGTGTTATAGAGTTGCGCCAAGTTAATACAATTGATGATGATCAGTATACAAAGTATCATGTTAATCGCCTTAAACTGGAATGAGTTTGTTAGCTCCTCATGTTGCTGACAGACCAGTTGAAAGCAGAAATACCTAGATTTACCTCCATTCAAACTCCGTCATTCGACCTTTAGAACTTGTCCTTTGAATATTTTTCTAAGATGAACCAATAAATAATACATAAAAAATGTTTCTAATTTGCAATTTTATGATATTGTAAATTGCTTTAAAAGTTTTTGTTTTGACCAGATAATACTTGTTACGGTTCATTGATGTATCATGTCAAGTCTGCAATCAATATCAATATTGGTCCAACTCGAATGAGTGTATTATAAACTATTTCAAGATTCATGCAAACGCTGTCCGAAAATGTTTCAAATGCAAGATACTTACACCAAAAGACGGATGGGTTTTATTTCCTCATTCTGAAGCTTTAAAAGGTCTGCATCCTCAAGCCACAGAGACGTCCTCAATAATGTTTGCGAAAGAGGCTTCTTCCCTGTCCATGCTTTTTCTAGCTCCAAACTTTCAACATCATGGCATCACTTTCACTGGCGAGCTTGATATGAACCTTCTTGCAACTTATTGCTTGTCTTGCATTCTGTAAGCAAATAAGGAAAATAATACTTTAATATATTTAAAACAGCAGTTATCTTTAATCGTTAGTTTTTCTTATTTTGCCCATAGCTTGGCAATTTGGGAAAGAGTACAGAAAAATATTCACCTAAAGTCAACATTTTATCGGACAAGAAGTTGTAGGGGAGAACAAAATTGACAGCGAAATATCTTAATCATATTCAGATATTAATGATTTTTAACGTAGTGATACACATATCTTTTGTGCAAAAATGACAAGCACAACATCTTTTTTTACAAAAATTCCATGACATACAAATCTTATTATTTGTATATACATGCTTATACTTTTCAATATTTGTGAACTTAAGAACCATATAAATAAAAATGAAAAAATAAAGAAAAAACTGACATAATATTGATTATTATGCTTTCCAAAAACATCTTAAAATATACAACAAAATAACATAACATAAGGTTTCAAATAAAAGTTCCAGACCTACTTACCATATTGTTTTTTATCATGAGTTATTGAACACTCGAGGTGCATGTAAACTTACAATTTTTAAATCTATATTAAGATGTACTTATATTTAGATGTACATAGATATAAACTATAAATTCTATATGGTTGCTTTGTTTATTTTTTCTCCTTAAAGAAATAACTATAAACTGCAGATGTATGATAGCCATATTGTAAAACAATATACTGATCGACAATATAATAAAATTATTATTTTTGTATTTCACACATCTTAGATAACACATAGAATATTATTGTGACTACATATAGTCTTAATGTCATCTTATAAATGAAGGATCAATATGAATTTTATAAAATAACGTAGGAAAACTACTATCACAGAGCCAAAAATACTCGTCTGGCATATGGTGTCCTTTACCTTTCCTACAACATTCACTGCATTCACAAACGTCATCGGCTTTTGCTTCCCTTCAATGGCATTGTGATGCAATCCCACATTAAGGGCATCTTCTGTTGACAGTTCCTGTAATACAGTTACAATGTCTCAGATCACGTCGATAGATGGAGGTCAGTGCAGTTCTTTTTTGTAAGCAACATTATTTACGAGAAAACTGAAGTTGCATAAGGTTGATAACACGGGTGTGAAATAAATATATTTGATTACAATCGACTTAAATAAAATTCATTGTATGAAGAAATTCATACTGTGCGATATATTGTATCATTTCGCTACATACCTCTGATGATATGCCCAGCCATCAAATGGAATTCTCCTCTAGGGGCTTTTATGAAGCTTATTTCCATCTCTCGAGCATGGGCCATGTCTACTGGCCTGGTTCGCTTTGCCTCCTCCGGCTCAATCAAATTCAATAAGTGAACCTTAACTGACATAAATAATGCCTATAGTATGATATCAATCTAGAAAGCCGTCCATAGGTAACTATATGAACTTGTTCTAAGAGAAAATTATAAAAGTGCGAAAGGCATTGTGTTTAGTTTCCTGGTTTTATAGCAATTTATATACAGTTTCACAAACACTCAATAGGTACATGTGAGTATTATGACACTATGTTTATCCGCAAAAGTGCACCTCGCAAAAAGATGTATGACTGAGTGTTTCATTTTATGAAAATCAGTTCAGTGATCACCAACCTTAAAGCCTAGGGCTGCGTTTTACAAAATAACTTACGATAAAAATCGACGTAAGTGAATTTGACAATTTCTCCGTTGTGTGGTCAAATTTTGATCGACATTAAAAATGATTGCATTATCAGAAAGTATATAACTTTCGGCATGATTTGAGCCAACCTAGCTTCATTTGGCTGATTGTTGGTTTACGTTTACGACGATTTTTGTCGTAAGTTTATTTGTGAAACGCACCCCAGACCGTCATATAAAAGGCGCAACATGGCTCTGAGGTAGGTTTTATATTATTTAGTACACGATTTAAATCAGAAACCTTTTTCAAATTTCAGTCATCAAAATTCAAGGAAGATGCTCCCTATACACATGGATCTGTGTTAATTCAACATCAGCAGATAGCAGGGAATTACTACTTGAAGGCAAATGAAGTTAAAAATATACATTACGAGGAAACAGATAAAGTATAATATATAGAACTTTAAGTGTAAATATAAAACAAATAGTATTTTTAAGTTTGTTATTATAAAAACATATAAATTTTTACATTTGTTAATGTAAGTATTGTTTTTAAAATATTTCTCCTTAATATTTTCCCTTTAAGTATTTTGAGATATACATTTCATCTTATTCATTTTTCACCCTCATTTGCACTAAATCTTAACCAAATTTTACAGCAGATATATAAACAATCGAGCTCGGATGAATTGTTAAACCAGCGTGAATCGATCAAAAATGCCCCGCCATAGCAAGCACACTTCTAACACATTTTCTCAGGCATTTATTGTAGCATTGCATGGTGGTCCCAAAATAGTTTATTGAGGTCGGGTCCCTAGGGTAAAATTCAGGGCCATCACAGTCAATGTTAAAATATTTATGTAAACGCAATAGCACCCTCCATTTTTTATTGCACCCTCCATTGTTTTTTATTGAATTTTAATTTAATTTTTACATAGGTTATATAACAAATCCATCTCGGACGAGTTGTTGAATCAGTGTGATTAAACCACAATTGCCCCGCCACAGGGTTTCTAATCACATAATAAGCAAATTATTAATATATTTCTTCTTAAACTTCAAGGTATAGACCATTGATATTTGATATGTAACTTTGTAAGAAGTTCCCCTAACACATTTGTTGAAGTCAGTCAATTTGGAGTCGCAACATAAGTCACTGTTCTGCATAGAGTTATAAAGAGAATATGTCGAAATGTTCGTGTAAATGAGAATTTTCATTTAATAAGTGAATACTCACCAAACTTGCACTTTCACTCAGAAGTTTTAAAACCCATCGATCTCGAATAAGTTCTTGAACCAGTGTCACTCGACCCTTGACGAATACCAGCGCCATAGGACTTATAAGCACATTTAAGCGAAATTTAAATTAAAACATTTTTTTTTTTATAATTTTAAGGCACTGTTTGACATAATTATTTAGGGAAAATGTTAAAATGTTCATTAGCTGAGATAGCTTCCCAATTCTTAACACAAACTTTACAGAGTTTCTAACTAAATTATAACTAATACAGCGTGTTTCCACCACGCATGACCCGGCCACAGGACTCATAAGTACATTTTAAGCGAAACTTTAAAACTTTTTTCTCTGAAAAGGAATTGCCTACACATAAGATATTTTACATGTAGCCTTGCATCGATGTCCTTTTGACGGTTTGTTGAAAACAGGTCTGTGGAGCCAAATTTGGGTGTGCCATAAGTGTCATTGTTTTACATATAGTTATATAGCAAATATAATTGTCTCTGATGTGTATCTGTCCATTTGTTGCCAATAGAACAATTATTTAGTGTTTGTAAAGTAATAAGGAAACTGAATTAAACAGAAATCAAAATTGCATGGAATAGTCCGCTGCTACAGGAATTAAAATATAGTAAAAAACCTTTAAAATATTAAAAGTATACATTAGAGGGGTAAACAAACTTCATATGCTGCCTTTAGAAGGAACACATTTTCAAAATTAAGCTTTAGATATCCATGTATGTAATGTTTTATTATTCAAACTGGCGTGGGATGATTCATAAATACGACTTTTATCTTTTGTATAGATTATACAGACAAAATGCAAAATCTTTGTTTTTTATCAGGATATTATTATTTTGTGATAAGACACCAATAAACTAATTATATCAGTTGTCATTATTAATCATCAAGTTCCTAACAGAACAAAATGGTATTTATTAATTTAGCATCAAGTAATTGAAAATCTACGAAACAGATGACGCAGAGTTGTGGCTGCAATGTGAACGACGTCATAACTGAATGTTTACACATAATTACTTTATTCATTGCAAGAATTTGAAGAAAAAAACACAATTGTTTAACATCAGAGCGAAAACAATGACGTCTAAAGCATTCACGGAACACTGCGCAATAATCATATGTTGTTTTATAAGGAGAAACCTAAACCCAAACGCGGGAAATGGTACAGACCCAGCAATCAATACACCTGTTAACCTGATATACTTAATAACGATACTGAATATTTCACTTAAATGTAGATAATTTATTACCAGGGATTTCTTTTGTACTTGAGCATAGCCATAGCCTTTCACAGAAGACGTAACTAATTGTTATAGCCCAAAACCAATTACAGTGATATTTAAAACGTTTAAGTTGGATAAAATGATCATCATATTTATATTTGATTATTCAAAAGATCCGTGATATAGAGATATTAACAACGGAAATTAAATATACCGTCAGAAATCCATCACATAGGGGATAACAACGAAGCATAACGACTCCCTTTCCTTTTACAAACAGCTATTAAATATGTTGCATTTTGTATTCATAGAATATATTTGTACTACATAGAAATAAAACATATAATACAGTATGACAAAATCAAGTGTAAAAATAATACATTAGGTAGAAACAATGAGTGTGTTACCTCTCACATGTTAAATTCAAGACACACATTAAAATGAATTACTAAAAATAAAACAATACAACCCACATATTTTACCGCCAGTATCTAAAACAATCATCTAGTACTATATATGAAAAAGGACAATACAGACTGATACTACAGAGTGTAAAAACAATATATAATGAAAAAACTATAAGTGTGTTAAGCTTTGCAAGTTAAGACAACGACACTCTATCACAAGGAGCAATTAAAAATCTTGCATTTTGTAGTAAAATTATACATAAGTACTACATAGGAAAAATAATACGGCAGTAAAAAACAAAAAAAGTGAAAATACAATGCATTAGAAAAATACAATAAGTGTGTTACACTTCGCTTATTAAAATAACGACACTCCATTACACTAACTTTTAAAATAACTAATTACGATCGATCATTTTTTGCCTTTTGTATTTAAAAATACATTAGAACTACATGACAAAAGTACGAAAATCAAATGCATACTGCGTTTTAATTGAATTCATAGCATACCTCCTTTTTGTGGAGACATACCACAATATATAAGGCCGAAAAATTGTGTTGACTTTTGAATTGAATTTATATATGTCGTGTTATACATATAATATTGATGTTACAGGAATATATTACCACCATGAATCGTTACATTATTAAAAATAGTTGATCAGATTATGATGACCTAATTCTGAATTTGAAATAATATATTGATGTTATAGGAAGACACAACCAAATGAACAGTTAAATTATTGAAAAACTTTTATTAGTAAATATTGATCTATGTCGTGTTTACATATCATATTGATGTTACAGGAATACACCACCACCATGAATCGTTACATTATAAAAATAGTTTATCAGAACATGCCGTATTTTATAAATATATTGATGTTACGGGGGACACCACCAGAATGAACAGTTAAATTATAGAACAAATTTAAACTATGACATATTGAACTATGTCGTGTTTTACATATCATATTTATGTTACAGGAAGATACCATTACCATGAACGGTACATATCAAAAAAAGTTTTTCAGAACATATTGACTTAACACAGTTTTTTACATAAGATATGGATGTTACAGGGAGTCACCACCAGAATGAACAGTTAAATTATTAAACAACTGTTATTATGACATATTGAACTATGTCATGTTTAACATATCATATTGATGTTACTGGAATATACCACCTCCATGAATGGTTACATTCTTAAAAATAGTTGATCAGAACGTATTGACCTAATGTCGTATTTTACATAATATATTAATGTAACAGGGGGACACAACCCGAATGAACAGTTAAATTATTGAACAACATTTATCATGATATATTGAACTATGTAGTGTTTTACACATCAAACTGATGTTAAATGAAGATACCACATCATTAACCGTTACGTTATCAAAAATAGTTTATCAAAACATGTTGACTGAATGCCGTATTTTACATTATATATTGATGTGACATAATAAACAGTAAAATTATCTAACATTTTTTTATCATGCCATATTCGACCACCCTGCCTTAACACAAAATGTTAAACAACTCGTACAGAGCGTTTTATTGACACACAGTCAAAAGCTTGCTCTGTAAATGTAGCCCAGACTTCCTACTTGCGCTTGAGAGTGCACTAAAGAACCAAAGAAGTTTGCCAAGAGATGTCTTTTTGTGTGCCATGAAGGCTCATCGGTCTTGCGGAACGCCCGAATTATTCGAGAAACAGACTACCCTTGCAAAACAAAAAGTTACACAACTCCTTCAGGCGTTCATACAGTACGCCAAAGAACCCAAGAGTTGGCAAGCGGTGTCATTTTTGTGCAGTGATGCCCCAAGTGTTAACCGAATTCGATCACCCTGCCAAAACACAAAAAGTTAAACAACTCGTGCAGGCGTTCTGTTCGACACACATTCAAAAGCTTACTCTCTAAATGTAGCACAGACCGCCTACTTGCGCCTGGGAGTTCACCAAAGAACCCATGAATTCAGCCAGGGGTTATATTTTTGTGTACCGTGAAGGCTCACCGGCCTTGCCAATTCGCCCCAGCGACAAAAGAAAAAGACTACCCTTGCAAAACAAAAAGTTAAACAACTCGTACAGTCGTTCTAATTTACAAACATTTAAAAGCTTGCTCTCTGAATGTAGCCCAGACCACCGTCTTGCCCGAATTCGATATCGTGCCTAAACACAAAAAGTTAAACTCGTGCTCGCGTTCTGTTTGAAACACAGTCAAAAGTTTGATCTCTTTTTTTTAGCCAGAGTTAAAAAATTGGTGTCTCTGAGCAACAGAATACATTTACAAGATACATTAGTTGTGCAATGAAACCCATGTTTTTTCTAAGGGGTAACATTTGGCCCGAGAAGAAAAACCATTCGACTACATTTCGTCAAAATCGCTGCCCAGCCAATGCACTGAACGTGTTCACATCTTTACAAGTCTCGTTGACGGCTTCTTATTGAGCCAGTGTTAAAAACATGGTTTTCTGAGTTTGATATTCAATGTGCAAGACACATGCGTTGGCAATGAAACCCAAGTATTTTCGAACGGCCGACAGTTGCGAAAGCAAGGGAGGCCAGTTTACTACATTTCGTCAAAATCGATGCCCATTTATTTCAATGAACATGTGCACATCTTCACACGACTCGTTGACGGTCTTCTTATTAAGCCATAGTTAAAAACCTAGTGTTTCTGAGCGTGATATTGTATGTCTACGACACATGAGTTGGGCAATGAAATCCAAGTATTTTCCAACGGCCGACAATTTCGAAAGCAAATGAGGCAAGTTTACATTTCGTCAAAACCGCTGCCGAGGCAATGCACGAACGTGTGCACATCAATAAATATTGCCAGTATTTTTGTTTTTTCAATTATTTTTTTATGCATGACTAATAGTGCTAGTGCAGGAACTTGATACCTTTACTTGTCGCGTTTTTGTCAAATCAATAAATATAATTTTGGTGTAAAATATGCCATTCTTGAAATTTAAAAAAAACAACATTATTTAAGAAAGGAAATTGTCATAGATATTTTTTCAGGACATGTTCGTCTATATCAATATTTGGAACAGTGTAATGACAAATAAAAGTGATTTTCTGAAGAAAAAAAAGAGTAAATTATCTGAATTTTTGCACTCAAGGGACGACATCAGATATAATTTTGAATATAGGTGAAAATGTAACCACCAGGAGTAATCATTGCGTTGTCTATTAATAAGTTAAACTATCAATGCTTTAAATGTATATTAGGAACGGTTTTGACATGTTTTTATCTCAATTGATTTAACATTTAATTTATAGGTAAACAGATTTAGAATGTTATGTAAAAACAAAATTAAGTCGTGTATTTAAGCATCGCGTGGTATGACAATATGGAAGGGTAAAAAAAACGCTTCCAAAATCAAATTTCAGGAAACTGGAATCAATTCGAAATGCATTGCACATATAACATAGCTTTGTTTCAGAAACTTTTTTTAATTTTAATCAATATCCACAGATGTAGATGAAGGGAGATAACTCCAACACAAAATTAACTGATAGGATACGCAGTTAGTTTGCCTGGTTGGTATTGCGGATCTATTTCTTCTGTGTAAGGTTACAAGAGATTAGTCAAAACGTATTTATATACTTTACGCCTTTAGAGACACAAGTATGAGCATTGTATTGTATCAATTCTACATATGAATGATCAACCAATAACCTGGTTTTTATTTTATTACAACAATTTCATTACATTATTTTAACATATTAATTGTGATCAACATATAATTATAAAAAAATTATAGCATATCTTCGATATCTTCTTTTTTTACACAAATGTACTCGTGTATAAAAGACATAAAAACTAGTCCGTAGGTTATTTCATCTTTAATTTTGTATATTGTGTTTCGTATGAGCAAGAATAATATACAATAGTCAAATAGATACATTCAACTATAAACAATAAATGAAACCAACCTATTCATAAAACACAATTCATGCTAAAACACAAACTTACTCTTTCAAAATAAACCGCAGCACACTTAAAAATTCAAAGTATTTATATACACTATCAACGCTATATATGACTGTACACTCTGCAAACTTTCTAAAGACTGACCAAACTCGGAGATAAATCAATGAAATCTCAGCAGTTTGGCGGGAATGGTCACTAACAAAGGTTACTTCAGTTCATCTATGCATAGACAGTTCACAACAGTATGATCAACGAGAGGTAACTAGTCTAAACAAAGGAATTACAGGTATATCACAAATTCAGGGCTGCCACATAAATATATATATAACATTCAAACTTGCGTTTAAGGTGTTAAGTATATGTGTTATAAATCGATTGGTGGTGATAGTTCTCAAAACTTCAAAATTACGCTAAAAGTGTTCCGCTGTATAATATGTACATACATTGTCGTTTTATGACGCAACGTCAGTCTGATGGCTGGCCTGCTTCAATTATACGCTTTTGCTTTTAAACTTATTTATATTATATCGATTATCAAATAAGTGATATAAGTTTTTATAACTTAAGACAAATCACGATCGAAATAGAGCTTGTACTAAGCATATACAGGTGAAGTGTCTTGCCTAAAGAATATAATTTCACAAACTAGATTAGTTTGCTATAATACTTTAAGGTTAAGCCACAAATAACATCTTTAAAGGTTTCATAAGTTTATTACATATTTACAAAAACACTACACCGACACACATTTACACACTCATACCATACCATACGTACACAATTATATTCATTTATATACACAAGATAATGGATCATGGATGATTTTGATCACAGAGCACACAGTGGTGATCGTATAAATGTATCTATGCGGAGACGTCTAAGTTAAGCACATTAGCTAATAGCAGACACTTCTGTTGGAGACTACAGTTACTATAACAACTAGTCATCCAAGGCACAAAGCGCAGATGTTATATAAGTTGGAACACAGAGCTTCACAGTATTATTATATCGTTTGGAGCAAACAGCTTCACGGTATCATTATGTAAGTCGGAAAACACAGCTTCACAGTATTATTATATAATTTGGAGCACACAGCTTCACAGTATTATTATATTATTGGAGCACACAGCTTCACAGTATTATTATATCATTTGGAGCACACAACTTCACAGTATTATTATATCATTTGGAGCACACAGCTTCATGGTATCATAATATCATTTGGAGCACTCAGCTTCACAGTATTATTATATCATTTGGAGCATAAAGCTTCACGGTATCATTATATCATTTGGAATACACAGCTTCACGGTATCATTATATAAGTCGAACACACAGCTTCACAGTATCATTATATCATTAAGAGCACACACCTCACGGTATCATTATATCATTTGGAGCAGACAGCTTCACGGTATCATTATATAAGTCGGAACACACAGCTTCACAGTATCATTATATCATTTGGAGCACACAGCTACACGGTATCATTATATCATTTGGAGCAGACAGCTACACGGTATCATTATATCATTTGGAGCACACAGCTACACGGTATCATTATATCATTTGGAGCAGACAGCTTCACGGTATCATTATATATGTCGGAACACACAGCTTCACAGTATCATTATATAAGTCGGAACACACAGCTTCACAGTATCATTATATCATTTGGAGCACACCGCTTCACATTATCATTATATCATTTAGAGCACACAGCTTCACGGTATCATTAAAGCATATGAAGCACACAGCTTCACGGTATCGTTATATCATTAGGAGCACACAGCTTCACGGTATCATTATATCATTTGGAGCACACAGCTTCACGATATCATTATATAAGTCGAACACATAGCTTCACAGTATTATTATATCATTTGGAGAACACAGCTGCACGGTATCATGATTTCATTTTGAGCACATAGCTTCACAGTATCATTATATCATTTAGAGCACACACCTCACGGTATCAGTATATCAATTGGAGCACACTGCTTCACGGTATCATTATATCATTTGGAGCACACAGCTTCACGGCATCATTATATCAGTCGGAACACACAGCTTCACAGTATCATTATATCATTTGGAGCACACAGCTTTACGGTATCATTATTTCATTTGGAGCAAACATCTTCACGGTATCATTATATCATTTGGAGCACACAGCTTCACGATATCATTATATGAATCGGAACACATAGCTTCACAGTATCATTATATCAATTAGAGCACACAGCTTCAAGGTATCATTTTACCATTTGGAGCACACAGCTTCACTCTATAAGTTTATATACGTTGGAGCACACAGCTATCTTCACCACACCTTGTAATCAGTCCCTGACCACTAACTAACCAAAGTAGATTGGCAGCATATTGTCTGTGTATTGAATGTATCTTCATGCCTCTAAAGTACAACAGCAATTGAACATGTATACAATATCTCACAGCTGAACAAACCTAATCCTATATATAACTATCTAGTTCACAGTTCAACCAGTAAAGACTAACCTCATAATCTTGGCGTAGGATCGAACCCATGATCATTGGTCCGATATGATATAAATCGACCACGCCCTCAACATGCAATGAAAGTCAGGACTAGCATACGAAAGGAAGGACGGCCAGACAAACACAACTAATAAAGAAACAAATACCTATGGATTATATCAACATGTTTACCATTATGAAATCAAAGTTACTGTAGTAAAATTATTTATCGCAGGGCTTTAAGAAATATGCACATGCCTTCCTGATTTGATTGATATAATTGTATAATTTGTCTATGCATCATATTAAAATCGGTATACTACAATGTCCAAAATATAGTTTATTTGATGCATAGTTGAGATTGATGAAAAAAAAGGAAATTCGAGAAATTAAACGTTGTCCCTGTTTCTTACGGCTATTGTGATGGCATTTGCAGCTTTCGTTTAATATTCGACAGACTTACACAGTTGTTGTGTAACCATAATATATTGAACAAGTTATTGAACTAGCCAATCGGATAAATATTGCCAGAGTTATAGTCCTCGAACTGTCAAAAATTGTGTGTATTTGACAGACAAGGATTAATCCTTGCAGACTTCGAAATATCTTACTTGATGAAACACAAAATATGCAACCCCTTCTCTTGGAGAGAAGGATTAATCCTTGTCGATATAAAACTAACTTGATAAAACACAATATATGAAATTTCTACTCTGGCAGACAATGATTAAGCCTTGTCATATCAGATTTGAAAGAAGCTAAATTGATAAAACACAAAATATAAAACCCCTTTTCTTGGAGAGAAGGATCAATCCTTGCCATATCACATTTGAAAGTAGCTCAATTGATAAAATACAAAATATTAACCCTTCTCTGGGAGACAAGGGTTAATCCTTGCCAGTGTAGCTGAATTGTTAAAACACAAACTATAAAACTTCTACTCTGGCAGACAAGGATTAATCCTTGCCATATCACATTTGAAAGTAGCTCAATTGATAAATACAAAATATTAACCCTTCTCTGGAAGACAAGGGTTAATCCTTGCCAGTGTAGCTGAATTGTTAAAACACAAAATTTAAAACTTCTACTCATGCAGACAAGGATTAATCCTTGCCATATCACATTTGAAAGTAGCTCAATTGATAAATACAAAATATTAACCCTTCTCTGGGAGACAAAGGTTAATCCTTGCCAGTGTAGCTGAATTGTTAAAACACAAACTATAAAACTTCTACTCTGGCAGACAAGGATTAATCCTTGCCATATCACATTTGAAAGTAGCTCAATTGATAAATACAAAATATTAACCCTTCTCTGGGAGACAAGGGTAAATCCTTGCCAGTCTAGCTGAATTGTTAAAACACAAAATATAAAACTTCTACTCTGGTAGACAAGGATTAATCCTTGCCATATCACATTTGAAAGTAGCTCAATTGATAAATACAAAATATTAACCCTTCTCTGGGAGACAAGGGTAAATCCTTGCCAGTGTAGCTGAATTGTTAAAACACAAAATATAAAACTTCTACTCATGCAGACAAGGATTAATCCTTGCCATATCACATTTGAAAGTAGCTCAATTGATAAATACAAAATATTAACCCTTCTCTGGGAGACAAAGGTTAATCCTTGCCAGTGTAGCTGAATTGTTAAAACACAAACTATAAAACTTCTACTCTGGCAGACAAGGATTAATCCTTGCCATATCACATTTGAAAGTAGCTCAATTGATAAATACAAAATATTAACCCTTCTCTGGGAGACAAGGGTAAATCCTTGCCAGTCTAGCTGAATTGTTAAAACACAAAATATAAAACTTCTACTCTGGCAGACAAGGATTAATCCTTGCCATATCACATTTGAAAGTAGCTCAATTGATAAATACAAAATATTAACCCTTCTCTGGGAGACAAGGGTAAATCCTTGCCAGTCTAGCTGAATTGTTAAAACACAAAATATAAAACTTCTACTCTGGCAGACAAGGATTAATCCTTGCCATATCACATTTGAAAGTAGCTCAATTGATAAATACAAAATATTAACCCTTCTCTGGGAGACAAGGGTAAATCCTTGCCAGTCTAGCTGAATTGTTAAAACACAAAATATAAAACTTCTACTCTGGCAGACAAGGATTAATCCTTGCCATATCACATTTGAAAGTAGCTCAATTGATAAATACAAAATATTAACCCTTCTCTGGAAGACAAGGGTTAATCGTTGCCAGTGTAGCTGAATTGTTAAAACACAAAATTTAAAACTTCTACTCTGGCAGACAAGGATTAATCCTTGCCATATCACATTTGAAAGTAGCTCAGTTGATAAATACAAAATATTAACCCTTCTCTGGGAGACAAGGGTTAATACTTGCCAGTGTAGCTGAATTGTTAAAACACAAAATTTAAAACTTCTACTCTGGCAGACAAGGATTAATCCTTGCCATATCACATTTGAAAGTAGCTAAATTGTCAAAACTCTGTCTCTGAGAGACAAGGATTAATCCTTGCCATAACACATTTGAAAGTAGCTAAATTGTCAAAACTCCTTCTCTGAGAGACAATGATTAATCCTTGCCATAACACATTTGAAAGTAGCTAAATTGTCAAAACTCCTTCTCTGAGAGACAAGGATTAATCCTTGCCATAACACATTTGAAAGTAGCTAAATTGTCAAAACTCCTTCTCTGAGAGACAAGGATTAATCCTTGCCATATCACATTTGAAAGTAGCTAAATTGTCAAAACTCCTTCTCTGAGAGACAAGGATTAATCCTTGCCATAACACATTTGAAAGTAGCTAAATTGTCAAAACTCCTTCTCTGAGAGACAAGGATTAATCCTTGCCATAACACATTTGAAAGTAGCTAAATTGTCAAAACTCCTTCTCTGAGAGACAAGGATTAATCCTTGCCATAACACATTTTAAAGTAGCTAAATTGTCAAAACTCCTTCTCTGAGAGACAATGATTAATCCTTGCCATAACACATTTGAAAGTAGCTAAATTGTCAAAACTCCTTCTCTGAGAGACAATGATTAATCCATGCCATAACACATTTGAAAGTAGCTAAATTGTCAAAACTCCTTCTCTAAGAGACAATGATTAATCCTTGCCATAACACATTTGAAAGTAGCTAAATTGTCAAAACTCCTTCTCTGAGAGACAATGATTAATACTTGCCATAACACATTTGAAAGTAGCTAAATTGTCAAAACTCCTTCTCTGAGAGACAATGATTAATCCTTGCCATAACACATTTGAAAGTAGCTAAATTGTCAAAACTCCTTCTCTGAGAGACAAGGATTAATCCTTGCCATAACACATTTGAAAGTAGCTAAATTGTCAAAACTCCTTCTCTGAGAGACAAGGATTAATCCTTGCCATAACACATTTGAAAGTAGCTAAATTGTCAAAACTCCTTCTCTGAGAGACAAGGATTAATCCTTGCCATAACACATTTTAAAGTAGCTAAATTGTCAAAACTCCTTCTCTGAGAGACAATGATTAATCCTTGCCATAACACATTTTAAAGTAGCTCAATTGTCAAAACTCCTTCTCTGAGAGACAATGATTAATCCATGCCATAACACATTTGAAAGTAGCTAAATTGTCAAAACTCCTTCTCTAAGAGACAATGATTAATCCTTGCCATAACACATATGAAAGTAGCTAAATTGTCAAAACTCCTTCTCTGAGAGACAATGATTAATACTTGCCATAACACATTTGAAAGTAGCTAAATTGTCAAAACTCCTTCTCTGAGAGACAATGATTAATCCTTGCCATAACACATTTTAAAGTAGCTAAATTGTCAAAACTCCTTCTCTGAGAGACAAGGATTAATCCTTGCCATAACACATTTGAAAGTAGCTAAATTGTCAAAACTCCATCTCTGAGAGACAAGGATTAATCCTTGCCATATCACATTTGAAAGTAGCTAAATTGTCAAAACTCCTTCTCTGAGAGACAAGGATTAATCCTTGCCATAACACATTTGAAAGTAGCTAAATTGTCAAAACTCCTTCTCTGAGAGACAAGGATTAATCCTTGCCATAACACATTTGAAAGTAGCTAAATTGTCAAAACTCCTTCTCTGAGAGACAATGATTAATCCATGCCATAACACATTTGAAAATAGCTAAATTGTCAAAACTCCTTCTCTAAGAGACAATGATTAATCCTTGCCATAACACATTTGAAAGTAGCTAAATTGTCAAAACTCCTTCTCTGAGAGACAATGATTAATACTTGCCATAACACATTTGAAAGTAGCTAAATTGTCAAAACTCCTTCTCTGAGAGACAATGATTAATCCTTGCCATATCAGATTTGAAAGCAGCTAAATTGAAAAAACAAATTATATGAAACCCCTACTCTGTGAGACAAGGAAAATGGGATTAACGTGTATATTGAATTTCAACACCAGAACTAAAAAAACAAACATTTCGATCAATATAATTATGAAACACCTTCTCCAACAGAAATCTTTGCAATAATTAATACTTAGAAAAAGATGAATTTTATCAAAACAATCAAAACAAAGCCCTACTTCTACAGACAGGGAGGATAGATTGTTGACGATGTGAAAATTGAAAACATTAAAATTGATAAATAAAGATTTCATTGAAAATGCAAAGCATGAAAGCTTCAAATTCTTAAAGAAAAAGAGGAATACTTCATGCTGATATGTAAGTTTACTGGAGTATTAATTATGCATGATGGTTGAAATAGAAAAAAAATGGTTCCCCCATCAACTGGAAATAAAAAGCAAATTTCCCTTAATTGTGCACAACCTCATTAACAGACCCCTCGAGTTTATATGCATGTATATGTGAATATAAATTTACAGAGCCTGTGTGGTTCCGGCTAAGAATAAAATCACTGTCGATCTCTGCAGAGGTGTAGTAATCCTCCGAATGGGTGTCATTTCATTTTATCATTTTTTGTCATGTTCACTATTGTGGTTAAATTATCAACTCCTGTGTGATTCCAGGGAGCCATGATTGATGGCAAGAATAGGATCACTGTGGCTTATGCATGTCTTAAGAAGCGACAAATTGAGTATTACGATATAATTTGCTTAAAATCTGCAGTTCTGCAGGTATCAAGGTTCTAAGTTCATTCTCCATATTCATTTGTTGATGTATTTTTTTAATCTGTATGTTAATTTGTTGTTTTTGTACATGTAGAGTGAACTTGGAAGCTTCCTTCATGTTGGCGTCGAATAACCTATAATGTGTTGGTACGCCGTAAAACCCTATTCATTCATTCAATTTACAGCAGATGTTTATAAATTTTGTTTATTACAGCAGAGGATTAATGAAAAAATACCATAAATAAAATAAATGATAAAGAGAACAGAGGATGTAATAAACAACAATTAAAAACATATATACAGAATATAACAAAGCAATTTGGCGACACATTGTAATTGTAAAAATGGTCAAATGACTTGCAGCAATATATACAAGATGGTGATGCTATCAGGTTTAACCATACGAATCTTAATTTCATAAAGGTAGGTTATTAAATTCACAACAAAGGAATTAACAATTTTTGGGATCTTTTCAGATACTCATTCACAATGCATGATGTATATATGGAGACAATTATTTGTGAATAACCAAGACATAAATGTACAGACCAGACTACGGCGAGCGCGCCTAGCTACAATGCAAATCATACACACAACACCAAGGCCTCTGCCAAACCAATACATATGGTTTTGACCATGACTAATTTACTATGGATTTACATGCAGCACATCTGGACTCGACGGACAATTTACAGACATGAAGTGATAGCTTTATATGAGAAGGATCCAGTTAAGGATTCATGACTTCTCACATGCTATATAAATGACAAATTTATAAACATATATATATATATATTTATTTTGAAATTACCTTTCCTGAAGGTAATTTATCGTAAGTGTGTTCTCGAAATAGAGAAACTGTATGAATAGTGATCGGGTTGTACTCGAAGCCGGACATTTATACTTTATGTGTGCCTCAAATTATCAAAGAAAACAAAAAGCTAGAAGCATACTGCGATAGATTGTTTTTGTTTTAATGCATATTTATTCTAGATTGATACAGAATTATTTTATACACTTGATTATACGAAGGAATTATATAGAGATATAAAAGTCATTGATTATACTAGTTAAGAGTCTGAAATATTCAGTAGAATCTAGAATAGCTTGGAAAAAATTGTATGATGGGGCAGATTTATAAAGTGATTTTGGCTCATGATTTAGCTAAATTCCCAAAGTTTCCAAAGGTAAGGGATATACTAATTCTTCCCAAAGTTTCTATATTGAACTGTAATTATTATGTAAAATTTCACCATTATTTTTATTATATTAGATCTATAGTGTCGTAATGTGAAGTTCGCTTCTTTAAAGGTGGTGACCCTGGGCAAGCAAAGAATTATCGTGGTATAGCTTTAAATAATATTCCTGCAAAAATATATTCGCAAGTTCTTCTAAATCGCTTGACAGTTTGGAATGAAAAATATGAAAAGATTCAAAATGTCAATACGGATTCTAAAACGGAAAAAGCACTATTGATTGTGTTTTCATTTTTCACGTCATTATAACCACAATATTAAATACAGTTAAGAAATTATACAGTGTATTTATCGATTACGAGAAGTGTTTAAAATTTGATAAAATAAATAGATCATGTTTATAGCAGAAATTATTGACAGAAGGATTGAGCACAAAAATGATTTATGCAATAAAATCCATGTACTCAGTTGTACGCTTATCTATAAAAATAAAATGGTCAGATAACAACCAAACAAGTTCATTCGCATCGAGGTAATGCAAGGGGACCCAAGCTCTGCTTTAATGTTTATGATGTTCGTAAATGATATAATGGCTAATATAAATACGAATTTAAATGATATTTTTTTCAATTGAAGATATCAAACTTTTTCTTATTCTCTATGCAGACGACCAAGTCTCATTTGCAACATTTCCGTCATCATTACAGTTAATGCTTATGGACATAGAAAATTATTGAAATACGTATAAATTAAAAATCAGTACAAGTGAAACTTAAGTTATGATATTAAAAAAAAAAGTGGCAGGCATGTATCACATGACTTCTATTTATACAATGAAAGATTAGAAATATTATCGTCGTTTAAATACTTAGGTGTTACATTTTTTAAAGACGGTGTCTGGAATAGGGCACAAAAATGTATAGCCGAACATGCATCTAAATCTATGTACAGTATTTTTACGGCTTTTGTCTCGCCGCGACGAAGGAGCGGAAGCGAGATTAAGGTGTTGCTTTTCCATCGACGGCGACGGCGTCAAACATTTATATTTAGCTCCAACGTTTCTTTTTTTTTCCCCCATGTGTATATTAACGATCAAAGCGGACACGGCAAGACATATCATTCTGCGGAATTCTTGTTAATCAATACGAATTTAAAACGAAAACAAATTGTAACATGTTCAATAAACTAGTCTCTTCTGTATTGAATTATTGTTCTGAAGTCTGGGGTGCAAATGATGGAAAGAATATCGAACTTGTACCTATAAAGATTTACAGAAATACTTATAGTAAATATGTCAACCAATTTTGAAGGCCTGTTTGGAGAATTAGAGTACCACTAAAGATAATAAGAAAAATAAATATGATTCGTTACTAGATACGAATTATAAAATTGAATAATAACTCTACTGTAAAAATAGTATATAATATGCTAAAAGATGACGCAAATAACAACATCAATTATAATGATCTTAACTGGGCATCTCAAATAAAAAATATCCTGGAAATCTAAGGTTATGATTTTATAATAAAATTGTTGTATTGTTTTCTACATTTTCAATCGCATTGTGTTGTTTGTAATATGTAGGCTAAAAGCATATTGTATTTGCTTATGCTGAATCAGATTTGTTCGTGTTCTTGTTCTTGCTTATATAAAATTAAAAAGAACGTTCTAAATGAACTCTCCCTATTGGGTCCGTTAAACAGCAATGTTGGGAAAGCCACATTTGAGCACGTTGGTTGGTTAAACTGAAAGTTTGAATGACGTCACAGTTTAGCATGCGTTCATTTGCTATGAATTGTGGGAGAGGCATAAAATTCCCTGCTTGTTTCATTGGGGTTAATATACCTGATTCGAGAGATATCAGATTCTGGTATAGACTGGCGACGTCGTAACACTTGCTATTTAACGGATCCAATCGGGTGAGCAGGGTCCGTTCCAAAGACTAGAGCCAAACTATCACCCTGGACTGGTTGCAATGATATTGGTTATAATCAGGCAAACTTTAAAGAGTTGGGAGATACGTGGGCGTAGAACAAAGTGTATGGTAAATCATCCCAGGATTTGTGGGCGGTTTGGGTTTCGAACGAACGATCCCTGGGATGACAATCAGACCCATTACCGACTGTGCTAACTGGACCCGGCATATACCTTGGAGGAGGGGTACAATTTAACCGAACTAGCTTGCTGACCTGTCCTTTGCATTTTATAGATATACTTATGGTGAGCTAATGCAACAATCTGTATGTTGTCGGTATTTCACGATATTGTGTGGCTGCCTACATGTTTTAATTTAGAGACTATTTAATTATACTTTGCATTGAAGTATTCCGGGACCGATTAGCTCAGTCGGTAGCGCGTCTGACTATCAACCCAAGGGACGTGCGTTTGATTACCCGCTCGGCCATAGTCTCTGTGGTGATTGATATATGCCTCTTATTGGCATTAGTCTCTTATGGCTTATTTGAGTAACTAGTGGAGACGGGATGTACTCGAGTACTGGTTAACCTTTCAGGATTCCAGGAAACAGAGTATGACGCGCGAGGTCCAGTGGTAGGACCCGAACTTATGATCGGCAGGTTTGTGGGTTTGATTCTCCTCCACAGCCATGTGTGGGGTCCTTGAGTAAGAAACATTTACCGCATATGCTTAATACTGGTTCTATCCAGGGAGACTTCGAGAGCGTGATTTGTCTAAGTTGTAAGAACTTGTTTCACATTCGAAGTTAAAATAAATAAATTTAAACCAAACAGTGGTTCGGTAAATGGCTCGTCTGTTAGCTGTCTATGGTAAACTATGACTCTAATTATTTAAATAATCAATTCTGTTTTCACTTGTAGGTTATCTACGATATCAACCTTTCGATAGCGGTTATCCTAGCACTCATTGGGGTCCTTCTGTTTTAAACGATATTGAACGAGAAGTTAAGGTCGCAATCACAACTGCGGTATGTTTACCATTTGCTCGCCGTGACAACATTCATAGCATTTGTTATTCACACAATCAGCCATGGAGGATTTGAACACCACAGCAACGGTGTTTGTTTGTATGTAGCCTACACAACAGAATATTTGTTCCAAGTAGTTGGTGTAAACATGGTTCTGATAAATATGGAAGTGTATTTTACGTCGATGTTACCCTGGAAACAGTGGCAGTCAAGGCCATTCCTTCGATTCACAGTTCTGATTTTAACAACCTGGATTTTCGTCTGCTTGTTCGTTGCCCACGCAGTAATCGCCAACAATGGTTTACTCCTGCTTTTATATCGTGGATACATCTGCTAGAACAACAATATTAATTGTCAGATCTGGTGTGCCTGCTATTTTGGGTTTTCTTTTTACAATCGCTTTTATCGTGACCTATATTTTGAAAACAGCACGTGTATGGTTTATATCTTCTCCTAGGCAACGCATCGAGGTGACGTCAGTTGGATCGACAAATGACATCGAATGGCTACGATTCATCATGTTTTCCAATTGTGTGTGATGGTGGGCGTGCGTGGTGGGGGTGTACGGTGGTGTTCTGACGTCGGATTTTCTGTATATAACTAACTAGACTTGCCAACGTTTAGAAAGCGTCCTTCTCCTCCCCCACTCATCCTCCCTTGGTGGACAGTGTTTACTTTGTGTCGCTATATAAGAAACGTGCCTGTGCATTTACTGCTTTTAACTTTAATCAGCAAGCCAACGAATTAATAAAAACTCAGACATAACGGAGATAGATCGTTTTAGTGACACGGAAACAGAGCGTCTTGATGGCAAGTAAACAGATCGTTTTGGTATCACGGAGACAGATCGTTTTTGTGGCACGATGACAGATCGTTATGGTGTCACACAGATATGTCGTTTTGATGTCACGGAGACTGATAGTTTTGATGTCACGGAGATAGATCGTTTTGATGTGACGGAGACAGATCGTTTTGGTATCACGGAGATAGATCGTTTTGAGGTCACGGAGACAGATCGTTTGATGGCACGTAGACAGGTCGTTTTGATATCACGGATACAGATCATTTTGATGTCACGGAGACCGATCGTTTTGGTGTCACGGAGACAGATCGTTTTGATGGCAAGTAGACAGATCGTTTTGGTATCACGGGGACATATCGTTTTGGTGGCACGATGACAGATCGTTATGGTGTCACAAAGATATGTCGTTTTGATGTCTCGGAGACTGATAGTTTTGATGTCACGGAGATAGATCGTTTTGGTGTCAC
The DNA here is from genome assembly GCA_029582155.1 of Panopea generosa. Taxonomy (NCBI): domain Eukaryota; kingdom Metazoa; phylum Mollusca; class Bivalvia; order Adapedonta; family Hiatellidae; genus Panopea; species Panopea generosa. Next base: position 27,397,611 of record CM055905.1, read on the forward strand.
GAAGACAGATCGTTTTGTGTCACGGAAACAGATCGTGTTGATGTCACGGAGATAGGTCGTTTTGGTGTCACGTAGTCATATCGTTTTGATGGCACGTAGACAGATAGTTTCGGTATCTCGGAGACAGATCGTTTTGATGTCACGGAGACGGATCGGTTGGTGTCACGGAGATAGGTCGTTTTGGTGTCACGTAGTCATATCGTTTTGATGGCACGTAGACAGGTCGTTTCGGTATCTCGGAGACAGATCGTTTTGATGTCACGGAGACGGATCGGTTGGTGTCACGGAGATAGGTCGTTTTGGTGTCACGGACACAGACAGTTTTGGTATCACGGAGATAGATCGTTTTGATGTCACGGAGATAGGTCGTTTTGGTGTCACGGAGACAGATCGATTTGGTGTCACGGAGACGGATCGGTTGGTGTCACGGAGATAGGACGTTTTGGTGTCACGGAGACAGACAGTTTTGGTATCACGGAGACAGATCGTTTTGATGTCACGGAGACAGATCGTTCTGGTGTCACGGAGATTGGTCGTTTTGATGTCACGGAGACGGATCGTTTTAATGTCACGGAGACAGATCGTTTTGGTGTTACGCAGATAGGTCGTTTTGATGTTATTGAGACAGATCGTTTTGGTACCACGGAGACATCGTTTTGGTGTCACGGACACAGATCGTTATGGTGTTACAAATATATGTCGTTTTGATGTAACGGAGACTGATAGTTTTGATGTCACGGAGATAGATTGTTTTGATGTCACGGAGACAGATCGTTTTTGTGTCACGGAAACAGGTCGTTTAGAGAAATTGTTTTGGTGTCACGGAGATTGATAAATTTGATGTCACGGAGATAGATCGTTTTTGTATCACGGAGACCGACCGTTTTAATGTCACGGAGAAAGATCGTTTTGGTGTTACGGCGATAGGTCGTTTTGGTGTCACGGAGTCGGATAATTTTGGTGTTACGGAGATAGTAAATTTTGGTGTCACGAAGACAGATCGTTTTATTGTCATGGAGATTGGTCGTTTTGATGTCATTGAGACAAATCGTTTTTGTATCACGGAGACCGACCGTTTTGATGTCACGGAGACAGATCGTCTTGGTGTCACGGAGACGGGTCGCTTTGGTGTTACGGAGATAGGTCGTTTTGGTGTTGCGGAGACAGATCGTTTGGGTGTCATGGAGATTTGTTGTTTTGATGTCACGAAGACGGATCGTTTTTATGTCACGGAGACTGATCGTTTTGGTGTCACGCAGATAGGTCGTTTTGATGTTATTGAGACAGATCGTTTTGGTACCACGGAGACATATCATTTAGGTGTCACGGTGATTGGTCGTGTTGATGTCACGGAGACGGATCGTTTTGATGTCAAGGAGACAGATCGTTTTGGTGTCGATCAGATAGGTCGTTTTGATGTTATTGAGACAGATCGTTTTGGTACCACGGAGACATATCGTTTAGGTGTCACGATGACAGACCTTTATGGTGTCACAAAGATATGTTGTTTTGATATCACGGAGGCTGAAAGTTTTTATGTCACGGAGATAGATCGTTTTGATGTCACGGAGACAGATCGTTTTTGTGTCACGGAGACAGGTCGTTTAGACAAATTGTTTTGGTGCAACGGAGACAGATCGTTTTGATGTCACGGAGACAGATCGTTTTATTGTCACGGAGAGATATCGTTTTGGTGTCACGGAGACAGGTCGTTTAAACAAATTGTGTTGGTGTCACGAAAATAGATCGTTTTGGTGTCACGGAGACTGGTCGTTTAGACAAATCGATTTTGTATGACGGAGACAGATCGTTTTGATGTCAAGGAGACAGATTATTTTGGTATCACGAAGACAGATCGTTTTAGTGTCATGGAGGTAGGTCGTTTGGATGTCACGGAGATAGAGCCTTTTGGTATCACGGAGACATATCGTTTTGGTGTTATTAAGATAGTTCGTTTAGATGTCACGGAGACATAATCGTTTTGGTATCACGGAGACTGATCGTTTTGATGTCACGGAGACGGATCGTTTTGGTATCACGGAGACAGATCGTTTTGGTGTCACTAAGATAGGTCGTTTAGATGTCACGGAAACAGATCGTTTTGATGTCACGGAGACATATCGTTTTGGTGTCAAGGAGACAGATCGTTTTGCTGTCAGGGAGATAGATCGTTTTGATGTCAAGAACGCAGATCGTTTGATGTCACGATGACAGATCGTTTTAGTGTCATTATGCTTTGATTTAATACGTGTCGCAGGACTAGTATAATGTTGCAATATCTGCTTTGATAAAAGTCTTCTGTTGGTTTAATCATATTTTTGTTTTGCATATAAAATATAGTCAAACCTGTGTTAGTGGTCACTTCTATTAAGCAGCCACATGTCTTAAGCAGTCACTTTTGTTATTTCTATGCTTTCAGAACAAATTAATTTATCGTAAGTAGCAACCTGTCTTAAAAGGTCACTTTTGCTCATTTACTTGACTGACTGCTTAAGACAGGTTTGACTGTACCTACTAAATTTAAGTGTAAATAGCTATTTATTTATCCTATCATGGTATATTATTTGATGCAATAAAGGGCTGACCGGATACATTTATGTTGATTTGGCCGGTACCAAAATAAACTTTCATCGATTGGTCAATGCAGTTATGTTCACATCTTTTAAAGAGACAGTTGAGCAGTTTTGTTTTATCAAGGGGATTTTGGTTGGAAAACAATTGGATAAAAATAAGATTAACTAACGTCACAACCAGAATATTTAATGAGGTAACAATAACAGGTGAGACTCTTTAATGATTATGCTATTAGATGAACAATGAAGGAATGAACCACGATGTGTAATTGACTACTTGACTACCCCCTTGAACAGGTAGGCTAATGTTTACAATAATGAAGGAATGAACCACGATGTATAATTGACTACTTGACTACCCCCTTGAACAGGTAGGCCAAAGTTAACATCAATGAAGGAATGAACCACGATGTGTAATTGACTACTTGACTACCCCCTTGAACGGGTAGGCTAAAGTTTACAATAGTATTAGGTAAAGTAAAAAACAGATACATATTGTGTGAACACTGCAAGGAGCGAGATAGGTACACAAAGGGCATAAACTTTTTAAAAGGATCATGTACATTTATAAGTGGTCACCTCCATTAAGCTGCCACTTGTCCTAAGCAGCGACATTAACTTGACTGGCTGCTTAAGACAGATTTGAATGTTTATGAACATTTTCAGTTTTAATATTGCAGTGACATATACGACAATGTTGATAAATGTCGATTCAACACCATTCCTGAAAGTTAAAATTTTATAATACGAAAACATATACTCCAATAAAGATCCTTTATTCAATTTTAATTTTGAAAAGGTGCATGACTTTTTAATATGTTTTAAAGGTATCCATTTTATGCATATTTGGACAACCTGATAAATGCAAAATGCGTTTTAATGTCATCAGTATAACAGAAAGTTACCAAAAGAAATATCAATTTATGTGTTTTCTTAATATTGTTGTTGTTTGGTGTTTAGCGTTGCTTTCAACAATTTTTCAGTTATATCGCGACAGCGTCTACGTGAGACAGTATTCTGAGCGCTGCCACACTGGTGTGTCATACCGCATGACACATGGTATGATACCCCACCCAGTCACATTATACTGACACCGGGCCGACCAATCTTATCCTCTTACTGCTAAGCGTCAAGCGAGAAGGTTTCTAGTACCATTTTTTCAAGTCTTTTATATGATCCGGCCGGGGATCAAACCCACGACCTTCTGCATGCGATTCGGACGCTAGACCAAGCTGTGGTATGACACCATATGTTCATAATGTAAAGATGTGTTTGGTGAGTAGACACAAGTAAAATCCACCTCAACATTGCCGTGTGTTCCTTTAAACTGTTTGATGTTATAAATTGTATACAATATTGATTATGTAATACAGTCAAACCTGTCTTAAGCAGCCAGTATATGAGCAAAAGTGACCATTTAAGACAGATTGTTAAGACAGGTTATCTTGTTCTGAAAGCAAAGCAATTAGAAATAACAAATGTGGCTGCTTAAGAAAAGTCACTGCTTAATAGAGGTGACCACTTACACATGTTGGACTGTATAGTTGTTGAAAGAAAAACTATAGGGTTTCAACTTGATATAAACATTACAGACAGCATTACCTCCCTTGGATCAATATTCTTTGCAGTTTCACAACGCATGTTCTTGTTTCAGCTTATTAATATAATGTGGCCAAGTGGTTTATGACACAATCTCAAGAAAACTAACCTCTCACCGCTGAAGTTTTGGGTTCACGCCGAACCTGATCTACACATTTTATATGAGAAACCTCGTCAGTGCCTATAGGAAGGACAGTGGCTCTGCACAGAATCATGAACACGTGGTCTTTCTCCACCAATAACACTGGTCGGGTGCGTTTTACAAAAAAAACTTACGAGATAAATTTTCGTAAACGTACACAAACACTTATTCATATTTGTTTTTATATTCATCGGAATAAATCCAAAATTGCTAAGACCATGCAGAAAATTATATATTTTCTGGAAATACAATCATTTTAAATGCCAATCAAAATTTAAACAAACCACGTTGTAATTGTCAAATAGACTTACGGCGATTTTTATCGTAAGTTATGTTGTGAAACGCAGCCCAGGCTGTCAGTATTTAATACGTTATATCATGTTAATATCTCGTTAACCCCATTAAATGAATAACAAGCTTGACCATATAGTAGGTAGGTGTAGATGATCTTAGAAACAGTCCGAATGACTGACGAAATAATTATCGTCAAACAGAATTTTGCATGTTGTCTATATGTAGAATGGGACTCACCACTCAGATAAATAAACCTGTTTGGTTTTTGTCATGTTTTGGCAGATTTGACATACTTAATAATTTGTATGTATGTGTTAATGCTAATGAAATGCTTGGTATTCATTTTAAAAGTACTTTCATTTTTTAGACATTTATAGCGATTTTCCTGATATAGATCTACTGACTGATCCACTGTGTTGCAAAAAAAGGTTGAAGTCTATTATCTGAAACCCATCGTGCATACTATGTTGCAACGTCATATGTACAATCCGTTATTAAATGTGTCTTTATCAATACGGGGTATCGTTTCTCCAACTCGGGTTGTTCTAAACGTTACCCGCCCTGTAAACAAATTTCTAAACATTGTGTTATGCGACTGGTCCGATAGTGTGGGTCAGCTAATGCGAAGGCCAAATAAAATAACAGCCGTGTTTAATGTTTCTCTCTCTCGTGGAGGGGATCACTTGACTTGAAAACAGGTACATATTTGCTCTGTAAATCTCAAAATATAGGCAAAAACTCTACATTGCAGCCTAAAATTAAAGGGTCAAAACTCTGCATTTAAACTAATTATAGGGGTTGAAACTCTACATTCAAACAAGTTATATAGGGGTCAAAGCCCAACATTTAATCTAAATAAAACTTTGTCTACACAATGGCATAAACTCTTGGATTTCATGAAGAATTAAGAGGTGCTTTGTCTGGAGTTCCTACCTAGGATGGGTTTTAACCCCGGATTGAACAAGGGGTCAAAAGTCCACAGTATGTGGCCAGAAAGGAGGGTCAAAGCTCTACGTCGCATAATGCAAAATAAATAGGAATAAAAACTCTACGACATATGTTTAAAAAGAGGGTTCAAAACGGCGGCACATATGTACTAACCAAGATATAAATAGTGCTCATGCGGGCTCTCTCCCCAACGCACCACAAATTGAAGTGTCTAAGCACACAGATCAATCGGAGCTAGTGACGTCATCTGAGTTAACACATTGAAATTAGCCGTGTCCAATGAAGAACGTCCGGTACGTCGTAAAATCTACACGCATCGTGAAAAATACACAATTATATTATATATATTATTTATATTTCATCATCATTTTTTTCCAAGCAATAAAATGCATTGAGCCGGAGGATTTTCAAATGTCGGGCGGGAAACAGTAATCACAGCTATTATTTTATTTGACCCGCTAAGAACGAGAGCGGACTGAAGAAATAGGGAACCGAACAATATTGCACAGGCGAATTTTCGGAAACCCACATAGTATACCGAAACCTTAATAGTTAATTTAGTTCAACTTCACTGGCAGTTACCTTTATGAATTAAAGTCCGCTAAAACGATAGGTACAAAATGGCAGGTATACACAATATTATATATTTATTTATTCGACACAATTGTATACATCGCTTTTTCACAGTGAATATGTGTTACACAAACAATATATGACCCATTCCAATCGCGCAATAATTTTTAAACTTTTGTTAAATTTGTAATGGTTCATTAAAGTCGAAAGTCTTTCAATATCAATTAAACACAATAACGTAACCTTTTCTGGTCAATATTCTTGACAATAAGCTTTTAGATGCAGTTCAGTTGAATCCATGTTGAACTTCTATTCACACCGCGCATAGATGTATAAGCAGTTAAGCGAAGTCAATAGAATCAGAAATCCAGCATTGCCACAATGGCCTTGGGACAAGTCCACGTCAAAAGAAACTTTTTTCATACTTAACATACTATACTGAAACCCTTACATCGCACGGCATTCTTTTTATCATGCCACTCTTGGAATGGAGCGAACTCCAAGTAAACGTCACGAACGAACAACATCAGTCACAAACGATCAGTAACCATTACGAATGATCAGTTACCACCACAAACGATCACTTACTGAAACGAAATATTTGATTATTAATTGTGACAAATGATCAGTTGATATCATGAACTATAAGTAACGACCACAAACGATCAGTTACCATTACAGATGATCAGTAAACATTACAAACGATCAGTAACCATCACGAACGATCACTTACTGTCACAAACGATTTGAAAAGCAACTCTCACGAACAATAGTAACAATGACAAACGATCAGCTACCATCACAAATGATCAGTAACTATATAAACGATCTGTAACCCTCACGAACCATCACGAACGATCAGTTACCATCGAAAACGATCAGTAACCATCATAACGATCAGTTACTGTCACGAACGATCACTAACTACCACAAACGATTTGATAAGCAACTATTTGTAACGATGACAAACGATCAGTTACAATCACAAACGATCACTTACCATCACAAACGATCAGTAACAATCACGAACGATCAGTTACGGTCAAGAACGACCAGTTACCACCACAAACGATCAGTAACAATCACAAACAATTAGTAACCATTACAACGATCAGTTACTGTCACGAACGATCACTAACTGTCACAAACGACTTGATAAGCAACTGTCACGAACTATTAGTAACGATGACAAACGATCAGTTACCATCACAAACGATCAGTTACTGTCACGAACAATCACTGTCACAAACGATTTGATTAGCAACTGTCACGAACTATTAGCGTATAACGATCACAAGCTATCAGTTGGCACGCATGACCCTAATTTAAAGTTCCCAACACCTGCACGACATCGTGTGTGGGGGGGGGGGGGGGGATGGGGGGGGGGGGGGGGGGTGGGGGTTACCTAATATGAATCTTGCTGATAGAAAACATAATATCTTCATTAAGAAAAAACAATCACGATTGGAGAAAATTGTTTATAAAAAATATGTAGTGAAAACAAGAGGTAAGTTTGGTTATCGTACTGTTAACTTACTTACGTGGCACTAGCATTTACTTGCAACGGATATAATTGACGAAATAATTTCCAACGAAATGATTCTCAAGGAGTATTAAAATAAGCAAACTCATTAGTAAATTTGTGAGAAGACGCAAGTACGTACTTAACAGACGATGTGAGGACTTTGCGGAAAATTAAGATAAGGTATGTTATAGACATATGCCTAGTACTGGTTCTACCAAAAGCCTGACTTGTTCCACAGTAAGGTACCTCATCAATATATGCCTTGTGTTAATTATGCTTTAGAGCGAGATTTGTTCTGGAGAAAGGTTCTCTATCGGCATATTCCTAATGCGGGTTCTAATTAAGAGCCTGATTTGTCCTAGTTCTGATTTTACATAAGAGTGTGACTTATCCTAGTTCCGGTTCTATACAAGAGCGTAATTTATCTTAGTTCTCTGATTTTATACAAGAGTGGGAATTGTCCTAGGTCTGGTTCTAGAGAAGAGCGTAATTTATCCTAGTTCTCTAATTTTATACAAGGTGGAAATTGTCTTAGTTCTGGTTCTACAGAAGGGCATAATTTATCCTAGTTCTGATGTTAAAAAGGGCATGATTTGTTCTAGTTCTGGTTCTACAGAAGAGCATGATTTATCCAAGTTCAATATATACAAAATGGAGTGATTTGTCCTAGTTCTGGTTCTACAGAAGAGCGTGATTTGTCCTAGTTCTCTGATTTTATACAAGAGTGGGAATTGTCCTAGGTCTGGTTCTACAGAAGAGCGTGATTTGTCCTAGTTCTCTGATATTCTACAAGAGTGTGAATTGTCCTAGTTCTGATTTTACATAAGAGTGTGTCTTATCCTAGTTCCTGTTCTATACAAGAGTGTAATTTATCCTAGTTCTCTGATTTTATATAAGAGTGGGAATTGTCCTAGGTCTGGTTCTACAGAAGAGCGTGATTTGTCCTAGTTCTCTGATATTTTACAAGAGTGTGAATTGTCCAAGTTCTGATTTTACACAAGAGCGAGATTTGTCCTAGTTCTCTGATATTTTACAAGAGTGTGAATTGTCCAAGTTCTGATTTTACACAAGAGCGAGATTTGTCCTAGTTCTCTGATATTTTACAAGAGTGTGAATTGTCCTAGTTCTGGTTCTACACAAGAGCGAGAATTGTCCTAGTTTTAGATATACAAATGGGAGTGATTTGTCCTAGGTTGGGTTCTACACAAGAGCGAGATTTGTCCTAGTTCTCTAATATTTTACAAGAGTGTGAATTGTCCTAGTTCTGGTTCTACACAAGAGAGAGATTTATCATAGTTTTAGATATACAAATGGGAGTGATTTGTCCTAGGTTGGGTTCTACACAAGAGCGAGATTTGTCCTAGTTCTCTGATATTTTACAAGAGTGTGAATTGTCCTAGTTCTGGTTCTACACAAGAGCGAGATTCGTCCTAGTTTTAGATATACAAATGGGAGTGATTTGTCCTAGGTTGGGTTCTAACACATTAGCGTGATTTGTCCTAATTCTGGTTCGACACAAGAGCATGATTTGCCCTAGTTCTAGTTCTACATAAGTTTGTGATTTGTCTAAGTTCTTGTGTTAAACAACGTTGTTATTTGTCTTAGTTCTGGTTCTACAGAAGGGCATAATTTATATTAGTTCTGATGTTAAGAAAGGGTATGATTTGTTCTACTTCTGGTTCTACACAAGGGCATGTTTAACCTAGTTCTGGATATACAAAATGGAGTGATTTGTCCAATCTCTGATATTTTACAAGAGTGTGAATTGTCCTAGTTCTGGTTCTACACAAGAGCGAGATTTGTCCTAGTTTAAGATATACAAATGGGAGTGATTTGTCGTAGGTTGGGTCACACATTAGCGTGATTTATCATAGTTCTGATTGTACACAAGAGCATGATTTGCCCTAGTTCTAGTTCTACATAAGGTTGTGATTTGTCTTAGTTCTTGTGCTAAACAACGTTGTAATTTTTCCTTGTTCTGGTTCTACACAAAAGCGTGAATCTCTTTAAAACAAAACATTCTATTGTGTAGAATACGCAGATAAAGTACATGTATATTAATCTAGAAAATATCACGATCTCATGCACAAACAAACATTAACCATATGCCGGTAACTTACTTTATTCTAAGACAAATAACGGTATGTTCCTATATTTTACCGTTATTCTAGAATTAGCACGCTAGGTATCTTATCGCAACATGTCTATAGCTGGTTGTACACAAGAGCGTGATTTGTTTTTGAGTAAGGTACCTTATCGCCACATGCCTTGAGCTGGTTCTACACAAGAGCGTTGTTTGTTTTATAGTAAGGTATCGTATCGGCATATGTCTAGTGCTGGTTCTGCACAAAAAAGTAGTTTGTTTTATAGTAAGATACCTTTTTGGAATATGTCTAGTACTGGATTTACAAAAGTGATGTTTAACAGTAACGTATCTTATCGGCATATGTCTAGTGCTGGTTCTACACAAGAGCGTGGTTTTGATATAGTAAGGTACCTTATCGGCATATGTCTAGTGTTGGTTCTACACAAGAGCGTGGTTTGTTTTATAGTAAGGTACCTTATCGGCATATGTCTAATGCTGGTTCTACACATGAGCGTGATTTGTTTTAAAGTAAGGTATCTTATCGGCACATGATCAGTGCTGGTGCTACACATGAGCGTGATTTGTTTTATAGTAAGGTATCTTATCGGCACATGTTTAGTGCTGGTTTTACACAAAAGTGATTTGTTTTATAGTAAGGTACCTTATCGGCATATGTCTAGTGCTGGTTTTACACAAAAATGATTTGTTTCATAGTAAGGTACCTTATCGGCATATGTCTAGGGCTTGTTCCACACAGGAGCTCGATTTGTTTTATAGTAAGATACCTTATCGACATATGTCTAGTGCTGGTTCTGCACTAGAGCGTGATTTGTTTTTTAGTAAGCTACCTTATCCACACATGTCTAGTGCTGGTTCAACAAAAGAGCATGATTTGTTTTATAGTAAGGTACCTTATCGGCATATGTCTAGTGCTGGTTATACACTAGTGTGTGGTTTGTTTAAGAGTAAGGTATCTTACCAACATATGTATAGTGCTGGTTCTACACAAAAGCGTGATTTGTTTTGTAGTAAGGTATCTTACCTGCATATGTATAGTGCTTGTTCTACACAAGAGCGTGGTTTGTTTTATAGTTAGGTATCGTATCGGCATATGTCTAGTGCTGGTTCTACACAAGAGCGGGGTTTGTGTTATAGTAAGGTATCTTACCGGCATATGTCTAGTGCTGGTTTTACATAAAACTGATTTATTTTATAGTAAGGTACCTTATCGGCATATGTCTAGTGCTGGTTTTACACAAAAGTGATTTGTTTTATAGTTAGGTATCGTATCGGCATATGTCTAGTGCTGGTTCTTCACAATAGCGTGATTTGCTTTATAGTAAGGTACCTCATGCATATGTCTAGTGCTGGTTTTACACAAAAGTAATTTGTTTTATAGTAAGGTACCTTATCGGCATATGTCTAGTGCTGGTTTTACACAAAAGTGATTTGTTTTATAGTAAGGTATCTTATCGGCACATGTCTAGTGCTGGTTTTACACAAAGGTGATTTGTTTTATAGTAAGGAAAAGTGATTTGTTTTATAGTAAGGTACCTTATCGGCATATGTCTAGTACTGCTTTTACATAAAAGTGATTTGTTTTATAGTAAGGTACCTTATCGACACATGTCTAGGGCTTGTTCCACACAAGAGTGAGATTTGTTTTAGAGTAAGTTAACTTATCGGAATATGTCTAATGCTGGTTCTACACAAGAGCGTGATTTGTTTTATAGTAAGGTACCTTATCGGCATATGTCTAGTGCTTGTTCTACACTAGTGCGTGGTATGTTTTAAATAATTTATCTTACTGAAATATGTATAGTGCTGGTTCTACACAAGACAGTGATTTGTTTTATAGTAAGTTATCTTACCGGCATATGTATAGTGCTGGTTCTACACAATAGCGTGATTTGTTTTAGAGTAACGTACGTTATCGGCACATGTCTAGTGCTGCTTGTACACTCGAGCACAATTTGTTTTAGAGTAAGGTATCTTACTGGCATATGTATAGTGCTGGTTCTACACAAGAGCGTGATTTGGTTAAGAGTAAGGTACCTTATTGGCACATGTCTAGTGCTGGTTGTACACCCGAGCGCAATTTGTTTTAGAGTAAGGTATCTTACCGGCGTATATATAATGCTGGTTCTACACAAGAGCGTGATTTGTTTTAGAGTAAGGTATCTTATCAGCATATGTATAGTGCTGGTTTTACACTCGAGCGTGATTTGTTTTAGAGTAAGGTACCTTTTTGGCATATGTATTGCGCTGGTTCTACACAAGAGCGTGGTTTGTTTTAGAGTAAGGTACCTTATGGGTACATATCTAGTGCTGGTTTTATAAGGTATCTCACCGGCATATGTATAGTGCTGGTTCCACGCTCGAGCGTGATTTGTTTTAGAATAAGGAATCTCACCGGCATATGTATAGTGCTGGCTCTACACAAGAGCATGATTTGTTTTAGAGAAAGGTATCTCATCGGCATAATTATGTATAGTGCTGGCTCTACACAAGAGCGTGATTTGTTTTAGAGTAAGGTATCTCATCGGCATAATTATGTATAGTGCTGGTTCTACACAAGAGCGTGATTTGTTTTAGAGTAAGGTATCTTATCGGAATATGTCTAATGCTGGTTCTACTTAAAAGCAGTGGCTCTACACGAAATCGTGATATATCTTGTCTACGGTACTTTATCGACAAATGCCTCGTACTAGTTCCATACACGGGCTTTATTTGCTCTAATATACGATACCTTATTGACAAATGCTCGTAGTAGTGCCATACAATAGCCTCATGTTCTCTAATTTACGGTACCTTATCGACAAATACATCTTACTAGTTCCATACACGGGCTTCATTTACTCTAAAATATGGTACCTTCTCGACATATACCACGTACTAGTTCGCCATTAAAGTTTGGTACATTATCGATATATACCACGTTCTAGTTTGCCATTTAAAGTATGGTACTTTATCGACATATGCTTCGAACTAGTTCGCCAATTAAAGTGTGATACCTTATCGACATACACCACGTACTAGTTCGCCAATTAAAGTATAGAACCTTATCGACATATACCACGTACTAGTTCGCCACTTAATTTATAGTACTTTATCGACATATGTTTCATACTAGCTCCATACACGGGCTTCATTTACTCTAAAGTATGTTACCTTATCGACAAATGCCTCGGACTGGTTTGCCAATTAAAGTATGTTACCTTATCGACATATACAACATACAAGTTCAGCAATTAAAGTATTGTATCATATCGACATATGCTTCATAGTAATTCTATACACGGGCTTCATTTACTCTAAAGTATGGTACCTTATCAACATATGCCACGTACTAGTTCGCCAATTAAGTTTGGTACTTTATCGACATATACCACGTACTAGTTCGCCATTTAAGGTATGGTACCTTATCGACAAATGCCTCGGACTAGTTCACCAACTTAAGTATGTTACCTTATCGTCATATACCACATACAAGTTCAGCAATTAAGGTATTGTTACTTATCGACATATGCTTCATACTAGTTCTATACTCGGACTTCATTTACTCTAAGGTATGGTAACTTATCGACATATACCACATACTAGTTTGCCAGTTAAGTTTGGTACTTTATCAACATATACCAAGTACTATACGCCAATTAAAGTATGTGACCTTATCGACTTATGCTTTGTACTAGTTCCATACACGGGCTTTAATTACGCTAAAGTATGGTACTTTATCGACATATACCACGTACTATTTCACCAATTAGAGTAAGGTACCTTTCAACATATGCCTGGTACCGGTTCAGTACAACGGCTTTATGTTATATTCTCTTAAGTATGGCACCATATCGACATACACCACGTCCTTATTCTCCATTTAGTATGGTACCTTAACGACATATGCCTCGTAACGGTTCAATACAAGGGATTTATGTAATGTTCTCTAAAGTATGGTACTTTATCGGCATATGCCACGTACCAGTTTGCAATTTAAACTATGGTACCTTATCGACATATACCTTGTACTAGTTCGCCAATTAAAGTATGGTACGTTATCGGCATATGCCACGTAATAGTTCGCCAATTAAAGTATGGTACCTTATCGTCATATGCCTCGTACCGGTTCAATACAAGGGCTTTATGTTATATACTCTAAAGTATCGTACCTTATCGGCATATGCCACGTACTAGTTCGCCATTTAAAGTAGGGTAACTTATCGACATATACCTTGTACTAGTTCGCCAATTAAAGTATGGACACTTATCGACATATACAACATACTAGTACGGCAATTAAAGTATGGAACCTTATCGACATATGCCACGTACTAGTTTGTCATTTGAAGTATGGTACCTTATCGATATATACCACTTTCTAGTTCGCCATTTAAAGTATGGTACTTTATCGACATATACCACGTACTAGTTCGCCAATTAAAGTATGGTTCCATACAAGGGCTTTATGTTATATGCTCTAAAGTATGGTACCTTATCGGCATATGCTTCGTACTGGTTCCATACAATGGCTTTATGTTATATGCTCTAAAGTATGTTACCTTATCAGCATATTCCTCGTACTAATTCCATACAAGTGCTTTATGTTATATGCTCTAAAGTATGGTACCTTATCGGCATATGCCTCGTACTAGTGCCATACAGGGCTTTATGTTATATGCTGTAAAGAATGGTACCTTATCGGCATATACTTCGTACTAGTTCGCCAATTAAAGTATGGTTCCATACAAGGGCTTTATGTTATATGCTCTAAAGTATGGTACCTTATCGGCATATGCTTCGTACTGGTTCCATACAATGGCTTTTTGTTATATTCTCTAAAGTATGTTACCTTATCAGCATATTCCTCGTACTAGTTCCATACAAGTGCTTTATTTTATATGCTCTAAAGTATGGTACCTTATCGGCATATGCCTCGTACTAGTTCCATACAGGGCTTTATGTTATATGCTCTAAAGTATGGTACCTTATCGGCATATGCTTCGTACTAGTTCCATACAAGTGCTTTATGTTATATGCTCTGAAGTATGGTACCTTATCGGCATATACTTCGTACTAGTTCCATACAAGGGCTTCATTTGCTTTAAACGATTTTACCTGATCGGCACATGCTTAGTACAGATTCCACACAGAACGTGATTTTCAATTGTAATGAAAATACGATCATAACGTTGCCTTTGGAAATCTAAACATTTGGTTAAAATAGACAACTAAAGAACTGTAGCATTAATATATTATCTTCTTTAATTAACAATACTATCAAATCATATTGATAGATATATATGTTTCATAATAAAATGCATTATTGTTGTACCATGAAAGAGTACAAACTACGTGTATCAAAAATGAATTTGCTAGATAAATAGCACATGCAATACTGTAATACATAAATGTATATACTATAAGAAGAAACAATAATAATATAAACAAAAAATGAAAGATAATGATGATTCTAGAGGTAGATCCAGTTACAAAGTAAAACAATTATAAAATATGTTCAGCACCGTTAAAGAGGAAACACAAAAATGTTAAGTGCGTTTAGTAGAATCAATAATTCTATAAGCAAATAAAAAATGATATCCAGTGCTGCATTCAGCACTGTTAAACAGCAAACACGTTCACTATCATTATCGCATACTGAGTGCTAATATGAGGTTGAACCCGTGTTCAGGAAAATATGTTAGCAAACGTTTAACCGAACTGAACGCAGCCCTTATTTTAGATGTGGGTCCCATTACAACTATATAATAAAAAATAACATTACCAAAGATATGTGAAGAATTAACGTGTGTATGTATCGCCCTGGAAAAGCACAGGGATTGATAATTGATGCACACTAATTAACATTTAGTATGAATGAATGGGGTTTTACGGCGTTCAATTGTAGGTTAATCGACGCCAACAGGATGGAAGATTCTAGGTTCACTGTATATACAAAAACAACAAATTAACGTACAACTTAAAATAATGAATGAACATGAATAAAACACAGGTGTTTGTAATGTAAGCACAATAATGAACATGCGTAAAACACACAGGAGTGTGTAATGTAACCACAATAATGAACATGCGTAAAATACACATGTATTTGTAATGTAACAACAATAATGAACATGCGTAAAACACACAGGTATTTGTAATGTAACCACAATAATGAACATGAGTAAAACACTCAGATGTTTGTAATGTAACCACAATAATGAACATGCGTTAAACACACACATGTTTGTAATGTAACCATAATAATGAACATTAGGTAAACACACAAGTGTTTGTAATGTTATCACAATAATGAATAAAGACCATGAGTAAAACACACATATGTTGGTAATGTAACCACAATAATGATCATTAGTAAAACACACAAGTGTTTGTAATGTAACCTCAATAATGAACTCGAGTAAGACACACAGATCTTTGTTATGTAACCGCAATAATGAACATGCATAAAACACACAGATGTTTGTAATGTAACTACAATAATGAACACGAGTAAGACACATATGTCTTTGTAATGTAACCACAAAAATGAACATAATTCAAACACTGTTGTTTGTAATGTAACCACAATAACGGACATGAGCCAAACACAGGTGTTTGTAATGTTACCACAATACTGGACATGAGCCAAACACAGGTGTGAACAGGGTATTCATAAATATATCGTACAACATTCCCTGATTTTTTTTATCTTTCTTAAACACAAGATAAATACGGCAAAATTGAAGACTCTGCGAACATTTTATTGCATCACATTTATGATTGGTTTGGAAGATTACCAGACGTGGTAGTGTCACTGCTAACAAGGGAGATAAAAAGTTGGGAATAAAGATTCTAGTAACTGTGGAATTTTACACAATTTAGAAATTAAACATAATTTTATACACCTGAAAAAAAGTTAAGAACTCCCTGAAACTTCTCCCCCCCCACCCCACCCCCAATTTTAGTGCGACCACAATTGCACAATTGCAAACTCTCAATTCCTGGGTTGCAATTTATAGAGGCTGGACGCATTAGTAACAAATATGCCAGAACTGGCACAATTTGTTCACGGAGAATAACAATATTTACCCCAGGCCCGGATCCGCGTCTTGCTCATGGCATGAGAGCTGTCATCTGGGCACGCAGCGGCTATACACGTTACTGACGATTGCGTCACAGTATGTAAACGTAATACCCGCCATATTCACTTGAAAATGTTCTTTAAACTCTAAAGCTCCGTACTTAAGACGTATATTATTTTGTGAAGAAACAACACTGTGTTTCGATTAAAAGGTACCCTGAAGTGATAACCGTGCAGGCTTTTGATTGTTGAAAGGTTCTCGCTACACGTCTCATTATTTCTTCTTAGCTCAATTTGTCGGTCATTCAATGTTAAGTTTTTGGGGAGTGGGTCTTCATCTTTTTCTAGGTGTATACAATCTTCTATTGTTTCAAGTATTTTTAAGTTTATATACACTTATATACACGCAAAAGTAAACTGTTTCCATGAAACAAAAGAACAAATACATTTTTAATTTACATACAATTGTATAATCTGATATATACCAATTTACCTATCTTCTTATTCATATCAAAATGCATATCCTGATCAAAATATGTCTAGAAAAACGTCCTGGTAGATTTAGATACACATTTCAATTTTTTGTAGAATATACACTGCAACGGTGGTCTAGGGGTAGATCATCCGCCTCGCACGCGGAAAGTCGTGTGTTCGATTCCCAGCCGGGTCATACCAATTACTTGGAAAATGATACTAGCTTCCTCGCTCAGCGCTCAACATTTAGAGGATAGTCTGGGTATGATCGGCCAGGTGTCAGTTAAATGTAACTCAGTGCGGTATTATACCATGTGTCTGCACCATGATACTCCAGTGTGACAGCGCTTTGAATGCTGTCTCAAGTAGACACCGTCGCAATATAACTACAACATTGTTGAAAGCGACGCTAAACACCATACAACAAAACATTGTAAAACATAAGACATATTTAGGTTCTCGTTAAGAGTTATATTCTTAGTTGGAGTTTGAGGTTTTTGTTACACCAATATTTACCTAACCGATGTTTATTTACAATCACTTAAACATATCATAATTATGATACATGTTACAAAACAGTATAATTGCTATAAATAATACAAACGTATCCTCAAAATGTCTCTAAATCAAAGACAAAAAGAATATCTAAACCAGACAATTTATGAATATAGATAAACGCTCCGAAAAAAACAACAACAGTTGACGGTAACTTAGTTTCCAACAAAAATGACATTTCAAAATAATAATAATAATAATAATAATAATAATAATATCCAAATTAACACAAATAGATGCCTGTAAACCTTTATAATTCAGAGCCCCAGATAAGATGCGCATGTTCATATTTGACGTATCAAAAATTGGTGGATACGCATCATCTACGTTGTTTTACGTGCGTATTATGTTTACGCTTAAGCAACGAGTTTTACGCTAAAATCATTTTTTTATCCGTAAAGAAGTTTACATTCTCTGAAAATCGAACTCCATTGCATTAATTTATTTACTGTCCGCGTAAATAAAAATAGCTGAAGGGTTTCATTCCAACTGGCTTCAGTGATAACTTTTACCGGTTATAATGGTAATCCAGTCTGTGTAATAAATAAACAATGTCGCTACGAGGTTTGATTTATCATTGATACTAAAACCCATCCGGGTTCCCGATAGTCGGGCCATATTGCGGGAAAATGCACATGTGGTGATTGTTATCGTGAAATCATATGGTGTCTGAATGCACTTATCTCAATTATTATACATTGCTATTTACATATTTGATTGGAAAATATCAGGGGGAAATAAAATATAGGCATTGAAGTTTACCAGTCAAACTCCGAAATATTTTTTCCCTTGCAGTCGGAATGTTGCCAGGCCAGTCGGAACATGGCCGAGTTTTAGTATCACCCAATCATATTTCAAAAAAGGAAGTGTCGATAACTGAAACGTGATTTTTTAATGCTTATGTAACTACTCAGCAATGGTCTTTAAGAAATCCAAATATCAAAAAACAAAATAACTGATATAAGATAAAAAGCAAATGGAAAGTGTGATGTTCATTTGAATAGCTAAACACAAAATACCCAAGCAATTCAAGAAGAGTTTGCAATTATCTAATACGCAGCCACTTGTGCAAAGCAGCCGAACATGTTTTATATTTACAACCAAACTTAATAATGGACACTACTTGTTCCTACTTAGATTACACTCACACACATTTACCTTTGGCTCAATGTATCGACGATATTAATAATGAGCACTACTTGTTCCTATTTAAATTACACTCAAAAACATTACGTTTGGCTCGATGTATCATAGACACTTGTTCTTATGTGGTTTTCACTCACAAACAGTTACATTTGGCTCGATGTATTGACAATATTAATAACGGACACTGCTTGTTCCTACAAAGATTACACTCAAAAACAGTTACCTTTGGTTCGATGTATCGACGATATTAATAATGGATACTATTTGTTCCTAATTAGAATACACACAACAGTTACCTTTAGCTCGATGTATCGACAATATAAATAATAGACACTACTTTTTCATACTTAGATTAAACGCAAGAACAGTTACCTTTAGCTCAATGTATCGACGATATTAATAATGGACACTTCTCGTACCTACTTAGATTAAACGCAAGAACAGTTACCTTTAGCTCGATGTATCGACAATATAAATAATAGACACTATTTTTTCATACTTAGATTAAACACAAAAACCGTTTCTTTTGGCTCGATGTATTGACGATATTATTATTGGATACTACTTGTTCCTATTTAGACTACACACAAAAAAAGTTACCTTTGGCCGGCTGTATCGACGATATTAATAACGGACACTGCTTGTTCCTACAAAGATTACACTAAAAAACAGGTACCTTTGGCCGGATGTATCGACGATACTACTAATAGACACTACTTGTTCCTAATTAGAATACACTCAAAAACAGTTACCTTTGGCTTGATGTTTTGAGATATTATTAACATTACTTGTTTCTACTTACCATTCGAATAATTTTAACATTGTAGTACATGCGGTCCAAATTATAATTCGCAACAAACGATTTTTACCATGATCGTCTTGCATTGATTTATGTACCAGTTTGTTATCGGAAAATAACGTTATCTGTCAGTGTAACAAAGAAGTTCAAACCTGTTTTATGAAGAAGTATTAATTTGTTGATTAATTTAAATAAGTGTATCAGTTGTTTCTACATTATCTTTATGAATAGAGTCGAACATCATTTTTACAATGTTTGTGCGTTCAATTCGCGAAGTGCAGGATAGCGGTCCATAATGTACCTGGGATGCTGATTTGCATATATGCTTAAGTGAAAAATTGTCTCCTCTCTTGCTGTAACAGAGAGTGGGTCTATACTACGGTCCAACAAATACAATAAAATATCAAGGTAACCTTCACTAGTAGCTTTATGTGCTGCATTTCTTAAAGTGTTATCTTTCATATGTTGCATATTAGTATATGTCTCACACAGGTATTTCACAACTTCTATATTTCCACCTTCTGATGCTAGGTGTAACAGAGTTTTATCACTATTGGTCTTGTCTTGGGGATCTATTCCTTGCTTAATCAGATATTGTAAACATTCTACTGTACCCTTGTAGGCTGCATCGTGAGCAGCGTTTCTGTTACAATTATCTTTCATATGTAGCATATCAGTATATGTCTCACACAGGTATTTCACAACTTCTATATTTCCACCTATTGATGCAATGTGTAACAGAGTTTTATCACTATCGGTCTTGTCTTTCGGATCTATTCCTTG
Source organism: Panopea generosa (assembly GCA_029582155.1). Taxonomy (NCBI): domain Eukaryota; kingdom Metazoa; phylum Mollusca; class Bivalvia; order Adapedonta; family Hiatellidae; genus Panopea; species Panopea generosa. Next base: position 27,418,189 of record CM055905.1, read on the forward strand.
CTTAATCAGATATTGTAAACATTCTACTGTACCGCTCTCGGCTGCATAGTGAGCAGCGTTTCCGTTACAATTATCTTTCATATGCAGCATATCAGTATATGTCTCACACAGGTATTTCACAACTTTTATATTTCCACCTTCTGATGCTAGGTGTTATAGAGTTTCATCCCTATTGGTTTTGTCTTTCGGATCTATTCCTTGCTTAATCAGATATTGTAAACATTCTACTGTACCGCTCTCGGCTGCATAGTGAGCAGCGTTTCCGTTACAATTATCTTTCATATGCAGCATATCAGTATATGTCTCACACAGGTATTTCACAACTTTTATATTTCCACCTTCTGATGCTTTGTGTAACAAAGTCTCATCACTATCGGTCTTGTCTTGGGGATCTATTCCTTGCTTAATCAGATATTGTAAACATTCTACTGTACCCTTGTAGGCTGCATAGTGAGCAGCGTTTTCGTTACAATTATCTTTCATATGCAGCATATCAGTATATGTCTCACACAGGTATTTCACAACTTCTATATTTCCACCTTCTGATGCTCTGTGTAACAGAGTTTCATCACTATCGGTCTTGTCTTGGGGATCTATTCCTTGCTTAATCAGATATTGTAAACATTCTACTGTACCGTTCTCGGCTGCATAGTGAGCAGCGTTTCTGTTACAATTATCTTTCATATGCAGCATATCAGTATATGTCTCACACAGGTATTTCACAACTTCTATATTTCCACCTTCTGATGCTCTGTGTAACAGAGTTTCATCACTATCGGTCTTGTCTTGGGGATCTATTCCTTGCTTAATCAGATATTGTAAACATTCTACTGTACCCAAGTAAGCTGCACAGTGAGCAGCGTTTCTGTTACAATTATCTTTCATATGAAGCATATCAGTATATGTCTCACACAGGTATTTCACAACTTCTATATTTCCACCTTCTAATGCTCTGTGTAACAAAGTCTCATCACTATCGGTCTTGTCTTGGGGATCTATTCCTTGCTTAATCAGATATTGTAAACATTCTACTGTACCGCTCTCGGCTGCACGGTAAGCAGCGTTTTCGTTCCAAATATCTTTCATATGCAGCATATCAGTATATGTCTCACACAGGTATTTCACAACTTTTATATTTAAACCTTCTGATGCTCTGTGTAACAAAGTCTCATCTCTATCGGTCTTGTCTTGGGGATCTATTCCTTGCTTAATCAGATATTGTAAACATTCTACTGTACCCTTGTAAGCTGCACAGTAAGCAGCGTTTCTGTTACAATTATCTTTCATATGCAGCATATCAGTATATGTCTCACACAGGTATTTCACAACTTCTATATTTCCACCTTCTGATGCTAGGTGTAACAGAGTTTTATCACTATTGGTCTTGTCTTGGGGATCTATTCCTTGCTTAATCAGATATTGTAAACATTCTACTGTACCCTTGTAGGCTGCATCGTGAGCAGCGTTTCTGTTACAATTATCTTTCATATGTAGCATATCAGTATATGTCTCACACAGGTATTTCACAACTTTTATATTTCCACGTTCTGATGCTCTGTGTAACAAAGTCTCATCAGTATCGGTCTTGTCTTGGGGATCTATTCCTTGCTTAATCAGATATTGTAAACATTCTACGGTATCGCTGTTGGCTGCAAAGTGAGCAGCGTTTCTGTTATAATTATCTTTCATATGCAGCATATCAGTATATGTCTCACAAAGGTATTTCACAACTTCTATATTTCCACCTAATGATGCTCTGTGTAACAGAGTTTCATCACTATCGGTCTTGTCTTGGGGATCTATTCCTTGCTTAATCAGATATTGTAAACATTCTACTGTACCCAAGTAAGCTGCACAGTGAGCAGCGTTTCTGTTCCAAATATCTTTCATATGCAGCATATCAGTATATGTCTCACACAGGTATTTCACAACTTCTATATTTCCACCTTCTAATGCTCTGTGTAACAAAGTCTCATCACTATCGGTCTTGTCTTGGGGATCTATTCCTTGCTTAATCAGATATTGTAAACATTCTACTGTACCGTTCTCGGCTGCATAGTGAGCAGCGTTTCTGTTGCAATTATCTTTCATATGAAGCATATCAGTATATGTCTCACACAGGTATTTCACAACTTCTATATTTCCACCTTCTAATGCTCTGTGTAACAAAGTCTCATCACTATCGGTCTTGTCTTGGGGATCTATTCCTTGCTTAATCAGATATTGTAAACATTCTACTGTACCCAAGTAGGCTGCACAGTAAGCAGCGTTTTCGTTACAAATATCTTTCATATGCAGCATATCAGTATATGTCTCACACAGGTATTTCACAACTTTTATATTTCCACGTTCTGATGCTCTGTGTAACAAAGTCTCATCAGTATCGGTCTTGTCTTGGGGATCTATTCCTTGCTTAATCAGATATTGTAAACATTCTACGGTATCGCTGTTGGCTGCAAAGTGAGCAGCGTTTCTGTTATAATTATCTTTCATATGCAGCATATCAGTATATGTCTCACAAAGGTATTTCAAAACATGTATATTTCCACCTATTGATGCTCTGTGTAACAAAGTCTCATCACTATCGGTCTTGTCTTGGGGATCTATTCCTTGCTTAATCAGATATTGTAAACATTCTACTGTACCATTGTAGGCTGCATCGTGAGCAGCGTTTTCGTTCCATTTATCTTTCATATGCAGCATATCAGTATATGTCTCGCAAAGGTATTTCACGACTTCCATATTTCCACCTTTTGATGCGCTGTGTGACAGAGTCTCATCATCGTATGTCGTATCATGTGGATCTATTCCTCGGTTGATCAGATACTGTAAACGTTCTGTGTATTTCTGTGCGGCGGCGTTTTTATCTTTTATTTCTAATAAAGCTTTGTTACGTTCACAGTTGTATTTTACAACATTGATACCAGATGCTAAATGTAGCAAAGTTTTTCCACTCCTGGTTCTTTCATTTGGATCAATTCCTTCTGACAAAAGATACTTCAATAAATCTAAACAAGCTTGTTTAGCAGCATAGTGTGCCGCGTTCCATAATTCGTTGTCTTTTGTTTGTATCATTTGTGAACTCACCTTACACAGATATTGCACATTTCTTATTTTTCTATTTTCTGATGCAACATGCAAAAGTGACTTACCTTTTTCTGGAGATGACAATTCTATTAAATGCGCTGTTCCGAATTTATTTGCCAACAATTTAAGAATCAAACATTCATCTCGTGAGGCAGCCTCAAATAACATATTACCTGTTATCTTGAAGTTTTCATTTTCAACCAAAATCACGACACAATCAACCTGTGCTGATTTGATTGAATCTAAAACGGCTTGATTCATCTGCTCCTGTTTAACTTGTCCAATGAAGCTTGGATGATTACAGATATCTTTTAATAATGTTGTGTAACCTAAACCGGAAAAGTAACAAAAAAGAGATTTGCCGTTGCCATCGTTTAGAACAATATCGATTATTTGACTGGTTTGTAATGCATTACTTACAAATACATCATCTTGCCAAAGTGATGATTTGGCTATAATTGGAATCTTATCTAATTGAGAGGGTATCGACAATAAATCTGCATAACGTTTGAGTATTCTGTCATAGAATACTGTCGGAGCAGAAGGCCGAATGTATTCAACAACATATTCTAAAGGACAATATTCGATTAGAATGCTTGGAATTTTATCAACACCAGCCTTAAATACTGCCGAGGTAATTGTTTCATGGAGAAAAGAGAAAATCAGTTCATTTTTGTCATAACAGAGGTACGTCCCCACTAACGCATGTGCTGCGTCAAATAGCAGTCCTGTGTCCATTTTACTAGTCTTAAAGTGATCTTTAACCGCTTCAAAGCAATGATTTAATTGTTCCATTGATTGCATTTTATTAAGTTTGCCATTTGCAAATAATGTCATTAATAACGCTATAAAACTCGCACAGTCATTTTTCGGAAGTTTCAACATCATGTCTTTGATTGGATTATGTGGTTTGCAAAAGAATGCTTCGATATCAAGATCTGATTTAATAAATCTACATAGAAGTGGAAACCCAACACCATAGTACTGTTTATTGATAAGATCATCTGTTGTCGATTTTGGAAGTGACATTTTATGGGAATTCAAATAGACATTTAAAATCGCTCTCATTTCTGTAGCATCGAGATATTTTCCTAAATCAACTACATTCCGAGTATCAAATAGTAATTGATGAGATTTAGTTCCCTTGCACTTTTCGATAACAGATGTTCTTGATGTTATAATCACGAAAGATTTGCGACTGAAAACTTGAGTTAAAAATATTTCTGCATAATTGTTCCATGTATTTAGGGCCATTTCGTCAAGACCTGTGTCTCCGAGTATATCATCAATCAGCAATACGAACGAACCATGTGGATCTAGAAGAGCTTCAATATCTTTGACATCGTTTAAAATCAGTGGTTGAATTTGTTGTCTGGTAGATAAAACTTTAACCATAGCGGTGCGTGCAACGTTTGTCTTTCCAGCCCCTGGAATCCCTTTCAATACAACAATGTTGTTTGCAAAAAGTTTATCTATGACAACTTCTGTCAACTTAGTTGTTTGTGAAATATTGCCCTCCTCTAAATCTTGGCGGTGTTTATTAAGCACACTTTTAGCTTGTTCTGAAAACAATAATAGCTATTAACAATTGACTTGAATAGTTCATAAATTGTCAATATGTGTAGGGCAAGAGAAAAGAAATCGGACAATATTGAACCAAGTTTAGTATATTTAAAAAACTTTCGATTGGCAGATTTTTTCGATTACTTTGAGGTCGGTATCATATTGTTTTATATTAGTTTAAACTTATTTTATTGCCATATAAACACATATTACAATATATGTAATGCATATCAATCAAATACAATTGAAGGCAAAAGGGTCTGGCCACATGTTCTCTCAACATTAGAAACGGGTGTTCACTTACAACTATATTTTGCAATTTTAAAGATGGTTTAGGTATATTGGAAGTAAATTTATGACAGGTAAATATGAATGACATAAAGTGTAATTAATGAAAAGAGCATACCTGCATAATAACGCAAACACACACACACACACACACACACACACACACACACACACACACATCCGCATGCACGTACGCACAATGTGCATATACTAATTGTGACATGTTGTATGTTGATGTGATTGTTTCTATATTAAAATACCTACTAGCTGGCCTATATTTAGATAAATATATTATTTCAGACGGCAGAGGTTACGAACAGATCAATACAAAGAAAAAAGTGCTGTAGAACATTTTAAACTTATTTCATTAAACAATGATTTTAACCAAAACGAGTATATGTATTTGCATAAATTTGGCAAATGCGAAATCGTTATTTAATTTTTTTAAACAAAGACATGATCTAAATGCAAACACCTCATCAATAAATATACTAATGTCAAAACGTCATAAAACATTCACTTCAAAGTGCAGTTACCATATCAGATAATGAACATATTAGACTCACTCTCCACAGATACGAAACAAAAGTAAATAATGGAAAATCATGAACAGGGCAATATAATACTTCCTAGATATTAATGTGTTAAATAGTATGAAGTATGTTAAATAGCGTAAACATGTACATTAAATGTTATGTTGCACTGAAGTATAGATTTACTTAAAAAGGTAACATTGTTACCAACCACATGATTATTGTTTCTAGTCCATATCGTGAACGTGATTCTATTCTCAGACAACACTGAATTAGCTCTAAAGTTTCTCAAACAATCGGTAACAAACTAAATCGGCGGCCTTTTGCAATACTATGATCCTTTGTTTTTGACTGTTCAAGTGTCTCCGAAAGCCAGTGGTTACAAAGCCCCGCCTCATCACATAACAATTAGCCAAAGGAAACCGAGTATTATCAAATACGAAGTTCGCCCTTTAGTCATTTTAGAACAATTCATTGACCGCGGTGCTTATTGCCTCATATTATTTCAACTATTTATTTTATATTTTTATAAACCAAATAATTGATTTTCTAAAATCATCGATGAGACAATATTTGCGAACATTTCGAGTTGATGTTGAAAATTTAATGACAGGTTTGAATGTTGAATAGGGGAACGGATAAACAAGGGAATATGGTCTGGTCCAATCGGGTTTTCAGAAGTCGCTCATCTGGTTTCACATGTCACTTCTTTTCAAATTTTGTATGGAGTAAGCCTATGAAGAACTTATTATAGTTATAGATGAGAAAAATGAGAATGATCTGTTTTCTCATAGCATTTCTAAGTAAAATGAAAGTTGCCCTGCTGGGCCCCAATGGACCTTTGTCCTTCAGTTCAAACAGACTCCTTACATACTAGTATTTGAAAAAAAAACAACACCTCATACTGCAGTACACATTGCTTATACCAGAAAATTACAACAAAAAATTATAAAGGGAGATAATAAACACTTAAGAAGATATTTGATTATTCACCATTTTATCCCGTTTTTGGTCCCTGCTGGCTCAGCTGTTATGACTAAAAAATACTCCAGACTTGAAGATAATTAAAACAATTGATAAAAATAGAATTATTTATATATAGTATAAGTATTCCTATGTAAAAATCAATGTCCCCTTACTGAGCCCCAATCTGTACTAGCCCCTTTATTTGAACACATTTAAAACTCCTAGACATCAGGATCATTTATACCAAATATGAACGAATTTGATTGGACTGTTCTTGAGAGGAAGATTTTTAAATGTAAATTTCACTATGTCAAACTGACATTTTGACACAAAGGTCAAGGCTGAAACAAACTTAATAGAAACTCATTCGATGATACTTCATGCAAAGTATCAAAGCCCCATGCCGTGCACTTTCGGAGAAGATTTTTGAAATTTTGAAAAAAATAAACTGATAAACCCCTGTGGCGGAGCTAATTTTGACCCCATGGGTCATCATTTGAACAAATTTGAGAGAGCTTTGTTTAAGAATGCTTCACACAAAATTTGATGAAAATCTGTCAAGTGGTTTCAGAGAAGAAAGCGTTTGAAGCAAAAGTTAACGATGGATTACAGACGACGGACGAAGGTAGACTACAATAGCTAATCCTTAGCTAAAAAAAACTCATAAAAATGATAAGCGACGTATACAGTTACCGTCGTCATCAACGTTGTTTGTAATGATATGCAATACGTAGTAACAACGTTACCTCAAAGTACTGGGATCGTTTTTTTACGACCGCCACAGATGACATAATACTGCTGTTGTGATTGTTAAAAATAACACAAAAAGTAAACTTGTATTTATTGAACGTGTTCATGTGTGTGTGTGTGTGTGTGTGTGTGTGTGTGTGTGTGTGTGTGTGTGTGTGTTGGGGAATGTTAATGAACCCCATCACGCCAACTATATATATAGAGCCAGAATTGGCATAAGCAGCACTCAGTAAGCCCCTAGACTCCAAATATTCCTTCATCATGATTAACAAGAACGGCCATTTAAATGTTGATAATAGTCGGCATGATTTGTATGGATGTTAAAGCTCTTTCTTGTCATATTTAAATATTACGAAAATAAATATTATACTGCTGGAACTCGATTCACTTTGCTAACACAATTATACACTTTTTCATAAAAATATGAAATTATAAATAAATCTTCTACCGCTGGACTTTTGTATTTGTTTTAGCGGAGGAAATACTTTTTGTCTGCGGTCTGTGTTTCAAGTGGTTCTAATTGTTGCATTGTATATTCTGATTGTTAGGCGATACGTTCATAAGACATTTGAGTGTTTTAGTAGTGTGGCAGGTTCTAAACCCAGTTCTTATACTAAACGTGGAAGTTATGTTAATGCGATTTAAATTTTTATGTAAAGTAGACTCGAATTATTAGGGCTATAGTGCTTATTATAAAGACTATTATATCTGGCTCAGTTCAATATATCAATTAAGAATAAGATATTTCTATTAAAGATAAAATATATTCAATGATATTCACAATTGTTATATCTATATACTTCAATTTACTCTGACCTCAATCGGTGTATTGTCTTTATGTAGCATGATAACCGGACATGCAGGTCTTAACAATTTTAACATTATAATAAAACAAAAGGTATAGGATAACAGTGTGCTCGACTTCTCTGTCTGGAAACTTGTATAGTTTAATCTTATTTATTTTACTTCGATTGTGAAATAAGTTATAACAACTTATACAAATCACGCTCGAAGCCTTCCTTGGTAGAACCAGTACTAAGCACGTGCGGAAAAGTCTCTCTCAAGGACACTTCACATAGCCGTGACCGAGGATCGAACCCACGACCCTCCGATCATAGTTCCGATAATTTACCACTGGACATCGCGCTACAAGCTTCTCTCACAGTAATAGTTACCGGAGAATTGAGAACTACACGAAAGCATAAAAATGAAATGAAATGCTAACCCAGTTTTCTAAAAAAAAAATATATATGTTTCTAATAAAATACAATTAGGGCTTTTGGTATTTATATCTATAAGTTTCCATTTTCTATAGGATTTAAAGGGGCCAATAATTCTGCCTAAAACAGCGCCCCTAAAAGCAGCAGAGAGAGTTGATTAATGCATGATATTTAAGATTGCTATATATTTAAACACTTTAAAAGGTATATATCCTACTTGACGACTTGAGCAGTCTTATGGTCGTGAACACATGTGAAGTTGCATTGATGTATGACTAGTAGGTAATAGGCTATGAGCATGCTTCATAATGTTGATTAAATATTTTATGTGTAAACACTGTAATAAATTGGCCTGCAATTAAAGATTTTCTCAATCTGAAAGGGACCATTAATATATTTGAAACCAAAACAGCGCAAACAGAAGATCGTAGGTTCGAACCCTGGACGGGTCATACCAAAGAAGTTGTTACGCTGGCGCCGAGATAACCATAGGTCTGGATATTCATCGTTGCATGTTTAGTGATTGCTAAGATATGTACTTGCGAAACATGTTAGTATAAAACGAGTGTGATATTTCGCCCGTACATGGGTAGTAGTTACTGAGATTTGGGCAGGCATGCTGAAAACTTTGAAATACCGAAGCCGGGTCGAGTATAATAGCTCCACATATGTATATATATATATAAAGAAACAAATAACGCCATACGCAGATGAACCCGATGAATTTGCAGGCCAGTAGATAAACCTTAAAAAAACAGGGAAGCCGATTCTAAAGGTATGTGGGGTAATGCTCCAACAAAGTTATTTTTAAACGAGGGTGCCATTTTCTGCATTTATAAGGTTCTATTTTCACATTGCACTTACATAGCCCATTACATATTACGTAAATATCTACTGTTTTATTGTTAATCAAAAGCTAAGGAAATTCGCCTGTGACGAGAAGAGTCCCATAACTTTAGAAGTTCAAAGCTATTGATTTCATTGTTCAGTCCATGAACATACATCATTGCTTTACCATTATGGCGATCTTCAATAAGTGTAGGTCTTTACCACGTCTTCAGTCTGCGCAATGCACTGAAGCTTATTTAACAGGGACGAGAACCAACTGGTAATGAAAGAATCAGTTGAAATATGGGATTGATACTTAAAACAATACTTAATAAATATACACGCTTTATGATGTTTTAGCTCGATTTTTTTAGAATAAAGGGGGGGGGGGGGGGGGAGCTTGGCACGCCCTAAGGGGTTTATTTTCTTCATTTTCATGAAAGAGTACCCAGCTGTGATAAACTGTGCATGCTGGTACAAGATTATTTCAACTATAGATCCATTTAGATGAACTGGTACCGATATATTGCCCTCTGAGGTGAAGTTAGTGCATAAGCCTATATGCAATACTGAATTAATTAATATAAAGGCAATATAAGCCAGTCATTCACTTTGCTGTTTTCAGAAAACATAACTGTTGATAATGAAAATAAATAGTGGTGGTGAATTATTTTGCTAATATATTTTTTACAGATAAGCAATAATTATAGTTTAAAGTTACCATCCCTGAGTTTAACTTGTCTTCCATTTGGTACTTATTTCCTGAAAAAGCTGTTGATTTAGAACAGCATCGAAATAGTTGACCGCGCTGTCCCTCCGACAGCTTTTATTTTATCTATTTTTTAAAAAAAAATGATAAAAGTCCATGAACACATCCGACTCATTATAATTTGACTTCAAGCCCCATCAGAAAAAATAAAGAGCAACAACCTCTTCAGAATGAAGAAGGGACTGCGGTGAACAAAGGTGGAGAATACTTAAGATCCTATGTTTAGATCTTACATGTACATGTTACATCCTATTTAAGGGCCCTTGAAGCCCAAGTCATTCATTGATGACAATACAGATATGCACTTATAACCATCATGAGATCAAGTTTCTAGTCCAAAGTCTTAGTGGATATATATATATGTGTGTGTGTGTTTGTGTGTGTTTGTATGTGTTTGTGTGTGTTTGTGTGTGTTTGTGTGTGATATAATTCATAACTGCACGTATCTAATACGCCTTTAAGACTTGTTGGTATATCATCAAAATATACTGCTTTTTTCCAACGATCCAGTTCTTGTCGAAGTTAATTGTAATAAACATATCTTAAGAGAAAAAAAATTCTGGTGTTAGCTTACTTATGTTACTTGGTAGTAACAAACACCCGTTCAGAACATCACGTAATTCGGAAAACCTTTGATTGAATTATTGAGTAGTAAAATATGATCTAGAAACTGGTAAAATAAATTATTCGGAAGTAGTCAGTAACAGCCTCAGAATTGCCAGCATGCGCAAGATGTTTTTGTCTTCCTGTAGTTCGTGGTTTACATGGGATAATGTCCAGTGAGGATGCAATACTGTCGGCACGTTGGTATAATAAACCTCACGTGCTTTCAGAACGAAGCTTTTCTAAAGTACTGACTAATTTCTAGCTTCAGTGTGGGCTTGTAGTCAATCACAGTCTTTTGATTGTACGCTAGCTTACAGACAACGGTTTAGTGTGTTTTAGAATATGCTGGGTCAAAACAGCAGCAATAATAAAATCAAAGTTGTCCATCCGTAGCAAAATAAATTGAGACATCGTGTGCTGCCTGACCAATACTTCATCTGAGTATCATAATTTATTTAGTTTTAAAATATAACAAGTAACTACGGGCCTGATTTGTAGAAAAAAGAGCAACGAGATGATATAAGTAAAGATATGAAAGGATGGATAAGGACATGAATCCAGGGCGTTCGCCTGTTTAATGATTTGGAATTTACTGTCATTCAGTCCCTAGTCCCTTACATAATTAAAAAGGAAAAATACGATGGCCAACTGATAATGTGTCAATCACCAAACATAATTGTGAGTGTATGTATCTATGTACGTATGATTGAATCGCTTACTTACCAATTTTTCTATTCAATGTAGTTCTATCTACCGTCTCTTTATACAGCTCAGAAGCATGCCGTCGATGGCCATGCGTGGTACCTATTGTAATAAAGTAAAATTGAGCTTAGTTTTATTTACGAATAAAATGCAGTTATGAAGTAATAAATTGTATTATATACGTTAACAAAAATGTAACATTTTCCCAGGATTTCTACAGAGTGATACGACGTTCCGTTTCTACCGTGTGAATATAATCATACATATGTATCAATATTAATAAAGTGTCTGATCTCTGTAACGTGTCTCTGGACTATGTTCTGTTCATTACTGCAGTAAGTACAGAAACGCAGTATATGTCCACTGCCTCATTCATGATAAGCAAATATGCTAAGGCCAAGGGTCAAGACCAGCAGAAATCTTGTGTTGACGTACTGAGATGTAATTAATCTCTGTTAGACTATCAAGCAATAAAGACTTAGATGTTGTTCTACTTTCTCAACCAATAAAATCGCTCAGATATTTCAAAATAAAACGTTCCATTTTATATAGAACGGCGTGACCGTCAGTAGATGTTGACCTACTTCCTCAACCAATGGAATCGCTCCAGGAACAAGAAAGTACTTCGGCATCTAAGCCGATTAAACATTATATTAATGATGTCCCCATACGCAGGCAGAGCTTTCATATTTACGGTTTTATCGTCGATAAAACATGATACATGTAATTGTATGTTATGTATAGCTTTGTATTACAATCTTATAATTTTATGATGTTGCTGCTGTTATGCAGTATTGTATTTAAATATCAAATAATTTTTAAAAATTCAGGTATTTAATTATGTATATTTTACTAAAGTGGTATGAAAAAAGAAAGATAGAGCATATAAGGTGTATTACCTTGATACGTCAGACCAGTAAATCACACGCGGATTAACCAACTTCATCATTTACATATATGCGTGCGAATGTGTATGTTAACCAATGAATAACATACATCATGCACTCAGCAGATTTTGATGTATATCAATTAAACTTTTATTACTATAACACAATGTGTTTAAACATATGTATACGTTATTACCTTGTAAGCTTGACAGTTGAAAACCCCTTTTCGTCGTGGATGGCCTCGAACGTCTTCTTTTCTTTGATTGTGTGTCTTGAATTGAGTGTAAAGATCGCTTAATTCCAGTCTGTTCAGTTTTTATTTCAGCCAGTTTATCCATAATCGTATCGCTCTTTTCAGTAAGAATAGTTTCTATTTTGTTATCCCAATCATGCCACGCCTTCAACGTGTCGATAACTTTTTCTGCTGATAATGTTTCCTTCTCAATTGATAAAAGCATATCTTTAAATGTTTGTTGACAGCTATTTGATAAAAGCGATGAAACATTGTTCAGGGTGGATGCTATGTCTGTCCAAACTTTTTGATAATCTGAGTCACTCATAGCCATTCGCGTATTGTGTCCATAAAGTGTATTACGGAGTGTTCTAATGTCTTGAACAGCATCCTTTTGTGATTTATTTAATGTAACACAGTTAGTGAGAACACATGTAGTCAGAGTAATGTCCCATTCCGCGATACTAGTGGCACGTTTGCTAGGTGGGTACAAAATGTCGTACTGTGAATCTTTAATAATTCTTTTATGTTTGAGACTACTAATTTTGCTGTTAGTGTTCGTATCAGCTAAGAAATCGTCCAGTGTTTTAAATCTTCCTTTAAATACACCTTCCTGAAGAAGGAGTTCCATCGTTAAATATCCACCGCCCTCTACAAGAAGTTTGGATGATCGAAAGCAGTTGTCTGCTTCCTTCCAACTTGGACAAGTTGCCATGGTGACATGTAATGGCACAATATTAGTAGCACAGTAACAGAATCAGCGCCAAATGCAAAACAAATTTGCTGTTTTCATCGTTAAAACAAGACACAAATGAGTCTGGTAAATATGGCGTGTTGATAATCTGTGGCAGTCTGAAATGTATAAAACACTGGGTAGGCATTTACAAATATGGTAATTAAGACATTCCAAAATAAAGTTTTAGTACAGAAAAGGCAATTTTAATTGATTTTACAGGCGAATATTCTCCAGTTTCCAAACGAATATTCACGTCAGACCAATAATCCTCTTTGAGTTATTTGATTTTTCAGAGGAACGCTCCTCTGTGAGCTATTTGACTTCTGTCCTTCGAGAGAAACTATGAAACAGACGATCATTCCTTTTTAACATTTTTTAACTCTCAAACGAACGTTCGTTTGTGAAAGATTTGAAGTTAAAGACAAATATTCTTCTGTGAGTTATTTTACTTTTCAGACGAACATTTTCCTTTCCTAGTATGTAACGTACACACTTTATCCCTCGTTGGGCGCCAAATGTCACAGGACGAGAAAATATACAGCCAGTCCGGGACTCGAACCCGGGACCCTTCGCTTACAGGGCGAATGCTCTACCGTTTGAGCTAACCGAACCGCTTACATAAATTCCGTCCTAGTAGGTTACGTGTTCACTGTGACATATATCTGACAGAAACATTAATTATGTACAAGTGTAGCTGAAATATTGACAGAAGAGTTCAATGTCGCAGTAGAAGAGCGTGTATGAATTAAACAAAAAGAAATCACACCCTCTGGTGGTTTAATTCCACTGAACATGAACTCAAGTGCAGATAGAGGAAAGTTAATTTTGGCTGCAGAAGATAACCGGGATAATAATGAGCATACACTCAGTGGAAAGAAATCTACTCATGTTATGACCATGTTTACTTTCACGTGTGGGTCCGAGTCATCAATCTCAAGAGTGCATTAACGAACACTGGGTACATGTACATTACAAGGTAATAATTTTGGGTATATTTAACACAGCATTGTGAGTTCATCTACATTTATCAAGTTGATATAGTTGATTTTGTGGTCTGATAAGGATCAGAATTCGCATGCGGGAGATCGTGGGTTCGATTCACAGCTTTATCAGATAAAAATAGTATAAGCAGTTTTTTCGCATGACGCTCAGCATGTACACAAGCTTGTATGTGTAAGACATATGTTAATGATGACGAAAGTGTTTGCTACAACCTGTTTACACTATTGACGCATATAACATAGTCACGATAGTAACTAAGTGTTGAAAAAAGGACTCAGTGATCACACAGTGAGACATAGAAAATGGGAGGGGAATATTTGAAATTCCATATGTGCACGCCTAACACATTCAAATTTTTACTACAACTCCTTGATTTAATCTTAAGGCTTGTGTACATGACTGAAATTTAAGTATCTGATATAATGTTACAGAAAATAAACTATTTTAATTTAAATTAATCACAGAAAATATAAAAAATACATTTAACCATTATATGCAACAATTGGAAGATTTGGTGGTCATCGTCAGTGCCATTTTAGATTTATCTCATTCCTGAACCTTACATTTAAAATGTTATACAAGGATTCCTAAAGCAATACATTACGTATATGGAACATATATTGAGATGTTTTCAATTTATATTAACATAAAATACTAGCGTGTCGGTGGTTTATAAATGTATTTTTCAGTCAGGTTTGGCGTTTTGACCTGCAATTTGACATCATGTAAGGTTCATTTAATACCATGTTTGCTATGAAATGTCATTAAATTGATTAGAATGGATCAACTGTGTAATTTATTATTTAGCTTAGCTTTGTTCATTTATTTTTATAACTTTATAAGTGCTTTATACCACTACTGAAGGAAACGTTGGCAATCTTTGACGCCATCATGGTTTCTCAGCTTTTGATAATATATGCCGGTGACCTCTTCAACGAAAGTTTTGGCATATAACATGTTTTGTTCTACTTTTATGACCACCTCACCTTCTCTTGGGCCTAGATTGTCACCCAATTTTTCTCTACAATATCCAGATGTACAATATTTATTTAATCAGAATCAATCACATGATTGGGAAGGCCCATTAACGATGCACAATTCTCTATTTGCCGCCACAGATAAACCAGTTGAATTAGCAAGCGTGGCTGTCATTTTGAATGATTTTTATTTAATTTCTCATAGAAAGTTTGTCTGTCGTTGAAACTAATCCGTTATGATATAACTATTTCGTTGTATATATTGAAAGGATTATATCAGAAGGAAAGCACTTCTATCAGATGAATAAACAAGAGACCCAAAAGGGTCTGAGGAAGCTCTTCTGGCTCATAGTGGTCATAGTTTATTTTGAAATTTCACAATATTTATCCTCTTTGGGGGTCGTCTTAACGACTTATGGATAAATACCCCCACAAAACCATACTGAACAAAAACTTAATTGCTATGAAAAGGAAATACTTTAAATTCCCTTACTATTCATCTGTAAAAAATATAGTCCCCATACAATACCCTTATACAACTTCAATCACCCACTCTTAGGGAATTGCTATGAGCAGAAATATTTTGATTTTAAATAGAAGTTTTTTTTGTATGGATGCGAAAATTAAAAAAAATCAGTTTTCCCTATAATATTTCTATGTAATAGTAAAAGTCACATTACAGGGCCCCAATATATCCCAGCCTCTTGATATGCAAACTCTTTAATCCTTGCTGATGTAAGGATAATTTATATCAAATATGACTAGTTTGACTGAAAAGTTATTGAGAGCAAGATTTATGAAAGTTCCCAATTTTAACCATATTGCACCCAATCCCCCCTACCACCCTGATGGAAATGCAATCATTTTTATTAAACAAAATCAAATTAACTGTTACTAGACAATGCTTTAGATCTCAAATTGAACAACACATTTTCATAAATAGACGACAAATGAGAATTGTCCATTTTCCCATAGTATTCCTATGTAAAACTCAAAGTCCTCTTACAGGGCCTCTATACATCCCAGTACCCCTTGATTTGTACAAATAGAATTTTAATCATAGTGATAATTTATATCCAATAGTTACAAATTTGACTGAATGGTTGTTGAGAATAAGATTTATGACCATGTTCAATTTAAGCCATTTTGTGACCCCACCTGGCCCCTTTAAGAAAACCAATTCTCCTTATTGAACAATATCTTATTTTTATGACTAGACGATGCTTCATAACTCAAATTGAATAGTAATTTTGCCCAAATGGATGAAAAAAAGAGAATTTTTCGTTTTCCAATAGTATTCCTATATAAAACTCAAAGTTCCCTTACAAGCCCCTATAATTACTTGATTTGTACAAACTGTAAACCCATACTCATTGTGATAATCTATATTAAATATGAATTGAAAATAAGATTTATGACCATGTTCAATTTTAACCATTTTGTGACCCCACCTGGCCCCTTATTGAAAGTCAATCTCCTTATTGAACCAAATCGTATTTCCTATGACTAGATGATACTTTAGAACTCAAATTGTACTAATTTTTCCTTAAAGGATGAAAAAAAAGAGTATTTTCTGTTTACCTATAGTTACCCTATACAAAATTCAAGTCCCCTTACAAGACCCCTATAAATGTTAGCCCCTTAATTCTTATCTTCATACAAACCCCTACACATAGGGATAATTTATGCATGCCAAATATGAAAAATCTGACCAACCGGTTCTTAAGAAAACGAATTTTGTAATTCCCAATGTTACCCCTTTTGGGCTCCTGACCCTTTAAAAACCTAGTTTATTTTACAAATCTGATCCTCCTTGACCAAACAATGCTTCTGTGAGGCAAAATCAGTTGCTTTTAAAAAAAGAGTTTATTATGACAAGTGTCCCCTAATATGACACTCAGGGTGGGGTCATTTTTAACCCAAGGGAAACCATTTGAACAAATTCAACAGAACTATAGTTGGTTATCATTACTACATAAATATTTTCAAAATCTGTTTGGCGGTTCATGAGAAGAAGATTGTTTAAGATTTGGACCATTTTAGTAATGGCGGCCATCTTGACTTTCAGATCGAAAAAAAATCTTCTGTATAGTCTTTTTTGCAATAGAAACATCCATGTGAAGATTGCGTTTAATTGGCCTAGTGCTTTAAGAAAAAGTGCTGCTAGCGAATAGAGCACTGATTGATGTACTCCTAGTAGATAAATATCGTTGATTTATTCATAAATGAAATAATGTTTTTGTGAATGAATGAATGGGTAAGAATGAACGAATTTAATGAATAACGAATATATAAATACATTGATGAAAGAGTAATTAATTAATATATAAATGTATAGATATGGAATGGATAATTGAAAGAAGAAAGAAAAAAAAGGAAAACCCAAACACAGGAACGAACAATGATGATCGAAAGAAAGAATAAATGAAAACTGAATGAATGGATGCAGTTATCAGTCTACCAATACATGAATGAATGAAATTTTGTTATTATGGTAAACGTGTCGATATATAAGTGAAAACTTTGATTGATAGGCTAATTTTAATATCTTTAAAAGAAAAAAGTATGGACAAATGAATAAATGAATGAACGAACACATGAATGAATATATGCATGAATAAAAAATAATAATTATACATGAATAAATGGTTAAATATATTTGAATAAATTAATGATTGAATAAATGAATAATAAATAAATAGTCATGTATTTGTATTAATGAGATTGAAGAAAAAATAAAAACAGCTTAAATCATGATTGGATGAATGAACGAACGAATGTTTTAACGAATAAAACGAATTAAGAATGAATAAATAAATTAATGAATGAATTAATGTGGAATGAATGAATAAACGGACGAATGAATGGAGGAATGATATAATGAAAACAGAAATGATGTTATCAATCAATCAATCATTCTAAGATGCAGTAAAGATACATTAATAAATGAACTTATGTATTTCATGTCATAACAATGAATTGAAAATGGAGATTTTAGATGTATGGATTGATAATTTTGAGGTAAAAAATGAAGGGATGATGAACGCATGAATGAATAAAAATATTACATGAACGAATGCATGAATGAATAAAGGAATACAGGAACAAATGCATGTATGAATACATAAATGAATGAACGAAATGATTAATAAATAAATGGATAGATGGATGGTCTGTTTATGTGCAATTAATGAAAATGGCGAAATGAATGAGTGAGCAAGCGACCATAATTTGTGAATGAGTGAATAAAGAAGAAATAAATGAAGCAGTAATAAAAAAAGAATTAATAAACATGTATCAGCACACGATATAAGCACAAAAGAAATATGAAGACCTGGAGAATACATGAAGAATAAATGAACGCCAAAGTTGTAGTAATAATGCCACTTACGTTCGTATACCGGGTAAGTCACAACGCCATTAAAGTAACACTTACAATCAGTATTATTCAATATAATGTTATTATTCACTCCGACATAGCATGTTCTAATGTTCATGCATTAAATAATCGTTGTTAATAACAAACAGTGGTGCGCGTCTTCGTAACCACGCACATATCACGTGATACAATTGAATGGTGTAAATTGTGCAACGCATCGAACTGAATACACACAATCTTACGGTTGTAAAAAAACATAATCAGTCAAGCAAAACGTTTATAATACACACATTTGTAAAGAATGTAATTTTGCATTATTATCACAAACACCAGGGGTGGATTCAGGATTTCGGTTTAGAGGAGGCGTACTTAGGGGTGCAACACGAAATGTAAGAGTTAATTGGGGAGGGGGGGGGGGGGGAGGGGGCGTGCGCCGTTTTATTTAAAGAGTAAATCCCAGATCCGCCATTGTTTTTACACAACGAAAAAATAAATACGCAGACTGGGTGCTTTTTTGGTAAGAATAATATTGAATTGAATAGTAAACGTCTTGTTAGTTATCGTCATTTTTATGCTATTGAGGGCTACCAAACGACCACTTAATGGTAATAACATATTTCTTATTTCCCGAGATCCCTGAATGTTAACTAGTACTCGAGCACATCCATTTTTCGCAAGTAGCTGATAACTTTCCCACTTGAATGACCGGTGAGGGACGAATCATCACGAAGATTGTGGCACGACCACTGACTTGTCCCAGCTATAAGTAAGAGCGTATAATAATAGTACATGAAATAGATCTAGTAGTACTCGTAGAACAGTAATATTGTGACATGTTGTAGAAAATAAAGTACATTGGTGGGGAAAGCGAAGCAGTTGCAGCATACGTGATATAATAAGTAGTAGTAATGGTGTAGTAGTAGATATGAAGAAAAGTAAGAAGAAGAAGAAGTAGGTGTAGTTACTGAGGTATAAACAATATTTAAGTATTAAGAACAATAACAGTAGCATTAAGTGCAACAGCAGTTGTAATAGTTTTAGCAGCAACAACATCAGGGGCAACAACATAATTATAAATATAAGTAGCAGTTATGGTAGTATCAGAAACAGTGAGTGCCTGAGGGGACGAAAGCGACAACAGATAATTCTACAGTAGCAGTTTGTAAAAGTGGAAGTAGCAAGTAGTAGAAGTAACAGTTATAATTAGGGGAGCACGGAGATGTGGCAGTAGCAAGTAGTAGATGTAACAGTTATAACTAGGGGAGAACGGGGTTGTGGCAGTAGCAAGTAGTAGAAGTAAAAGTTATAATTAGGGGAGAACGGGGATGTGGCAGTAGCAAGTAGTACAAGTAAAAGTTATAATTAGGGGAGAACGGGGTTGTGGCAGTAGCAAGTAGATGAAGTAAAAGTTATAATTAGGGGAGAACGGGGATGTGGCAGTAGCAAGTAGTACAAGTAAAAGTTATAATTAGGGGAGAACGGGGATGTGGCAGTAGCAAGTAGATGAAGTAAAAGTTATACTTAGGGGAGAACGGGGATGTGGCAGTAGCAAGTAGTAGAAGTAAAAATTATAATTAGGGGAGAACGGGGATGTGGCAGTAGCAAGTAGTACAAGTAAAAGTTATAATTAGGGGAGAACGGGGTTGTGGCAGTAGCAAGTAGATGAAGTAAAAGTTATAATTAGGGGAGAACGGGGTTTTGGCAGTAGCAAGTAGTAGAAGTAAAAGTTATAATTAGGGGAGAACGGGGTTGTGGCACTAGCAAGTAGTAGAAGTAAAAGTTATAATTAGGGGAGAACGGGGTTGTGGCAGTAGCAAGTAGTAGATGTAAAAGTTATTATTAGGGGAGAACGGGGTTTTGGCAGTAGCATGTAGTAGAAGCAAAAGTTATAATTAGGGGAGAACGGGGTTGTGGCAGTAGCAAGTAGTAGAAGTAAAAGTTATAATTAGGGGAGAGCGTGGATGCGGCAGTAGCAAGTAGTAGAAGTGAAAGTTATAATTAGGGGAGAACGGGGATATGGCAGTAGCAAAAAGTAAAAGTTATAATTAGGGGATAACGGAGTTGTGGCAGTAGCAAGTAGATGAAGTAAAATTTATAATTAAGGGAGAACGGGGATGCGGCAGTAGCAAGTAGTAGAAGTAAAAGTTATAATAAGGGGATAACGGGGATGTGGCAGTAGCAAATAGTAAAAGTTATAATTAGGGGAGAACGGGGATGTGGCAGTAGCAAGTTGTAGAAGTAAAAGTTCTAATTAAGGGAGAACAGGGTTGTGGCAGTAGCAAGTAGTAGAAGTAAAAGTAGGGGAAAACGGGGACGAATGTGCAACATGTCGAATGTATCACACACAATGAAACGTCACAACTACATGTTTTGAGCGCGCCATTTTTCAAACAACTTTTAATAAATGTGTCAGCACTGTTAATCCGTAAATGACGAAGCAGTGCAGTAACATTTAATTTCGTGGCCAGTAAGTATATTTTTATATACGTATTGTCTTTAATTGTCTACTATTAATCGCATTTTGACTGTTTTTATATCAGAGTATTCAGCAGATTTTATTTTGTAAATCCGGCGTGGTATATTGTAGGTGTATAACAATACGATACATGTAAACCTGGCGTGGTATATTGTAAGTGTACAATATACCACGCCAGATTTACATGTATCTTATTGTTATACACCTACAATATACCACGCCAGATTTACATGTATCTTATTGTTATACACCTACAATATACCACGCCTTATTTACATGTATCGTATTGTGATACATCTACAATATACCGAGGCAGATTTACATGTATCATATAGTTATACACCTACAATATGCAACGCCAGATTTACATGTATCGTGTTGTTAGACACCTACAACATACCACGCCTGGTTTACATATATCGTGTTGTTATACACGTATAATATACCACGCCAGATTTACATGTATCGTATTGTTATACACCTACAATATACCACGCCAGATTTACATGTATCGTATAGTTATACACCTGCAATATACCACGCCAGATTAACGTGTATCATATTGTAACACCTAAAATATACCACGCCTGGTTAACAATGTATCGTCTTGTTATACACCTACAATAAACAACGCCTGGTTTACATGTATCGTGTTGTTATACACCTACAATATTCCACGCCATATTTACATGTATCGTATAGTTATACACCTACAATATACCACGCCAGATTTACATGTATCATATTGTAACGACTAAATTATACCACGCCTGGTTTACAGTGTATCGTCTTGTTATACACCTACAATATACTACGCCATATTTGCATGTATCGTATCGGTATACATTTACAATATATAATGCCAGATTGCCATGTATCGTATTGTTTTACAACTACAATATTCTACGCCTGGTTTACATGTATCATATTGTAATATACCTACAATAAAGCAGCCAAATTTATATATTTATATGTATCATATCGTTATACACCTACAAAATATCACGCCTGGTTAACATGTATCGTATTGTTATGCACCTACAATACACAACGCCAAATTTACATGTATCGTAGTGCTAAATACCTACAATATACCACGTCTGGTTTACATGTATCGTTTTGTTATACACCTACAATATACCACGCCTGATTTCCATGTTTCGTATTGTTATATACCTTCAATATACTACGTCAGATTTGCATGTATCGTTTTTTATACATATACAATATATAACGTCTGATTTACATGTATCGTATAGTTGTACACGTACAATACATCACGCCTGATTTGCATGTGTCGTATTGTTATACACCTACAATATACTACGCCAGATTTACAAGTATCGTATCATTATAACCTACAATACACCACGCCTGATTTACATGTATCGTATTGTTATACACCTACAATACACCACGCCTGATTTATATGTATCGTATTGTTATACACCTAAAATATACCACGATATATATACATGTATCGTATCGTTATACATCAAAAATATACCACGCCAGATTTACATGTGTCGTATTGTTATACACCTACAATATACCACGCCTGATTTACATATATCGTATTGTTATACACCTACAATATACCATTCCGGATTGACATGTATCGTATTGTTTCACAACTACAATATAGCACGCCAGATTAACATGTATCGTATTGTTATACACCTACGATATAACCCGCCAGATTTACATGTATCATATTGTTATACACCTACAATAAAACCACGCCAGATTTACAAGTATCGTATCGATAAACACTTACAATGCACCCCGCCTTATTTACATGTATCGTATTGTTATACACCAACAATATACCACGCCTGATTTACATGTATCGTATTGTTATACACCTACAATATACCACGCCAGATTTACATATATCATATCGTTATACACCTACAATATAGCACGCCAGATTTACATGTATCGTATTGTTAAACACCTACAATTTACCCCGCAAGATTTATATGTATCATATTGTTATACACCTACAATGATCCACGCCTGGTTTACATGTATCGTATTGTTATACACCTACAATATACCACGCATGATTTACATGTATCTTATTGTTATACACCTACAATATACCACGCTGGATTTACATGTGTCATATTGTTATACACCTACAATATACCACGCCAGATTTACATGTATCGTATTGTTATACATCTACAATATACCACGCCTGATTTACATGTATCGTATTGTTATACACCTACAATATACCACGCCAGATTTCCATGTATGGTATTGTTATACATCTACAATATAGCACACCTGATTTACATGTCTCATATTGTAATACACCTACAACATACCACGGCAGATTTACATGTATCGTATTGTTATACACCTACAATATACAACGCCTGATTTACATTGATCATATTGTAATACACCTACAATGTACCACGGCAGATTTGCATGTATCGTATTGTTTTATACTTTGTATTATGATATCATTCAATAAACAGTTTTTTTTAAGTCTACTAAAATTATAAATTTAGAACACGGCTTAGATTTTATGCACATTAAGTTGCTAAATTCTTATAGAAGACATTCTTCATTAATTTGGATTATGCCATTAAAGGGGGCAGTGATACATGTAACACTCAGCTGTCTGAGAGTCAAACAACATGCCAAGGTCAAACTGTGATATACTTAAAGGCTGATATTGGTCCACATTGTTTTCATAATCTATACAATATTAAGTTTATAAGCTAGAGTGCACATTATTTACCATCTGAGCATCACAACCGTAACCGTATCTTATTAAATAGTTAATGTGTAGGATATATTTTACGGAGGAAAATAACATGTTTGTCTAAGGACATGTTAAGACTTTTTATAACCGTATTCTATATGCTAGACTAGACGATGTCACAATTTGCGTATCTTATTGCGTGTTTAAAATTATCTAAAATTTAAAACTTACAAAAGTTGATGTGTATATGATAATGCGATACCCCTGAAATTGTATTAAATTTAAATATCTCGGTTAAGTTTGGATTTGTGTCGGACATTGATAGAGCAGTGGTAACAGTTGTTGTATTAACCAAATAAACCGCATAACTGAATTTATTAACTTATTGTTATTCTTCTAAGTTTTTTTTGTATTTTACATGGGCTCCTAGCCAGTTTATCAAATGATAAATTTTGAAGCACGTATATTCCTCTTTTATTGAATATTGATTACTTGAATACTTAGCATCATTTTTATGCTATTGAGGGCTAACAGATGATCAATTAACCTAACCACTGTTTCCTGAGATCCTGAAAAGTTAGCCAATACTCAAGCACAACCATTTACCAAGTAACTGATAATTTTCCCACTTGAATCAGCAGTGAGAGACAAATGATAATGAGACATATTGTCGTATATCAATCATCACGGTGATTGTTACTGGGCGGGGATTAGTGATCACGACCCCTGAATTGATAGTCAGACTGAGTTCATCGGGTCTTTGAATTACAACACTTTAACAATTCACATATAAGGCTGACCATACCGAGATATGAATGATAACAATACACGATGATCACTGTAAAGGTCTATTCATTTTAAACTGTACAAGAGGTTACAACTAACGTGGTCATATCCCCTGCCACCTCGTTAACCCTTAGAGGCATTTCTAGAGAAGTGGATTTAAATTATGCAAAATGAAAAAGTCACCAAGCACAGAAATCACATGTAAATGCCGCAAACTGAAATACGTAGCCTACTGTAATTTGATACGTTGTCTTGTCCCTGTGAACACTGGTGTGATGTTCTAAATCGAACCATAAATATGTAAGTTATAACTCCAAAACAAAAGAAAAACTATCTTTGAAGACTCATTCCCACGACACATCGTCTTGTCATAGTAAATTTGTGTGCCAAGTTATTTAAAAGTTATTTAAAAATCAAATAACAACTAAAGAAGATAAGGTCTGGAGAGCAGCAGACGGAAGGATCTGTGACCTTGATCTTTGACGAACAGACCCAAGTCAGTCGCATGACACATCGTCTTGTCATAGTGAATATTTGTGCCAAGTTATTTAAAATTCCAATCACAACTAAAGAAGATACGGTCCGGACAGGACGAAACACATTGGATTTTCAAATACTTGACCTTGAGCTATGACCTTGACCTTTGATGAACAGACCAAAGTCATTCGCATGACACATCGTCTTGTCCTAGTGAACATTTGTGCCAAGTTATTTTAAATTCCCATCACAACTGAAGAAGATACGGTCCGGACAAGAGGAAACACAGTGTACACATTGGATTTCCAAACACTTAACCTTGAGCTATGACTAAGACCTTTGACGAACAGACCCCAGTCATTCGCATGACACATCGTCTTGTCCTAGTGAACATTTGTGCCAAGTTATTTAAAATTCCAAACAAATCTAAAGAAGATACGGTCCGGACAAGAGGAAACACAGTGTATACATTGGATTTCCACTTAACCTTGAGCTATGACTAAGACCTTTGACGAACAGACCAAAGTCATTTGCATGGCACTTCGTCTTGTCCTAGTGAACATTTTGCCAAGTTATTTAAAATTCCAATCACAACTGAAGGAGATGCGGTGAGGACAGTATGGGACGCACACACGAACGAACGCAGCCCATTTCTAGATAAAACGATTATTTCATGCATAAAATAAATCAAATATCTTGCATTGTTAAAAGTAAACATGAATATCATTAAATGATAAAAACGTAATATTCCAGGTAAGGTCTGGTCTGCCAAATTATTGATCATATTGAGATAATATATAAATAAATAATAAAAAAGAAAGAATTGATACATGTTAAACATGAAAGCAATTTAAAATGATACTTTTCGTTTTAATTTAATGTTTTTACACAAGATTAAAATAACTGTTTGGAAAGATCAAAGAGTTAGGGCTGGATTATAAGAAGTATGGAGGTTGTGTTCTGTATATATCAAATATGACCCAATGCTAATGATTTGTAAATAAAGCATGTAAGGACACTATATAGCATGTGTTGAAACATGTCATGTGGATTCTAAGAAAATGTTGCTAAATGAAAACGTTCTCCAATAGGCCACAACAAGCTAAAAACGACGGTACTAACGTGTAACAATACGTAATTAATGAAATACGGACAAACAGCTATCACAGTAAAGTCAAATCGTTGCAACTCGGCGGAGAAAACACAAAGATGAGGTTACTGTATGGAGGAAAACACTGGCAAGAATATAAATTTGGTTTATTTTTCATAAAATAAGACCTGATAGGTGACGATTATTGAGATGCAGACACTTTAAAAGAAAGGTGCGCTTTGTAGCGTGATTCTTATGTGAGTGTTAGTAAAAATAATTTATTGGAAGAGTGCAATTCGGTTATTATAAAGTACAGGGACTACTGGATACAATGCTAGGGATGGAAGGGTGAATACTCAATTGAATACATTTATTATTGACTGTTGCATCTTCCATGATCCTAGTTCTAATCGTTGATAAAAATTTTCATGTTCACCCGAGACGAATATGGTAAAACAGAAAGAGGAAGTTGCCAGTGGTGTAATGCCTATAACTAACCAAACAGTTGTTATTGTCTCTTATGTTTATAAAGACACAGGTGCCGTGAGTTCGAATCTCAGTCCGGCAGCAGTCTTTGTGGTGATTAAAATACAACAGTTCGTCTCAATGCCATCCTTCTCTTACCGGAAATTCCAGTGAGAACATTACCTGTGAAGATGGGTGTTTAATGACCCTATCTGTTGACAACGACCCCACCTTTATTACTTACGTTTTGGACAGAGCTGGTGCACATATTTTGTGAATTAACATTGAGCTTAACATCTGGTCCATATTTTATCAAATCCATTATGTTAATAATTGATGCGAATTCGTGCTGTAGAATTCTTAACGAATTATGACGACCATCATGGCCCTTTCGTTTATTGTTACATAGTGTTTGTACGCCTATCAGATTTTGATGGTTACAGGTTATACTTTCCATCAAAATGTCTCTAAAAGGGAATCAGATGTTCACCTTTTGTCGGCATAATCCCACCTGTGTTATATGACTCAGACGTTTGAACGTTCTTATAATGTTAGTTAGACCTTATAAATTCTTAACTAAATGATCACGCAGGTATCTAATTTATCCTGTGTTATGTTCTAATTTACTTCGAGTGCATTCATTTTAAAGTAAATAAAACGATCAGATTTCAATTTCTGACACACATTTTAACATGCTAATAACATTAATATAAAGAATAGTAGGAGAAGACGCACACAAGCGCGGAGATTGCATTTAGTTAAAGGAAATAGTACATGTAGGTATTCTTATTGGAAGTCATTGACATACACAAAACACATGGCTGTTGGACAAATAAAAAGCATGAACGTCAAAATGTTACTACGTATTACTGCTTTTAGTTTATAAATAATAGCAAAAGAGTTTCACTAACGAATCAAGAGGGTTGACAGGCGGTCAGGGTCGCACCACCACCGCCGCAACTGATTTTTTTAAAAAATCTCTATAACATAAACGTTTTCGAAAAATAATGCTAGTGTGTTGGACGACCTTAAAATCTGGTGGACCCTTGTCCGAGCATACGAGTTTTCGTACAAATTTTTTAGAATGAATGATAAATATGACTGTTTTTTTTTAAACAACGAGACACACACACGAGCCCCCACCAACAGAAATAGGGTGAAATGAATTTCTGATCTACTGGATTTACTAGAAACATGGCAAAAATAACCTGCAACCGTCCCGGAACATTTGAGAAGTTATTAAATGGTAGTTTTCTGTTTATATCAGCAGTACAATGTAAACAATGTCCCTTGTTCGTCATACGTTCACAGAATACCACCCTTATGCATTTGATAATATCGTGTGTTCAGTTGAGCCGTCGTCGTGGTAAGCTAGGTATGATTGTTGGTGCGTTTGAGTATATCACTTTCAGGAATGTTCTCAAATCCCCGAATAACTCAATCGTCTACAGTTTTGCAATCACAATCTTGTTGAGTTTTATTTTAGTATAGAATGACTTCATGTGTAGGATTATTGACCGACCCTCGTTAATCAATATGTTTAGCAATTATTGGCACAGAAGCTCAGAGCTAGGGGTTGTTTATTTACTGTTAATCTCCAAAGGGTTTCAAACTTATTTCTAGAGGTTAAATGTCTGGTGAGTTCGAATCAAATTTTTAAAAAACGGCTCTTATCTCAAACGTTGTTGTAACGTTTTGTCACAAACTCCAGAGGTCCGCCAAAATGGCGCCATATATTGAAATTCATGTTATGCTATATAATCTGCAAACTCTTAAAATTCATATCTATTGTGTTGTTGTTTGTTGTATGACAATGATTAAAGGTGAATACAAGTAAAAAAGTGGTTGATTAATTAAGTCCAAATACATGAAAGGGCCAAAATCGCCACAAATATAAGAACAATTATGTTTTCTACAAATATTTTTTGTTTCATTTTATTATTTTTTAATATTTGATTTATAAAAATCAACAACAAAAAGGTCCTTACACTACATATCTGTTTCTCTTGAATTCACATATAAGTTTGTTACTTATTCTTTCTGTTTATTTATATATAAAATAGACATAACATTTTAGTATGTATGTGAATCTGCTTATTTTTTTATGAAATATATGCAAATGAGAAATATATCACTAATATTTAACAAATCCAAAAACTGAAAACTCATGTTTTATAAAAATTTAAGAAGTAGTTATTCTTTTGTGTTTTCTGGTTCTCAAATATAGTTCAATTTTACTAGAAAAATATAAAAAGAACAAAGGTATCTTTGATAGTTTTTTCAATGTCTTCTCCTGGTTTTCAATATACACCATCACCTGTGAAATAGACTCGCAAAGAAATGATCTTTTTTCGTTCATTATAACGCAAATAAATACTGGTTTGTTAATGTCTAACACTTTAACAGAAAACAGACATTGTGGAATTTTTGTTTTATTTTGGAAAGCTTTAGTATACTTATGATTTAAGTATCATGGGGGCATGGACGCGTATGCTATGTGAGTTAATTACACACCTTACTACCAATAGTGTTAAATTGGAAAATCGTTTTGATTTTGTTTACAGACGAGTAACCCAAAATACTAGTGTAAAATATAAATGAACTTTAAACGAAGTGCTCGCAGAACTATATAAACATATCAGGATCTCAGTTTATTGGTAAACTAGTACTAATTGAACCAAAGTGTTTAAATATGGCGAAATATATATATAGATATTATATATGAAATAGATTCAAAGTGTGCTATATTACTAGCATTATGAACTGTTTCCGAATGTTGACTTATTTTAGTCGTTAAACTGCTAAACCATTTAATTAATGGTTGTTATCAATCAACTCATCAACTGAATAAATTATCAACAAAAGATAATTTATTACTATTTTAATTCGGATCATAATGTTAGTACATAAGAAAAAATTTGGACTGATATTGGAAATTTTAGATGTATCTTTTGATGGATGAATTAGAGGTCAGGTAAGCTTAATAATTAGATAATAGAATAAATGCACTAATGATGATGAATGCATATTTGAATGAATGAATGAATGAATGAATGAATGAATGAATGAATGAATAAATGACCAAACGAACAAGCAGTGAACTAGCAAACGAGCATATAAACAATTACAATTCAGAATGAATTAGCAAATGTATAATTTGAATTAAAGTAAAATGGATAAAGTTATACATGAACAAGTTCAATAATGAATTGACAAAACAATGAACAGACAATGAAACGAACGATTAATAAATGAATGCGTGAACGATATTGTGAACGAAAGGTTCAATAAAATATTAATTTTGATAAGAACACATTACACGTTATTTATATTCTTTTAAATTATAGTCTATATTTATTAATATATAGAAAGGTTTTAAATTGGTTATGTAAAAAAACTACGGTAGCGCAACGAGTTTTCTCGTAATACAAGTGGCTACATGGACGGGCTGGTGAGCAAGTGACCGAGTAATGAAGAAATGTTGAATAAAGAAATGAATGAATGTACATGTTTCAACAAATGAGCAAACAACGAATGCGAATGCCAGGTCCCTTTGTCTTTGTTATTTCAATATTCCTTGTATGGTTGTAATATGTTAGTATTTTGTATTTTGATATTCTAATTATGTATTGCTTTATACTGTATGTACTTATGTTTTTCACATTGTTAAACTAAGTATTGAATTGACTTGTAATATATTAGCAATTAATTACGTTTTAACTAAACGGTAAGAACTAACTAACTAAAGAATGAATAAAGAATAACTAATCGTCAAAGTTGTAGTATTTATGCTACTTACGTTTTTATACCCGGGTAAGTCACAATGACGTTAAAATAGCACTTAAAAACATTATTATCCAATATATAAAGTTAACATTCACTCCGAAATATAAAGCTTTTAATCCTGTTTTTCCCCATATTCGTGCATACTTTTCAAAATCGTTTGAATTTATCCACAAACTTTATTACGTTGTAAATATCAAACAGCGATGCGCATATCTGTAATATCATACACATATCACGTGATACAATTAGGAAGTTACATGGATTGGTTTAAAGCATGAAACGCACTCACGCGAATACACACGATTCTATATTTGCCAAAAATTAGATGAATACCAGTCGACAAAAACTTTATACGTATGCAATGGTGCATTTCTAAAGAAGATACCACTAACATTTTGCATAAACTGGTGTATTATTTCATTAGCGCAAATATGCAGACGGAGAGTTTATTTCAATATTTAATACTAGTAGGAACATGTGTTTAATAGTAGCACATGACGTAGTAGTATGTTCACAATAGTGCATATTTATACAAACATTTCAATAGAAACATTTCCAATTTTAGAGAGAGAGAGAGAGAGATTGTGCCCCGTGTGTCAAACTTATAATATCAAATGGATCTGTAAGTTTGGAATAATAATAAACATAATGTCCCAAGCAATATTGGAAGAAAAATCACTTCATAAAATGAGCTAGTTAATGTTATTTATCTAAAATATAACCGCAGCGGTGGTCTAAGCGTAAACTAGGCAAATTAGCAGAAGAAGTAACAGTAACTGCAGCCATATCTACAATAATCTCAGACACATTTGCATTCACAGGAACAACAGCAGTAGGAACAGGTACAACTATAGCAGCATTTTAGCACTAGTAATACTATAGCGTCTAAATATCGTATGGGCTTATTAGCCTTTACAAGGCGAAAACCAACGCCACGCGTCCCGCTACAGTACCGAAACATTATTTCAAAAACTCGTTCTTCTTCTTCTTTTTCCTGGTAAAGTGCAGGGCCCACTCTAAGGCATAGACACACTTGTCGTTGTGAGGTGCAAAAATGTAGATTAAATATTTAAAAACAGATAAAAATATGGATGGCGTTGACTAATGATGGGCGGCCAGGCCGGACTTGAAGCCTTCTATGGTCTATGCAGTGTCTATGTGATCTGGCAGCTAGTTCCATAGGCGGATACCAGATTGGAAAAAGCTGTGTCTGTAAATGTCCGTCCACAGAAAAGCTGCATGTATCTGGAGGAATGTTCTCTGGTAAATGGTACAGTGGGTGGAGGTATATGACTGTTTGAATGTATATCAAGTTGTGGCTGATCCTGTATATCATGGCAAGCTTAGCATGTTCTCTTTTCTATTGCAGAGGTGGCCGCCACTGAAGTTTGTCCATCATGTTGCTGGTGCTGCTTCTATTCCTGTAGTCTCCATACGGGAATCGCGCTGCCCTGCTTGTGCCTGCCTCCAGTTTGTTCATGTTAGCTGTGGTAATGGGGACCCAGGCCGAAGTCGCATACTTGAGGATAGGGCGAACCAGTGTTTTGTAAGTTTGAGCCTTCACTTCGGTTGGGCAGCTGGCTATATTCTTTTCTCAGAAAGGCGAGTCTGCTGTTGGCCTTCTTTTTGATGGCATCAACATGACTGTTCCGCAGCATTGATGGTCACTACCAGGTATCTTTCATTCGAAGCGAGATTGAGGGTCTGTCCATGTATAGTGTACTGCTTGGCGATGGACCTCCTCCTGTGGGTTATCCGTTTGACCTCGCGCTTGGATGGGTTGAGCAGTCGGCTTCCAATTGTTCCAGGCTTCTTAGGTATTCCTGCAGAATGCCAATTCCTGCAGAATGTCAGAGTCGCGTTCTGATTTGGTTCTTCTGTAACGCAGGCTTTCATCTGTGAATAGTGTGTTTGTATACGAGGCTCTCCCATGCATGTCGTTGATACACAGGAGGAACAACAGCTACTGTATTACTACTGCTACTATTGCTGTTTCTACTGCCATCAAAACATACTGCTTCTACTATTACTACTACTTCTTCTACTGTTATTCCAACTACTACTTCCTACCTAAAGGTCTTACTAATTTTACTATTGCTATTTATTGCCATTGTCCATTATTTCTACTATTGCTTCTGCTATAATCAATAATTCTATTACTACTGATAGTACCTGCACTGCATCTATTATTAAAACTACTTCCACTGCTACTTTATGTTCTACTAATACTGCCTCTTCTGCTGCTGTTACTACTACTGATTCTTCTAAAGCTGCTACCTACTACTACTGGTGCTATTCCTATTGCCACTACTGCCCACTCTTGCTACTGCTACTATTGTTATACTGTTTGATTAATTTTCTACTACAACTGTCTTGATGAAAAAATAGAACTACAGGTCTATAGCGTTGTAAATATTTACACATATCCGTTCATGTTTACTAAATATAAGGATCGAGTTGCATTATAATAAAATGTGCTTGACTGTAATATAACCAGGACACCCATTCTTTTGTGTTCACGCAGTGTTTTGTCAGGCTTGAATGAATAGTAAATTCAGCTTTAAAGGAGTGTACGATATCAATAAAGCTTTATCCTGCTCACCAAATATTATATACAGTGTTTATTTTTCCTCAAGTCACTGTTCAAGTTTTTTTAATTGTTCATGACCAAATAAATAGATGAAGGTAACAAACTGAGTAAGATTGAAACATACCTTTTACTATATTTAAAATAGTCAATCATTAATTAGCACTTACTAATCGTTTGAAGTAAACTATTATTTTATCGGCAATATGTTCATGTATATCAGATCTAAGTGTATATTTTGATGCGTCTTAGATAGAGAATAGTCGCAGTATATAACTGGTATTAAATTGACGAGTACACTTTTTATAAACTAGGACTATTTCAAATGAAATATCTTTCAGTTTACAAGTATGTGAAATAATAACACATCTATATAATTATGTTACAGTGAAAACCCCTAAATAAGTATTACAATGTTCACGAAACCAGAGGGTATTTAATTTGCCGGGCCCGTTAAGCTCAGTCGTTAGCGCGTCTGACTATCAATCGAGGGGTCGTGAGTTCGAATCCCCACCTGCCACAATCTCCGTGATGGTTGATGTTATCATTCGTCTCTCACCGCTGATTTGAGTGGGAAAGTTATCAGTTACTTGCGGAGATTGGGTGTGCTCGAGTGCTAGTTAACCTTCAAGGATCCCAAGAAACAGTGGTTAGGTTACCTGATTGTTAGACCTCGATAGCATAAAAAATTAAGCTAATTATTCAATCAATCAACCAGTATTTAGTTTAATCTTTAATAGGCATTCACCCAATCATTTTCACTTAACACTATTATGGAACGTAACAAAGTACAACAGAGCAGAGTAAAGAGCTGAGAATAGATTAGAGCAGAACAGAACAGATAATATTACATACATAATATTTAAACATTGATTAAAATGTAATTTTATTCACCGTTATATACACAAACAATACAATCTGGTACATATATGAGTTGTGCACGAGTATCACTAGCAATATAGATCTAGATCTAGTGTCTCGTTATATACATGATATCAAAGTTGGGATCTAGCAAAGCTAACCTATCGGTCTTGCACCGAATTAGGTATTGTTCGGTAAGTAGAACACCTCATAATATGTACGGTGGATTATATAGACAATATTATTTACCAATATCAAACAGAAGACGGTTGTGTACGTAATTAAGTTAAAACATTAAATGTGTTGCAAAACCAGCTTAAAGTATGTAAACTGAAAATATCTATCGCATCATTGTAACTGTGTATGATTAACTTAAAACCGTACTTAAACTACATGTACATGTAACTAGAGTATATCGTTATCGTTAAGGGGTATCGTCTCGCTAGCTTAGGTCATTCGAAGCATTAAAACAACAAATGATATGCCGAACATTCATTGTATGGTTAAACAGGGATATATTCAAAATATCTGCTTTTCGTCTTTAAATACGGAGGGTTTAGTTATAACATAATAGAGCCTTAAACCGATGATTTTGAGATGATACCATCTTTGTTAATATACCCTAATAGTCAACACGGAAAAACAATTTTAAATAATATAAAGAATATTCGGCCGGATAACATGAAGTGTTATCGATACTTTCATCCTATCTGTCTAACTATCTGTCTGTCGGTTAGGTTGTTGGTCGTTGGTATAATAATGCGAGGTTTTTTATGAAACACCCATTTTTGTGTTATCTGTATGTTTTTCTATTTATAAGTCATTATGTCAGCCTAAACGTCTGTCCGACTTTAGGTCAAAACGAGACAGATTCGCTTAATATGTTATATTATAAAGATTCTATAAATGTGCACAACATTAAATTAAAGGGTCATTATCAATGTACAAGTGTCACGTTAAAGCATTCGAAACAGTTTATGACTATGACTTCTTAAATTAATAATGTTGTTGTTTTTGTATGGTGTTGAGCGTCGCTTTCAACAATTTTCCAGTCATGTCGCAACAGTATTCTGAGCTCTGTCACACTGGAGTATCATGCCGCAGACACATTGTATGATACCCCACCTAGTCACATTATACTGACACCGGGCCGACCAGACCTAGAACTGTCCTCTAAATGCTGAGCGTCAAGCGAGGAAGCTTCTAATACCATTGTTAAAGTCTTTGGTATGACCCGGTTGGGGATTGAAACCGTGACCTTCCGCATGCGATGCGGACGCTCTACCACTAGACCACGCTGCGGTCTTTAAATTAATAAATAGATACACATAGTTGTAATGCTTGCATTAGTAAGAGGATATGGTACCTGATTGTTTTTCAGAGTGCATTGCATTTTATCTAGCAGGAATTCAGATGTAGACATATGTAGTTGTTATACGACAGTGGAGTTGCAGGAATATATAGTACATTTTAACAAAATTCGACTTTTAGTGAAACAATACGCACCGTATCTTTTCGAAAAAGCAGCAACAGGGGGCGATACGGTACGGATTATTTTTCACAATCGAATTCTATTTTTAGAATTAACATGAGAAAAACTAACTATTAATTCTAAATAGTGTTAAAATAATTATAACCGAACATTTACGTGGTTACAATAACACGTTAAATATGATCAAATTGGCCGTAATATTCAACCGTTTATACCAAAGCACGTCAACGCCTCAGAGTGGGCACTGCAATTTACCAGGAAGAAGAAGAAGACTTATCTCCGGTCAGCGATTCATCCTGATATTACACCAGTCCCATGTATATGAAGTTAGTCTGTTGAAGGACCCAGCTCTCCCGATTCGGTCCGTTAAATAGAAATGTTGGAGAAGCCACATTTGAGCACGTTTGGTTCATTGGTCAGCTCATTCAACTTAAAGTTTGATGACGTCAAAGTTTAGTTTGCGTTTAATTGCTATGAGTGTTGTGAGACAGGATTAGAATTCTCCTGCTTTTTTGGTTAATAGACCCGATTCGGGAGATATCATTTTCTGGGATAGGCTAATATGATGTACTGGCGGACACGTCACTCTGTGATAATAATGACTTTTAGCATATGACGTGAACCATTATATTAAATACAATGGGCAATAGGATATTTGTAGACAGCCCATACTTTTAAAAATGTAGTTTTTCATTTAAATGTTATTAGTACAACCTATTAAAGTACATATTTGGGGTTAGAATTTGAGTGACATCACCGCTGGAATTAAAGATTATAGAGTAAAGTACCCTTTTATCTCTCGAACGTTTGACAATGATTGGTGCAATTGCGTGCATTATTGAATAGCTAAAATAATAATGATGTATATTGAATTTATAAGTTTTTTTATTAAATGATATAGCGCAGCGAATAAGTGACAGCCGTATATTTATACATATAATGAATTAAAACATCATAAAACACACACATAATTTGTATGATAATTCTGTATATACGAGGGGCGTTCAATAAGTTATATTGGTAATAAAATGCAATGATAATATTTGGTTTATATCTTAAAAATTATCTCCTTTAACAGAAACGCACTTGTTCAGACTTTTAACCCCTTCGAGAACTTGTCCTCGAAGTCCGTTTTATGTATATCCTTCAGACACTGAAATATCACATGTCTGTCTTTGGTAGCCACATTTTGATGCCATTTTTTTTATGGGGCTTTAAATTATAAACTGATGTTCGATTTTCTTTCTATTGCTATATACACAAATCATAATAATCAATGCAACATGCATTCACACACCGCCGTATTTGAGCACATTTAGCAGCTATTTTTCCAATATAATTGACTGCAATGCATACGACTGTATGTGGCAAAGATTTCGATGAAAAATATTCTGGAAATCGCACCCATTTTTTGTTGGTATCATCGGATGCACATCACACAAAACTACCAGACTGAAATTTCACGATTTACATTTTCACGGTTCTCAATTTATGGGACGAATAACATTACTTATTTGATTGATTGATTGATTTATTGACTATTTAGCGTCATTTTCATTAATTGAACGTCACGCGTAGTAGTATACTCACGCGTAGTTTTATACATTATGCACAATCATGTTGAAGGGCTAGTTTGGGAAGTAGAACAACGTTATTAAAATTTAATGTTAGGACACAAACTAAAAATAACTCGTTACTCTTTATGATCGTATGTAATAATAGGTTAACTAGATTTTTTTAAAAAAAGGTGCTTAGTTAATTATGATATGGTAGCATGAAGAAAGCACACACCCATTACGAACACATTAATATAAATATATCAATATCAAAACCGTCCTATTTTACAAAAATCAAGATTTTTTCTTGATTTATAATTTAAACATATGTTTCTTATTACTTACACATAACATAAGAATTCAATATGTTTGAACAGTTTTATATCTTATGGATAGGAACGCTGTTATATTGGAAGCGTTATTTACATCATTTATCTTGTTTTGGACATATACCACAGTGACTATATCTTGTGAAATCAGTAATTATATTTAATTTACCTGCGACGAAGGGGCCGTGTGTTATTTCATATTGATGTTTCTTGTTTTTTGTTCAAGAATGTAAACACAAACTACAGCAATAAAACATTTGCCTGCCTACATCCGTATGTCGGTCGGTGTCTGTCTGTCTGTGTCATAGCATTATGTCAATAATTTTAATAATTGTTCAGCCATTCATTCATATGTACATGTCGCCACGACAGAACGTTGTCCCAGTTTATTACGTTATATTGCAACCTGACTGTTATGTTTATGTATGCAAGCATACTTTAATGTGTTATATTTTAAAGTTTTATTTTCATGTCGAAGATTGTAGAAGTAGTAGTAGATATAGCACTGATAAGTATAAGAAGTAATTACAAAAGCAGTAGTTATAATATAAGAAGTAGTAGTAGTAACAGCAGCAATAGAAAGAGTAGTTGTAGTGCCAGCAGCAGTAATCGGGTTAGAGCAGAATAAATCTTAGTGTAATTGTTATTATTAGTTGTAGTAATAGCAGCAATAGCAGTAGTAGTAGTCATGTTAAGATTAGCAATAGTAGTTATATAAGTAGCAGTAGAAGATATAGTAATAGCAACGGTAGAAGTAGTAGTAGAAACAGCCGGTGTAGCCGAAGACAGGAGTACCAGTGGTAGAAGTAGCAATAGCGGCACGAGAAGTAGTACCAGTAGTAGCAGAAGTAGTAATAGGAATAACAACAGTAGTAATAGTAGTGGTTAGAGAAGTAGTAGTAGTACCAGTAGTAGCGGAAGTACTAATAGGAATAACAACAGCAGTAATAGTAGTGGTTAGAGCGTAGAAGTAGTAGTAGTAGTAGTACCAGAAATAGCAATAGGAATAACAACAGCAGTATTAGTAGTGGTTAGAGCAGTAGAAGTTGTAGCATTGCATGTAGTAATTGCAGGGGTAGTAG
Organism: Panopea generosa; assembly: GCA_029582155.1. Taxonomy (NCBI): domain Eukaryota; kingdom Metazoa; phylum Mollusca; class Bivalvia; order Adapedonta; family Hiatellidae; genus Panopea; species Panopea generosa. The sequence goes on from CM055905.1 coordinate 27,456,423, forward strand.
TAGCAGTTAGAGAATAAGTTGACCTAACAACTTCAACTATAGTAGTAGTAGTAGTAAGAACAACAACAGCAGTAATAGTAGCGGTTAGAGCAGTAGTAGTAGTACCAGAAGTAGTAACAGGAATAACAACAGCAGTAATAGTAGCGGTTAGAGCAGTAGAAGTAGTAGTAGTAGCAATAGGAATAATAACAGTAGTAATAGTAGTGGTTAGAGCAGTATAAGTTGTAGTAGTACCAGTAGTAGCATAGGAATAACAACAGCAATAATAGTAGCGGTTAGAGAAGTAGAAGTAGTAGTAGTAGCAGAAGCAGCAATAGGAATAACAACAGCAGTAATAGTAGCGGTTAAAGAAGTAAAAGTAGTAGTAGTAGTAGTAGCAGAAGTAGTAATAGGAATAACAACATCAGTAATAGTAGCAGTTAGAGAAGTAAAAGTAGTAGTAGTACCAGTAGTAGCAGAAATAGCAATAGGAATCACAACAGCAGTAATAGTAGCAGTTAGAGAAGTAAAAGTAGTAGTAGTACCAGTAGTAGCATAGGAATAACAACAGCAATAATAGTAGCGGTTAGAGCAGTAGAAGTAGTAGTAGTAGTACGAGAAGTAGCAATAGGAATAACAACAGTAGTAATAGAAGCAGCAATAGGAATAACAACAGCAGTATTAGTAGTGGTTAAAGCAGAGACGTTGTAGCATTGCATGTAGTAATAGCAGGGGTAGAGGTAGCAGTTAGAGAAGTTGACCTTTCAACTTCAACTATTGGTTCTACTACTACAACTGCCTTTACTTCTACTTCTGCTACTACTTCCCCTACAGTATTATATTATAATAACTACCGCTGTCAAACTCACTGCTACTGCCAAACTATGTATTACTTTTGCTGCCACTTCTACAAACTAACACTGCTACTGTTACTGTAGAAACATCTGTTGACGCTTTCATCCCCTCTGAAACTCACTGCTTCTGATACTACTACAACTGTTACTTATATTTATACTTATATTGCTGTATCTGCTGTTGTTGCTTTTAATACTACCGTTACAACTGCTGTTGCTCCTTATGCTACGGTTATTGTTTCTACTTCTAATAGTATTACTTATACCACAAAAACAACAACTACTTCTTTTACTACTACTAATGCTGCGACTGTTTCGCTATCTCCACCACTCTATTTTCTACAACATGTAACAATATAACTGTTACTACGAGTACAACTTTTTCATGAACTTTTACTATATGCCCTTACTAGTAGTAGGGCCAAATTCAGGGGTCGTGCCAGTCTCCGTGATGACATTGCATTGCATTGCCATTCGTCCCTTACCGATGGTTTAGGTGGAAAAGTTATCAGTTACTTGTGAAGATTGGTGTGTTTGAGTACTTGTTTACATTCCGGGATCCGAGGAAAGAGTGCTGAGATTAAGTGACAGTCTGCTAGCCCTCTGACTTGAGATCGGCGAGTCGTGGGTCCGATCCACCGCCACGACATTGTGTAATATCCTTCAGCAAGGCACTTTATACTTAGACGTCGCGCACGGTAATGGTACTTGCGTTATAAAACTAATATCCGAAATAATTAAAACTGTTCCCGAACACTTGATCGTTTTTGGAATTATATTTACTATATATCAAAATAAAGGTCGTGGAACGATATTTTTAGTACACGGATATAAACTATGCTATTGATATGACCTATATATTTTCATTTAATAATAAATCACATTTACGTCATTTTCCCCCGTGTCCCAGCGTAACATTTAGCACGGATCCCGGCTTAAAATGTTGTTTAAAAACGGCGCAAAAGGACAGATATCAGGTCTATTCACTAGAGAAAGTGACATAATTTACGGTTACAGACATATGTGTTTTATTTATATAAATTATACAAGGTCGTTATCCTTTATTACAAATACAGTTGCCACATCTGGGACCGAATTTTGCAATAGCCACGTGTACAATGTACGTGCAAGTCTTTTTTTAATTAAATGTTTTTCAATAAAAGGTTTGAACTGTTGTAATGGTTGTGGTCGTGGATTTGAGTCAAGCCTGGTCCAAATATTTCATGTGAGAAGGTTTGCCTGGTATTACTTCGGTAGGATGGTAGATTTTTTCAGATACCTTACTTTGTTCGGTACAACATTATAGTTTGTTTTATTATAAAATAACGTGGTGTGCGATATCATTTAAATACAATTTCAGTTATGCATGCATGTATGTATGTTGTTGTTTTTATCTTTATGATTTCTCTTTATACTTATGGCATTCAATTAAAACGTTCATAAAACATTTTTCATAACAAATTATTAAGTTGAAACATGCATTTATTTATCTTATTTATAACAATTTAAACTTAACCATGAAAATACAATAATCTGGTTGAATATATTCTCTGTATTTTGTAATATTAACCTTACAGACGGATTATTTGAAATAGATTTTTAAATAAAAATTACATATATATATTATGTCTTGGTTGCGTGCTGTTTAGTGTACATATATTATAGTTAAGCTTTGCAATAAACTTGGTTTAATCGTTCATTGTCGCCCACTGTATGTTTACTTCTAATTTATATGGCAGAGCTACTTTTTATATTAAATACAGAATCTGATATAAATGCGTTTTTCACAAAATGAAACTTAATAGTTGTATTAACTTCAACATAAATGCAACCTTGAAAATGATATATCTTGGTTTACTTATCATCTGCATTATGTGTCTTACTATTATTATAAGGACTTGCTTGCATAACCTTGATACGGCTGGGTCATATCAGATATGCGTATTTCGCAATGAAGAAGTAAATCTCATTTCAAGACAAAACTGTATGCTCATTAGTTTATTTATCACGAAGTTACAATTTTATAGATCTCGTGTGCATGAATTACTTTTGCGAGCGCACTACTGATGGCCGCTTTGGCTCATTGTGATAATTTTATGAAGCTTGATATTAATCCAGCCATAACATTTAAGTTTATCTAAACACATTGCAAAATGAACACAATATAGTAATACATACTTAGTGTAAGCAAACTAACGTGGTAACACGGGAGACACGGTAACCTGGATCATATATGTTACACGGATAATGTAGTCTATGCTGAACGTTTGAAATGTCGCAATCATGGGTTAACTGATAGAAAATTAACTTGATACTGTTTTTTTGGTTGATACTGTATTTACGGAACGACAGGAGAGACGCTCATACAATGTTCGTGGTCCTAATTTTATTAAACATTTTGATGGATATCATCAATATCTTATAGTAATACAAATACTATGTAAGTTTGGCTGAGACACAACAAACAAGATAGCCGTGATAATTCGCTCACCCTCGACGAAAAAGAGCGTGTGCGTCAAGGAAATAAGAATCCGCACAGACAGAGCTCAATACTGCATGTCAGACAATTATGTGTTCCAAAATATCTCACTGTGCGGGTAGTAAGACCAGAAAACTCACAAAAAAATAAGTTTCCTCAGCAAAAAGTTAAATTCATTACAACTACCATGTGCTTAGCGATAATGTATTTAAATAGTGAACTACTTGCATAAAATAACTTGTTTCGGACGGAATGGAGCATATACGACCATGCAGAATCGTATCTATTCTATTCATATGAGTACAGCCAACTTTAAGTCATACAATGTATTCTGTGTTTTTAAAAGTTACAAGGGACCTAGACAGTATGTGTAGTGTTGACATAGTCACATTGCTAATTGAACTAAAAAGGCATACGTAACATAACATAGGCTTCAATCGAAGTTACATCTACTAAATACACAAAGGAAAAAAATCAGAAAAGTATCAGGCCAAGGATTGAACCAGCATTCCGTCAGTTCATAACAGTATCATTGGAGGAAAAAAAAGACAATATCGCTGATTATCTAGTCTCTAAGCGAAGCGTGATATGAGTCACTGATGATAAAACTTCTTTTAAGATTGTTCAAAAGTTTATTTTCAAATTTCAAAACTTGCTTGTGTAGCAGATAGTTTATACCTTTATGCTAGTTTTGTCTTACATATATATGTTTTCATATACGGCTGTTCCATACCGGGGTTAGGTTAAATCATTTATATTTGGTAGGCCGTATATTTGCGCTGGAGTTAGTCATATTATTTTAAAAAAGAAAAAATGTAATTCATGAATAAATATAAGAAAAACTGCCAGAATTCAACCAAAAATTATCACTGGATTGTCTCTTTTTATTGCACCAACAGCCATATTTACATTTATGTAGAAATAATATATATTTTCATAGTATTTTCAAATACGGCCTACAACATCTCTCAATTGTTGGAATGTATGCGATACATGTATATATCAACAACATAATTATAAACAGCATGTATTGCTCTAGGCATATGAACAGTGGTTGCTTCTTTCAATACCTGCCATGATTATTTACCTATGTAATATGACCGAATAAAATACAAAGAAAATCAGTGACCGTAGTGGGAATTTGAACCAACAAAGCTTGCACGACAGGGTAACCAACAACCGATGTCCTCGCAAAAGTGTTTTAACTGGCCAGACAGGATTCTCCCTTGAACAGGTGCGCTTAATTGAGTAGTTGCTTCCTTGTTTGTAAAAGGAAAAGAAGTGTAAAGGGAAGATAATTCTTGAAATAAATATTTGGTTTTTGCACTCTACATTTCCACAAATTGGCCAGTATCCATGTTCCAAGTCTCGTTAGATTCCCTTCCATACATTTGAAGATACATTCTGGACAAGCAAATATAACAGATACAAATGGGGAGATAATTGTGTCATTATTCGAAACGAGTTTTGGCATTTATTCTCTCTGCACGTTCACACTTTGCTCTCTGTCTATGTTCAAAGTCGCGTTACATGTTCTAACATATTTTTGAAGATATGTTCCGGACAAGCAAAAAATAAAGAACAACAGTGAAGATAATTTTGTCATTATTCAAATTAGTTGTTTAGTTCTTTAACTCTACACTTCCACATACCTCTATCCATCAATACGATTAAATATTGGAATAAATCTTAAAACAAAATATTGCTGTCTTAAAACAGATATAACGCCTGGTAGCAATACTAATAAAAACACTGAGCTTTTCAAATTAAAACAATTGTGTTAAACTATGGCCTAAGTTACAAATGTACATGGGGACAGCAATTACTAAACCAGGATATGTCATTTAATTTAATAAAACAAAGACGTATTGATACTTATTTGCAATCTTGGTACTCTGAAATTTTTAATTAGAAAATTTCTCAATTGCATTACGGAAACGTTGGTATTAAATAAATACATCAATAATTTGTAACTTCAAAACTTTTTTAATTTAATTAACTTTCAATTCCTTTCTATGGAACATTTTACCTATTTGCAATGTTGTTGCTCTCCTGAAAATGCTTACTTTTCCCCCTTTCAGCATGTCGCACTGTATATTATACGTTTACTATAAACAGTATATATTGTATTCATGCTAATAAAACATTCGTATTCGTTTTGTTATTGAACGTGTAAATGCTTGGTATTTGTTCTCTATAGTGCCATGTTGACTCAGTGTAGCTTGTAAGTTTCGGCTGGGACAGTCTGACAGTACATGGAGCAATGTTTACTTATAGGTGTAATCCCACCATTGATTTTTGTTTTTTATTCTATAGTAAATAATAAAAGTTTGAAGGCTTGTCATTCATAGAGAGTCCCAAATGAAAGAAGTGAAACCTACATTTTACTGTTTGTCAACCTCTGCACTATCAAAACATGATGAGAAAAGTAAGGGGTCATGTGTCATATAAGATATTTTTTTTCTGCTCAGTGTGTACACTGGTGACAAAGTGAAAGTAGACTTCCGAAATCATGAATTCATACCCCAATTTCCAAGCATCATTTTTTTTTTCTAAATTCACAATTCAAACATGACAATGCTATCAAAATGTTCGAAATACATCAATAATGCCATTCAAATAATAAAATGAGCATTAAAATAAGGAAAATGCATTTTTAAAGAAGAAGAATTGAGAATTATTTATAACCGCCATTATGCGACTACCCCACGGAAGCACTTCCTTTTTGCAATGGTGGCACTATGCCAGTTATAACAAAAACATAGAAACTCATCTTCTACACTGAAAGGATGTTCGTAGTAGACCTTTTCAATTTGGATTTTTTTTCAAATATAGTTAAAGTAGCGGCTTGAATTTTTGCACATTATCATATTACTATAACGGGAATATAGAAATGATAAAATCATACACCACAACGATTGCCGACACTTGCACGTGGTCACATAAATATGCACTATGATTTAAGATGGGTGCAGAAAATCGATATTCGTGTTCATTTTAGTGTTCTGTTACGGAAACTATATAGTAAAAACACTTTTGTTTAAGTATTATTATCATGCCGTGTATGAATAACGGAGAGCGCATTCGAGCAATTGGTATGTTACAAGCTGACCATTCCCTCGGACAGGTATGTGTTATAATTTATACCATAGGGTATTTATTTCATCGGTACTTAAACAGCGTGTGCTGAGAGCCAGAGGTGGACATGTTAAGTATTAATTCTTGTTTGTACTGTGATTTTGAGTGACTTTTCACATTGCTTAGATTTTATTTGATCTGATTGTCGTCATTAAGCGAATTTCAATTTTGATAATAGTGTTTTTTATTTGTTAAGTTTTATAACTTTTTGAAGTTTAATTGAAATGAAATTTCACCAAAATACGTTTTACATGTTTAGTTCAACAAACTCGATGCATAGATAGTGGAAAAATAGCCGATTAACCAAAGGTCTAGTTAGAACATCCTTTCAGTGTATGTATATGTGTACATGTAAATGTTCCATATTGTGTCTGGGATATTTAGGCACACACATGTTGCACTAAGATGTACATAATACATTGAATCAAATAATTCCACTAATATTGATAAATGTTCATGCTTTCTTTGCTCGGATGTAAACGGGAATCTGGTAAATATTATATATGTATTGCTATATGTATAATATTATGTATGTGCTTCAAAATGATGAACATTTTAAAATGTTCTTGCCTATTAACGAAAGTGAAAAATATATTTCCAAGGTACGATTTCAATTTAGTATTTACATTCTTGGTGTAACCTCTTCATTGAACAATTAAAGAATTTCGTTGCTCATTTCCCATGAAAGTATAATCATAAACGGTCAATTTTTCGCTTCGGACATAGTTTTGGAATAAATAATCAGCCTGCCCAGTATTTGTAATAATGTTTGATGTCATAATTATTGATTGTTTTACATCAGGAAGCAACAGGTACTGTATAATAGGCTGTTTGCTGTTTCGTTTACAAGTTTTAATTTGCGGATGTACATGTTACACATTAACAGATTTTCCCGCATATTGGTGCAAGGTAATATGAATAGAAACATGCAAATTATATTCGAGGTTTACTTACTTCACACGTGATAATGGTAAGAATGTTTAGTACGTTCAACAGATACCATTCATTCCTGGAATATTAGTTTTCTTTAACAATATGTATAATTGTAAGAAGCCACGGTGGTAAGTCATACTGTCATAAAGGTTCGGATAAAATAATTGTTTAGAATTATAAATAATTGCAAATACATGAAAGATAAGAGGATTGAGCCCACGACATTTCGTTTGGTAATTAAATGCAGTAACCACTACATCACAGAGGCCTCCTTAAATGTAACTAACAATTTAAATTTTTTAAACTGTTGAAATCATGTTTATTTTGATGAAAATATAATATTGTTAACAACTTTCATCATATATCACAGTGACTATGCGAAATATGAGGCCTTTCTTCCATTTACCAAAGCTATGCTCCTATCTGAAGTTGAAACAAAATTAAGGGTCTACACACATACTGGTGTTTTTTTATTTTTTAATATTTGCATCATTCAGGTATACGTTTTTTTGAAAAAAAAATTATATGCAAATGTATCAAAGCAGTGGTGAAATTTAACATTGAAAGTATTTTGTAGTTTGTGTTTCTGCTAAATATATGAGTCAGTGAACTAACAAAAGAAAATTTTAATCGTGTATGTTGTTTTGTCAAAATATGCAGATTTTTATCAGGAAAATACCCTAAAATTTACCTGTGTTTACAAACATGATTTCCTAAAAGCACAAGGTCAGTAAACACAGATATCAAATTATTTGCTTTTTTCATTGTCAATCTACTATTTCATAATTCCCTCTCTTTATCAATACAGCATATCACGATATGGCATCTACACCAATTCTGCCAAGATGGTGTCCCCTCTTACAAATTTAACACATTAGTGCAGCGTGCATTCAAACAATAGTTTATTTTATCATCTTCAACTTTTCTTAATGACAAACGTTTTGGCAATTTTTTCTTTGAAATAAAACTTTGCAAACGAAAAATTATGAAAATGTTTGTGATTAGTTGATTAACCAGAGCCCTAAATGGGTCTAAGTCGCTCACTGTCACTTCTTTTCAAATTTGAGCATTATCTTAGTTTACATAGTATTCGTATGTAAAAGTCAGTCTTTTTCTGGCCCCCAATGAACACTAGCCCCTTTATTTGAACAAACTTGAAACCTCTACTCATAGGAACTATTTATGCCAATTATAAGCAAATTTGGCTAATTTATTCTTGAGAAAAAGATTCTAATAAAATCTAAATCTTATCCTTTCTTTCAACTCCTGCTGACCCTTACGTGTATTAAGATCCCTTTAAATGATCAAGTATAAACTGTTATGATTAAACAATGCCTCAGAAATCAAATTGTTTGAAATAATATAACCTAAAATAGATTTCATGTTTACCCATAATATTCCTTTGTAAAAATCAAAATCCCTCTACTGGACTAGACTCTAATGGAACCTAGCTCCTTTATTTGAACAAACTTGAAACCCCTGACCTATTCATACAGATCATTTCAAACAAATATAAACAAATTTGGTTTGCCGGTTCTTGAAATGAAGAATTTTTGAAATTCACAATTGTATCAATTTTGTAGCCCCTGCTGGTCCCTTATGGATATTATATCCGCCTTTGATGACCCAGTCTCAACAGTTATGACTAAACAATACCCCAAATCCCAAGATGATTAAAATATTTCCTGAAATAGATGATAAAAGGAGAATTTACCATTTTCCCATTGTATTCCTATGTAAAAATCAAAGTCCCCTTACTGGACTCATATATCCTAACCCTTCATTCTGATCAAAATTGAAACTACTACTCATAGGGATCATTTATGCCAAATATGAATTGAATTGTTCTAGGGAAGAAGATATTTTAAAGTTTCACAATTTTATCGTGGTTTTTTTTGGTCCTCTGCTGGCCCCTATGGATACTAAATCCTCTTTAAAGGACACAGTCTCATCTATTATGACTAAACAATGCTTCAGACATCAATAAGACTTTAATAATCCCAAAAATGAATAAGAAAAACATAACTTCCTGTTTCCTTTACTTTTCCTATGTAAAGATCTTAGTCCCCATACTGGACCGAAATAGACTCTCTTTTTGAACCAACTTGAAAACCCTACTCAAAGGGATCATTTATACCAAAAATAAACACATATGGAAGGTTGGTGCTTGAGAAAAAAGATTTTCAAATGAAAATGTCCCTATGTTAAACTGGGGCGAGGCCAATGTGCACCATAGAGTCATGGCTTGAACAAAATTGAGAGAAACTGATTAATACTACATCTAAAATATCAAAAGCTCTAGGCTTTGGTCTTTCGTAGAAGAAGATTTTTGAAGATTTGAAAAGAAAAATCGATAATACACTGGGGCGGGGTCAAATTTAATCTCAGGGTCATGATTAGAACAAACTTGAGAGAACTTCATAAAAAATGCTCCATACCAAATGTTGTGAAAATCTATCGAGCGGTTTCAGAGAAGTCGTTTGAAACAAAAGTTAAGGACGAACGACGGCTGACACTTGGAGATCAGAATATCTCACCTTAAGCTTTATTACAATGTGATCCTTTAGTAGTGGTTACTTTTAAATTCACACTATTTGTACGTAAACTAAGACATAAGGGATATGTAATGTAAGCAATACAATGAAATTTATATATACCGATCTTGTCCTTTTGAGGGTACAAGTAAGTTTAAAATATTGTGTGTCATCCGTTGGTGAAGGATTTATTGTATCTTCATGAATAGTATTGACAATGAAAATATGTGCACCATTGTAAGATAAAAGCTGTTATCACAGTAATTTTTTATATTTACACTCAGTACTGTATTCAGACTTGTATTATGAATTGTCGTGTTACACTTTCGGTGCAAAAACGAGAAATGTTGTAATGTAGAATATTACTATTACAATAATGCACATCCAGTCATATGTGAAATGTGATTTTATTTTATGTGTACATTCCACACATAAAATATTTATATAATAAAATATATATATAAACTACACTCTCCCTACACTATATTTATGAGGTTAGCCACTTTACAGACAATACAGACATCAATTTACATGCACATATTTTTTCTCCGCTTTACGTCCTTTCTATATTCACAACATTTCTGACTGCACTATTTTTTCATCATTTCATCAAAACTATGAGGCCATTTTGTGGACAGTTATGATGTCCAGTGAATATATTCACTTTTTTATCAAAATTTGATGAAACATTCATATGTTGATGATTCAAAAAGCAAATGGGCCTGCGCTGACTCTCCTAGCGTTTAGTTAGATAATGCGTTTATGAGTACATACTGTATTAATTAGGTGTCAAACGTGTGGTAACCGCACATGCATTGTTAACCATGCCAGGTACGGATCTTCCTATGCAATTTAGATACCAAACGTGGGATTACAACTCCGGTACGGATCTTCCTATGCAATTACATATCAAACGTGTGATTACAACTCCGGCACGGATCTTCCTATGCAATTAGATATCAAACGTGGGATTACAACTCTGGTACGGATCTTCCTATGCAATTAGATATCAAACGTGTGATTACAACGTATGTACAAATTTTCCTATGCAATTATATATCAAACGTGTGATTACAACTCAGGTACGAATCTTCCTATGCAATTAGATATCAAACGTGGGATTACAATTCCGGTACGGATCTTCCTATGCAATTAGATATCAAACGTGTGATTACAACTCAGGTACGAATCTTCCTATGCAATTAGATATCAAACGTGTGATTACAACTCAGGTAGTGATATTCTTATACAATTTAGATACCAAACGTGTGACAACCACACAGGTACTGATCTCCTTATAATATTTGAATATCAAACGTGTGATAATAACCAAGGTACGGATCGTTTTATACAGTGACATCTAATATAGAGTTGAATGAACTGTCACAATTACTTCATATGTCACGGCAAAAAAAGATATCTAAGGCTGAAGCTTAAGTCTAAGATTCTCAAGAATGGTTGGTGAATACGACCTCTAAAGCATACATTATTTTCTTATTCGTTTTCCACATTGAATTTGGTTTTCTTGAGTCAATACTTGTTATTATTATTGCATTACATATAAATATCATGATTAAGTTGAGACGCCAATCTGAAAATTTAAAATACTACCGTAAATTAATAGAGCTATTCTACTCACATAGACTTTGAAAGCTTATATAAATTGATATAAATGTTCGTGGAATTAGGAATATGTGCCTGTTAAGAAGATTTAGGCCGGCTGTTAAGTAAGATTTTAATTTGGTATGTACAAGTATTTATAAAATTTAAAAGTTGTTATCGCTTTTTGTAGCTTGTTTTCAATTTTTGATACTTGTCCAACAGTAGGTTCCGGCGTAATCTCATGAAGGTGAAATAGTTTTCATTGACAAATTAATGTGCTTTAAAGTGATCAGCTGATCTGTGAACAATATACATATATAATTTATACAAAAACAGTTTCAAGCTATATTCTATTACAGCTTATGCAGCGTAAATACAGCCGTCTTAAATCCAAGATACTTAACTAACATCTCGACAACTCTATCTGTCAATTACGTATTATAATATCTGGGCACATGCAAGGCCTATTTATATATCATAAGGGCCAAATTTATATCAGTTACCACGTACATGTAAGCATTATACCCGGCTTAGTTTTTTTATCTACTCTCTATATTTTATTCCTGGGTACCAGTCTTTCGCTAGCACCGCATAAGTTTACATTGAATACAATAAGAGGGAGATATTCACACTTAAACTGACGGTAAACTTCCGTGTAACATTGGATGTTCTATTTAAAAAACAACAACATAAGGACCGACTGAGAAAGTAGGACAGGCTGAGACAGTAGGACACTCCGTAAACTTGTTTTACAGGTTTTTGATACAATGTTTTACCTTGTAAGATTTTTAAGTTTAAATTTCGGTGAAACTGCCCTTCAAATAGTAAAATGGTGTCCTTGAACAAGTATTGTAAACATAGAAATCTGAACAGTTAATCTATTTATGGAATCACTCGATATTACCTTATATGGAGTTTGTTTTGTCGTCAATTCCTTGAAAGATATCAATCGAGCTATTTTATTTCAATCCGTGGTATACATTTCACGCTTTAGGTACAGATAAACTTTGCTTAGCTATATAGCTAGTTATAGAACCGAGTTTTATTTTAAATTCTCCGAAGAGGCATTCACCGAATTATGTCCTTTTCTAATAACATATCAATGAAACATTTCATAGTTTGGTATGTATTACCGGAAATGACGCGGCTTTGTACTTTCAATATTGGCTGATATCTTAGCTGATAAATGATCCTGTAAAAGAACTGTTAATATGAATATAATTCCATACGAAATTCACGACACTACAGTCATGTAACACATTAACGTCTCAACGCACATTTGAAATTTGTTCATTTTTCGATATAAAATAAGGTTTTGGATTTCCACTGTAAAAACCACATAGATTTATTTTTCACAGCCGGAATGTGTATGTGCACATATATATACACAGTACCTGGTAGGTTCACAAGCTTGTTGTTTTATAGACAATGCAATGACACCCTCATTGTTGTTTTTTTGTATCTGTTACAATCCTTTAAAAGTTACTATTTGAACAGAAGTGATGTCTTATTGCAGAATATGCTATGAAAGCGTTTGCTTTACTCCTCATCTGCAGCAAGAATAAACAGCACCTATGAACCATTTTGAAAAGATTTGGACTCATTTTATGTAGAAGTGAATAATGCACCTAAACGTGTACACTTTATGTTATAGTGTTACATGAATAGAAGTTCATACGAAATTCACTACACTGACACATGAATGCCAAATGAATGGAAAACATCATAGGATTATATCGGCCAGGTGTGTGAAGGGGGGTGGGTATGGTGAGGGGTTGGTCACATCATAATCTGACGTTTTAATATTACACATGTTTTAGAAGATGATGGTCTCATGTGTTTATATTTCAATAAAAGGATAAACTCTATTTTTTAAGATAAGGACAGGAAACATATTTTGACATATATTCTTAACATGAAAACATGTAGGTCAACATGGTGATGGCGCTAGATCCGCAATACATAATGTCATGATGTAATATGGTGTTTTTATTAATTTTTGTTTTAAATTGTTTTATTGCTATTATGTGTTGTGTGGTGTTTCGCGTTGCTTTCAACAATTTTCAGTCATATCTTGAATGTGTCTGCTTAAGGTAGTATTCTAAGCATTGTTACACTGGAGTATCACGCCACATATACAGTCATAATATACAGACGTTGGCCCGACCAGTCCTAAAATTCTCATGTTAGTGTTGAGCACCAAGCGAGAATGTTTTAAGCCTTTGCCATTATTCGGCCGGAGATCGAATCCATGAGCTTCCGCATGCGACTTGTAAGCTCTACCACTAAGCCACTGCTGTGGTTTAAATTGGATTTAAACAAACAGTTATTTGTTGTGTATATTGTTGGTAATACTATTCATATGCGATAGCTTAGATTTCTGAATTGTGATTGCAATTATTTTATTAATATGCTATGCTTGTTGTGTATTAAATACATAACTGTTCTATAAGCCACGTACAACTAACAAATATGTCATTGTTATATATGTCTTTCCGAATGGAAGACTCTCATTGAGCTATTATGCATTATTTGTATACTTCCATTCATATTCATGTAATTACCGGTGGTTGGTTAAGGTGAGCCATAAGGAAGTTTGCTTTTATCAAATAAGATTTTACGAAATATACGCAACACTAGTTGCCTAGTGGCACTACGTTTTGAGGTTCTGTTTTATTAAAAATTAATTGTTACTTAAATTAAAGATTTCTATTTGACATAAATATGGGGTTTTGTTGTATGACCATTGATTTCGTTCCAGGAGTAAACAAATGAAACTTTAAATACAAATCCAACAGTTATCCTCACATGATATGTTATTGAACCCTCTCAATCCCATACATAAATCTTTTGTTGGTTGACAGATTTCTATTCACAAATACAGTTGTTGGATGCATGTTGTCAAATATCCAAAACCCAACTACGTTGCAGATAAATTAGCTGCACTGTACTGCGACTAGTTTATTTACTAATTAATATTCTGGGAATATATTTTAAGTAAATTAATTAATATTGCATTTGTGTGATAAACATGCCAGTTGCATTAAATTTAAATTATTCTTTGGTAAAAAGTGTTTATCTTAGTCTAGTTTGTTTACCTGAACATACGATTTTACTCAACTTTGATTTTACTAAGGTCATACCACCCATATCTATTTTTTCAAAATCAGCCTTATTTAACTAGCTTGGTGACCTCCTCTTTGGATTCTTAATAGAAAAAAACAACTTGTCGAGTGCTGAATCCTGCTATTTGACCTGCCACTTGCTGAAGTGCCTAACAATACATACATCCTGTTTCATTGGCGAACGTCATGTTACTAAAATTAGATGTGGTTTCTTAAAATGCAGTTATGTATACTTAACAAAATATAACTGTCATCAATATGTTACTAAGATATTAAACTGCATATATAATGATAAAAATAGCATTCCAAAATAGCGGTGTTAATCAGCCACACTCGTCAAAACTTCATCGATGTTTTGCATGCGCGGCAATCGGATTATGACTCGACAACTTCCGCCTACAAAATAATTTGAAACTATGCGGCAATGAAGGAGTAATGTTCCGATTGATGATTCTTGATCCATTTACTTTGAACAGTGCATTTCACGCTATATGATGATTGTATAAAAGGTAAAAAGAATTGGTTGTCTAATGTTAAACAAATGTTATCTGACTATGGCTTTGGATATATTTGGGAAGATCCCTCAATGATTGTCATTAATAATTTTATTCATTTATTTAAATAAAGAGTTATTGACAGTTTCTTACACAATTGGTATTCAAATAAATCAAATAGAGGTGTGCTAAAATTATATAATAATAATATATATATTATTATTAAATATAATAACTTCTTTTGCCTACGAACTATATTTAGATATGTTACAATGTGATTTGAGAACATATATTTGTAAAATTCGTTTATCGTCACATTCAGAAATCCTCCTAGAAATGAACGATTCTGTCTATATTGTAATTCGCAGGATTTAGAAGATGGATTTCATTTTATTTTGATATGTCCCTGCTATTTAGATTTAAGACAACAATATATAGGCAACTATTTTTTTCAGAGACCTAAAAATGTTTCGATTCATACAGTCAGATAATAGAAATACTCTTTTTAACCTAGCAAAATATATAAAATGTGCTTTATCTATTAGATTGTCTTTGACACATAGTTGAATGCTGTCATCCTCATTTAATTTCAGCACTCGAACACTGCTATATGAAAGTATATGTATATATATATATATATATATTATTTGTGTGTGTGTGTGTGTGTTTCCACGTGACATGATCTAAATATATTTGCTAACAAATGTATATTTATGACGATATACTATGTATAAGTCAAATAAAATATATGTTCTGTTCTGTTCTATATTCCAGACTAGACATAAGTGTACAGAAACGAAAGAACCGTAAATCAGTGAACAAACCATTTTTTGTATGTTCTTACTTATGTTAATACCTCTAGATCAATATTTATTTTCACTCTAATCAGCAGGTTTAAATACCGCATTCTGAATAGTTTAATCAAGTTAGATGTGTTTATTAAGAAGCCAGCATCTGAATCTGAAACTATACTATGTAGGGCTTAATAAAATACATACACGTCGGGGATAGAGTTTATATATTTGACAAAAAGCTGTCTTGAAGCTCTTTGTTTATGGTACGCACATTAAGCTGTCATCCAGGTGGTTCCAGTCAATAATTGGCTTTATTAAGTGATATTTTTAAAAAGAAAAGTACTATACCGCACAGGTTTAAAACATCTAGAGTTACGTGTTGCTTGTCTTTCATTTACGTTTGACTCTATACAGTCTGGGTAGTATTTGGTTTGTTTTTGTGTTTTTATTCAAGTTTCAGAAAGTAGTTGCAATTATAGTGTATAATTGTACTTGGTTCCTTATTCGTAAACATATGATATAAGTATAAAATCACTTTTACATACATATTCTTAACAGAATCGCTAGTGTTTACGTTGTTCACAAATGCAGTCAGAATGATTTCATTTGTATTTTCTTAAAATCATAATACATTTCTATATGGTCAGCCACTATCATTTAGACAAGGCAATCTATAAACTGAACGGTGTTAATCATCATTTTCAACACATGATGGGTTAGATATGGCATATCTAGTTTTATTGGTGGGGGAGACCTCAGAATAAATCTGTGTAAAACCACCGTCCGTCCGTAAGTGGACAACATGAAGTTTTTGGGTCTTATTGGGGGTAGAACCTCAGCGAAGAGAAGTAAGCAATACGACAGCACCTTGGACTACTCGGCCGCAGAGGACCCTCATAAGTTGAAATAAGTAACGTACACTTAGGATATATACTTTGATTTTGAAATACTGTCTGGTTAAATGAATAATATCAAAAATTGTGAAAAGTTATAAATATGTTTTTTATGTTACGTTGAGTTGATTGGTAGTTTTTATTGAGGAAATTGTAAGGGTATTTTGTCCGAGAAACATAGGCAAAGTGATATTTTGGTCAAACCTTATAATGTACGTTTATGCAAAACGCAATGGTGGTGTCCATACATAACTACACTGCTACTGCTGCATCCAAACAGTCATTGCATTCCAGGGCTTTATCTGTGACTAATGTGTATACGATAGAATTACCATATTAAGCTAGAATTTAAAATTACAAATTAATCTTTTTTAAAGATATAGAATACTAATTATTGGTTACAGTGAATTTTCATGTTTATGTCCTCGAGTGAGCGCTGAGGTTATATGGTTACAAGAGGCACAGACTTTCAATTCGAGGACGATATTTAATTACTAGTTCACCAAAACAAACTATTTGCATTTTAAAGTATTTATTATTTGAAACATTGAAATTACAATTCATAGTATCACTGTATTTACGGTGATTTTTTTTAAATTTAAGAAAAAAAAAATAAATGGATAATGGTTGTTTGCAAATTGTCATATATATTACAATGTATTAGGGCATTATTATGTTCAGTTTCTTCATAGTATTACGTTGAATAATTTCTACTGCTCAAGGTATTCTGATACGTATGGTAGCATAGTTCTGCCACCATAAAAGTCAGATAGCTACTTCATTATGTCGTCACCAGGACCATATATCGTCGACATCTCACTCATAATGGTGACATCATCGTCTTTATTAAGTCACTTATTCAAATTGTCATAGAAACATCAGTAAGGAACTAAGAAGCTAGTAAGTTCCTTGTTCAGTCTCCATATTATTAGTTACGGATGTCAACATCACAGATTATCAACTGGAAAGTCAACTTATACATAAATCCGAAACATTCCGCATGGCATAGTTTCTGTAATTTATGGAAGCGTATATGTGACACGCTGATGGCATGCTCATGCAGGGTAAATCCTGTTATGGTATTTCGACATGCACACATAGAATATATAAGTTGTCAAGTAATAAGGCGACATGTCTAGATACAACGCGTCATGTTGTCAAAAAAGAACTCAACGTGTCGTATTATTTACACAATTTGACGACTTAAATTAAATAGACAAAATCACATATTGTCAATCTCGACTTAAACTTATATAACAAGGCAACATACATTTGTCGTCAAAGTGTGTTAGTATATGTTTGTTCACAAAAAGTTTCCAGCTTTCTAACATAAAACTTCGCGACAAAGCGAGATATTCTCGTCATGAAAATATACAGTTTCATATGGAAGCGTATATGGGACATACTGATGACGTGTTCATGCAGGGTAAATCATGTTGTGGTATGCCGACATGCAGTGATAGAACACATCATTTAGACATACATTATATTCTCTTGTCTATATAATATCACAGTTTCTCTACTTAAATCTTGTGACATACTAACATATACTTATCTTCATGACAGACATTTTCGCGACATCTTCATAATAAGGATATGTCGACATACATAAACACATCTTTGCAAAAAGGAAGTATCGCGCTTTGCCGATATATAAAGTGTTTCGCGGTATATCTTTTCCCTGCTTATTTATATTATCATAGTATTCCGACATACATTTTGACAACTTTGACACGTGAGCTACATGTATGTACTGTCGGATTACGGGAACTCAGCGCTATACATTATAGGATTCTGATGTCCGAGCGGGGAAATAAAAATAAAACTATTCATGATTTAAAGAATAGTTTTTTATGTTTCGGAGAGATGTCGGAGAGTGGGAAGGTTGATGTGGGGGTGTTAATAAATATTTTGCGATTTAAAAATGATATTTTCCCCCAATCGATTTGTTGAAATAATTTGACTTCATTTATTTATTACGATATAAATGAATATAGCAGCATTATA
Source organism: Panopea generosa (assembly GCA_029582155.1). Lineage (NCBI taxonomy): Eukaryota > Metazoa > Mollusca > Bivalvia > Adapedonta > Hiatellidae > Panopea > Panopea generosa. The sequence goes on from CM055905.1 coordinate 27,475,255, forward strand.
ATGCCAGGTGACAGCCACACAGTGGCCGGTGACAACCTCACAGTGTCCGGTGATAGTATTATAAATTCCGATGATTTCATCATACGGACTGATGATAGTTATTCAATGTCCGATTTTAAAAGTTTATAATGTCCGGTTAAAGCGTTATAATGTTTAACGAAAGTCTGACAATATATCCTCACAAGGCCCGGTGAATCCTCATAAGGCCTGGTGATATCCTTATAAACCCGATGATAGTTTGAAAAGGCCCGGTGGTAACAAGGTCGAAAGATAACATCCCAATACCCGGTGATTACATCGCAAAGTACGATGATAAACTCATAAGGCCTGCAGATTGCAACACAAATCCCGGTGATAGCCTCACAAGAGGCTAGGGATAACCTCATAAACACGTTGATAGTCTCAAAAAGCCCATTGATAGCATCACAAAGCTCGGTGCTATCGTCACAAAGCACGGTGATAGTCTCATAAGGACCGGCGATTACTTAAGAAAGCCCATATATATCTATATATATCTCACAACTATACTTGGTACTTATCTGATAGCCTGATATTGCTCGGTGATAACTTCACGATACCTTGTGAGAATTTCAACGGACTTTTTAAGATTATCGCAGGGCCTTGTGGAGATATTACCAGGCTTTGTGGGGATATCAACGAGCATAGTGATGCAATTACCAGGCCTTGCGAGACTATCATCGGGCTTTCTCATGTTATTACTGGACCTATGTGATGTTATCACCAAGCGTTGAGATGTTATCATCGGGCCTTTTCATCGGGTTATGTGGGATATCACCGGGCGTAATAAGGCTATCATCAGGCATTGTCAGACGTTCGCCAAACATTATAACGCTTTAACCGAACATTATAAAACTTTTAAAATCGGACATTGAATGACTATGATCAGGCTTTATAACGAAATCATCGGGCGTTATAGTACAATCACCGGACATTATAAGGTTGTCACCGTGCACCTAGTGGCTGTCACCTGGCATTAAAATGCTGTTATATTCATTTATATCGTAATATATAAATGAAGTCAATTTGTTTCAACAAATCGATTAGATTTAAGAAAAAATATAATGTTTAAATCGCAAACTATTTATTCCCCTCCCCTTCCGACATCTCTATGAAACATTTTTTCCCCCGCTCGGACATCGGACATCACTCCCATACTTTATCCTATAATTTATAGCGCTGAGCTCCTGTAATCCAACAGTACATACATGTATGTCAGATATTATGATAATATAAATAAGCAGGGAAAAGATATACCGCGAAACACTTTATATATCGGCAAAGCGCGTTACTTCTTCTCGCAAAGATGTGTTTATGAATGTCGACATATCCTTATTATGAAAATGTCGCGAAAAAGTCTGTCACGAAGATAAGTATATGTTAGTATGTCGCAAGATTTAAGTAGCAAAACTGTGATATTATATAGACAAGAAAATATGAAATATGTCTTAATACTGTGTTCTATCGAAGCATGTCGAAATACCAAAACAGGATTTACCCTACATGAATACGTCATCAGTATGTCCCATATACGCTTCCATAGTAATTAGCCAAGCACCCTTTTTCATTCAGTAAATCATCTACTGATTTTAACTAGTTGAATAAGTGACTTATTGAAGATAATGTTAAGTTATAAATGAGATGCCGACATCATGCGTTCCTGATGGCGACTAAATGAAGTGGTTATGTAACTATCAGGGTGTTTACGTTTTAAATCGGTTGTGTTTATTATGTATGCATGTAGTTGTTGTCCTGTCAAGTGTACGTTGAATGGAGTACACAAGTATCGCTTGCATTGTATGACTAAACTTGCAAAAACGCGATGACCTGATACTCTTTGTAGTGTATAATATATTCACACTGCTAAATGAGCTATGGGACTGTATTCAGGTGTTTATTTTGCTTTAAACAAAACTCTGGTCGCAACTGTGAACCGCAATATTTTACCTGCAAAACGAGCGGCTTTGTGTAACTGTCTTAATAATACGTTAACTGCTTTTTTAAAATTCAATACTGCAAGAAACAGTTGAACAATTTTACTTAAAATATTATATGTCTTGTTTCTCCTTCCATAGGGAAGATTTATCGTCTGCGTGTCGTTTGATTATCAAAGGAATACATTGTATTTAATCGATATGGTTTCAAGCTTGCAGGGACTTCCCCATGTCGTTAATTATAGCCATATTTTCAAATTTATAATCCACGATTTCAATTATACTTTAAATAAAATATTATTGTATAAGAAATGTCGATCGTTATAAAATACTAAATATACATGGATCATTGGTGTTGTATATTTTAGGTCAGGTAAATAGGTTCCTCCTTGACCGAGTAGTATAAGGCCATATTATCTAACGATCAAACGGTCATTTACCTCGCGCCACTGAGGTCGTGAGTTCGAGTCCAGCTCGGTCCAAAAACGCTATGTGTGAAAGTTTGCCAGTTACGTTTCGAAGAACGATGGTTCTATTTTAGTCTGAAAACAGAGACTAACATACACACACACACACACACACACACACACACATCTGAGTGCATATCTATTTGTTCAACAGTTATCATTAACTATATACTACAATTTTTATTGATTTTTATCTCTTACAGGTTCTCATCATATAATATATATATATATATATATATATATATATATATATATATACAATACATGTGTGTGCCAAATCAATGCAAAAGTTTTAACAATTACAAAAGTTCAGTCACATTTTTCGAGTAAGAAGGTTATTTCATTATGTTGTATATTAATTATCAAGTGTTCAATATCAAGTTGTTTATTATAGAGCTTCTTTTACCGGATGCTTCTGTAAGAAATTTACTAAAAATTCTTTATGTTTGTTGATTGAATAAGAGACAAATATGTCCACATGTTAGCCCTCTGTGTATAAAATCGTTTGATATAATTACTTCTTATTTGTTCTTATTTGAAATTAATGCGAAGGTTTATTCCTGTTCGAAGTTCGAAGAACTAGTAAATGCAGGTAAAACTTTAAAATTTTAACGTCTTAAAAAAGTATGCATCGCTTGTTTCCATCTTTATTTATATTTTATTTGTATTTAACTTTTTATTATTTGTAGGACGTCATTGACCAGTCATTGACCAGTAGATCAGCATCGTGTAAAGTGTACATTTATATCAGTCCAAAGGTGTGGGTCGAAGGTGTTCTCTGAGCATGTTAAAGAAATGTATGCATGTATGAATCGTCCAAATCTCTAAGGAAGTCCTCTGTTACATGCCTAAAGGTCACTTTGGCTAGCAGTGCATAAGGTATCGGGTTTGAAACCCGGCGGAGGCTTACCTTTATACTTCATCTAATACATGTAGTTTATTGTGTGTTTATGAGTTTATAATAATGGAGTTAAACGAAATAGAATGCAGCCTTTTTTTTAAATATTAAATATTTACATGAGTGAGAGCGGTCTCCAGTATTCCCACCACCGATGACATATAATCCGGTGGAGGTTCACTTTTTTCTTTTTTGCTACATCTTATAGCTTTTCCGTAAAGTGTTTCGTTTTTATGTGTGACAATGTGCTTAAATAAAAACTGTTAAAAGTCACATTTGTTTTAATTAACAACCATTTTTTCATCTTAAAAAAACTCCGAGTGAAGCCGTCCATTCCTCTACCAGCGGGAAGGGGTGTCATTGTCACATTCTCCCCTATGTCCTGATTTCCAGAGCATAAGGTCCGGTTCTAAAACCCGTTGGAGATTCTTTTTTTTTTTGAGGGGGCTGTTGTCATGTCCGTATGTGTTTGTGAGAGCATACATGCGTGCGTGCGTATGTGCTTGCGTGCATCTGTGTGTATGTGTGTTGCGTGTATGTACATGCGAGTGGGCGTGTTTTAAATGCAAACATAAATAACAACCATAATTTTCTCTTAAACTTACTGACATGTTTTATAAAAGTTATCAAAATCCGCACCACACTCTCTTACAATATTGTGATTCCATTGCTTGAGGAGGTATTGAGGTACCGGTGTTAAAACTCGGTGAAAGTTTGTTTGTTGATACATATTATAGTTTTTCTTCAAATTCACAAATGTTATGGGGTAAAAAACAATCATGGAAGCCCCCGTATCACAACCAACGGGAGGGGAGGTGTCCTTCACAACATTCCACTTCTCAGGTCGCCCACCCGCAATAATTGAAATGAACGTACCCCTATAGATACATGCCAAATGAAATGTTTAAAGCTATTTCTAACATGCACGACGGTCCACTCAAAACAACATATTTCTGTCCGTCCGCCCGTCCAATAGGTTGCCCAGCCGCCCATTCATCTATCCATTCATCCATCAATCTATATCCATCCATCTATCCATTCATCCATTCATCCACATCCATCCATCCATCCATCCATCCATTCATCCATCCATCCATCCATCTATATCCACCCATCTATCCATATGCAATTTGGAATGTTATAATTTAAACGAGCTGCCACATCCCTGCTCACTAAACATTTCCTTGTTTCACCCCAAAACAACACAACGAAGCACGTTTTTTATTCAATCTAAGTCGATAAAGACATATTGAAATAATATCAAAAGGTTTGTGCATGAAGTCACAAATTAAGGGAGGTAACAATTTGCACTGTGTATCCGCACTGTGATAACGCAAAGTTTGAATATCAATTAAACGCATTTCGGTAATATATGTGATATTTAGGTAATATTTATGATACTGAGGTAAAATATGTGATATTGAGGCAATATATGCGATAATGAGGCAATATATGTGATACTGAGGCAATATATGTGATATTGAGGTAATATATATAATACTGAGGTACTGTATGTAATATTGAGGTAATATATGTAACATTGAGGTAACATATGTGATACTGAGGTAATACATAATACTGGGGTAATATATGTGATACTGAGGTAATTTATATTATTGGGGTTATACATGTAATATTGATGTAATATATGTGATACTGAGGTAATAAATGTGATATTGCAGTAGTATATGTGATACTGAGGTAATACATGTGATATTGAATAAATATGTTCTATAAGGATATAAAATAATTATAAATCGAACAATTACAGCTATGCACAGTTTCAATGTTTTTGACATTCAATCCAAATGTCTGAATCTACAGGACATAATATTGTCCGGATGAGTATTAAATTCGAACATGGCCAAACACGACGCAATGAGTTGGGTTCGGGTTCGATTCTTTACCGTTTTCGTTACATTCTGATTGCTCTTGCTGTTATTATTGTGGCTGTAATGCGGTGTTTGTCTAAATATTATTGATCGTTAACATATTTAAATAATTTAATGAGATAGTAAAACATTTGCTTAATTTAATTGATATGTCATATTTTTAATACAGTTATTCCATGAATTAAACATTGATGTGCATATGTTTCTTTAATAAATTATAATTTATCTCATAACCCTGTCCTATATATGTTCTAGTGGAAATTAAATCAAAACAACTACTTACGTTTTGGAATATGTGGTCTTTACAAATATCTCCAGAACTTGCTTTTCGTTATTCACCACAAAGTTTATTTACATCATAATATTTCAAATTAACTTTGTTCAACGTACAACATTTTTTCAATAGGTACCCTATACACTCTACGAACATTAAGTCAATGCGCAGTAAGGTTTGGTTGTGTCCTAAATATACTTGAATCGTATGCGCGTCCGATAAATATTTACATACCTAAATCACGTGACAGTCTGCTGAACTTTGAACTCACTTCTACTGAACTTTGAACAGAGAGCTATTATAACACGACACGATATGGAAAATGTTGGAAAATACCCGATACTATATAATTATATTGTTAACGCTCATTATAACGCGAATTTGGAAAGAATTAAGTCTCAGGATGTCCAATAGATCCGCTGTTGTCTCAATATATATGTCTTGCATGTTTTTGATGACTCGATTGAAAAGTGTCATGATTGTTAACATGGCAAATTTGAATGTATCGATGACACCTGTTTGTCCTCGTGATGCACGTTTTCGCTATATTATACATGAAGTACCAGGGCAAATTCAAATTTTCGACATCACTAGTAAGAAATTAGAGGTCAGCTAGCAGATGCACAGAACAATGGGTCTATGGTGTTCCAATTCCTATTTTTAGTTATGCCATGACACTTGTCTCTTTTGACTTCAATTATACGTCACCGTCACACTTTGCACCAACAATTGCGAACGTTACTTCTCCCAAAGTGTTAACCCGATTCAAATGAAACTTGCTATACAGCAATGGATCGAACATGAGCCTCTTGACTTGTCATTCCGATTGATTTTTATTGTCTTTTGAGCCTTTTGTATCTATATAAATTTTCCCCACAGTAACATCATAACCCCGACAACCAATACATAAAAAACAATCACATTAAAATGTGATTTTACATGTTAGTCATTATAATGCTCTGCTCACGTAGCTAAATTCAAAGATAATTTTACTTTCTTTAGTTCATGGACCTTTCGAGCGGGAAGAATTCACTGATATATGATGACAGCTTATAACCAATAACATGCCCTGGTATATAAACATGTCAGGTATTGGGGCTAACTACCCTATTTGATACAATTTCATTTAAATATTAAGTATGTAGTTGCACCTGTATTTAATATTGTATAATGCTTAAAATGTCTTGTTTATGTAATTGATATAAATGTGGTACACTGAATGTTGATCAGACATGTAGAATGGGTTTTGTTATTACGTATATACCATTAGCAGACCAGAATATGATGTGATACACGCGAATGTTGAAATACAATTTACCCCGGATTTAATATATGGAGAAGTAAGCCGCACACTTGCATTATCTCTTTATATCGATTAAATTACATGAGATTGGTTAATCTTTTTGCAAATTAGTCATTTAAAGTTCACAATCGCTGGTATATTATGCATGAAATGTAAACTGCGTGTTATCGTTAATCACTGTTTTATGATTTGGAAAGTGGTCTTGAAATTAAATATTGTAACATTACGCGGAAGTTCAAATAATTGTTAACGTGACAGTATATAATATCTGTATTTAACTTCGACAGTTTTAATCATAAAGAGCGTCATAATTTAGTGTGAATACACAGATTTGAAAAATGGTACTAGAAGTTTCCCCGCTTGGCGCTCAGCATTTAAGAATAGTGTACTATGGCGTCGTCTCAAGTTCACTTACATCTCACCGCTAAGGTCACTTTATGAGACAAAGTTTGCCAGTTACTTGCGACAAGGCGATGGTTCTGCTCATATTCATCCTGAGGTCTTTCGCCATCAAGAAAGATGTGTATGCCATATGTGACCTTAAATGTATTTAAAATGACATTAAAAACCTGTCCTAAGTAGGCACAGTCGCGATATGACTGAAAAAAAAAGTGTTCAACGCGACCCTTAACGCCATACAACAACAAAAAAATGATTCCCTATATAAATCTTATGAATTATAAATTTACACCATAAATAAATAATCATATGGAGCTATTAATATTTAAAAACTATGACCAAATTGAAACATTATTAACGGTCTTTATAAAACAAGTGAGGTTACGCTAGATCTAATTGAGAAAATATTAACGGTCTTTATAAAACAAGTGAGGTTACGCTAGATCTAATTGAAACATTATTGTCGGTCTTTATACAACAAGTGAGGCTAAGCTAGATCAAACTGAAACATTGACGGTCTTTATGAAACAAGTGAGGTTACGCTAGATGTGATTGAGGCAATATCAGCGGTCTTTATAAAACAAGTGAGGTTATGCTAGATCTAATTGAGAAAATATTAACGGTCTTTATAAAACAAATGAGGTTTCTCTAGTCTAAGATCTAATTGAAACATTATTGGCGGTCTTTATACAACAAGTGAGGCTACGCTAGATCAAACTGAAACATTGACGGTCTTTATGAAACAAGTGAGGTTACGCTAGATGTAATTGAGACAATATTAGCGGTCTTTATAAAACAAGTGAGGTTACGCAAGATCTAATTGAGACCTTACTTACGGTCGTTAAAAAAAACACGTGAGGTTACGCTAGATCTCACTGAGACAATATTGACGGTCTTTATAAAACAAATAATGTTACGCTAGATCTAATTGAGACATTATTAACGGTATTTATAAACAAATGAGGTTATGCTAGATCTAATTGAGACAATATTAACGATCTTTATAAAACAAGTGAGGTTACGCTAGATCTAATTGAGACCTTACTCACGGTCTTTATAAAACAAGTGAGGTTACACTAGATCTATTTGAGACAAAATTAAAGGTCTTTATAAAACAAGTGAGGTTACACTAGATCTAATTGAGACAATATTAACGGTCTTTGTAAAACAACAGAGGTTACGCTATATCTAATTGAAACATTATTAACGGTCTTTATCAAACAAGTGAGGTTACGCTAGATCTAATTGAGACATTATTTACAGTCTTTATAAAACAAGTGAGGTTATGCTAGATCTAATAATGACCTTGCTTGCGGTCTTTATGAAACAAGTGAGGTTACGCTAGATCAAATTAAGACCATACTTACGGTCTTTATAAAACAAGTAAGGTTACGCTAGATCTAAAATTATGAGCAAAACAACCTTTTATAGTACAATTTACAACAAACTTAACGGTCATTACGGAACACGCGGTTCATTATGTTACATTATGGGAGGTTAGAATTGTAGATACTACATATGACGTAAATAAATATATTGAATGTATGTATAATATGTGTATGTAATGAGAAATATTATATGGATAAGTTACAAATAAAGAAATCTTGAATCTATGACAGTTTAATAGCTAGGATGACAGATTCCTGGAGATAAATGATAGCCTAGGGCTATCTTGATGTATTGTTGACAAGTAAATGTTGTGGGCTGGACCTATAGATCTGTAATTAGAATACTGACCAATTAAAAAGTAGAAATGAATTGACCAATGATATAATAGTTGTTATTCATTCAGGGACTGGTTTTAGGAGAGTTAAGTCATTCAGTTAGAGTACAGGCACGGACAGAGTAACATGTCAGTTAGACTAGGGTTAGTTTAAACGAGCGGTAGCGAGTTTAAAAATGTTTGCTTGTGACTTTGAACTTATGCGAACTTTATAATTATGTGAATAAAATTTACTTGTTATACAAAGAGAGTTGTTGAGTCGATTATATGATTTGCCGCCCCTTAGCATTTTTACAAAACAAGAGGCCCAAGAGGGCCTGAGGACGCTCTACTGACTCAAAGTGGCCATAGCAATGTGCAATAGAAACATCCGGGCGGGGTCATTTTTAACCATAGGGACACCATTTGAACAAATCTAACAAAACTTTAGTTGGTCATCATTACTACATAAACATTTTGAAAATCTGTTGGGTCGTTCATGAGAAGATTTTTTAAGTTTTGGACTATTTTTAGTGACGGTGGCCATCTTGAATTTCAGATCGGAAAAAACCTTCTGTATAGTCTTCTATGCAATAGAAACATCCATGTGAAGTTTCAGTTTGATTGGCCTAGTGGTTTCAGAAAAAGTACTGCTGACAGACGACGGACAACCTGCCGTCGCATAAGCATTTCGGCCTTTGGCCAGTAGAGCTAAAAATAGCGTCTGTCCCCATATTTTTAACACAGAATATTGTCTTTTAAATATTATATTAACGAGTAAATTTAGTTTCTGTAAGTGTCCCAAAATATTGAAAAAATTGGAAAATCACTTGCACCTCGTATCAAGCATTTCCGATGTCCTCTATCAAATATTTACAACGACGGTTTGACGTTCTTTAAATACGGCAAAAACCTATGGACGCCGCTACTTATGTACATGATATACTGTATTACGTACAGTAATATCATTGGTTTTGATCCATTTAATATCTGCAGAAAATCATGATTCCATTGCAGTAATTGATATTCCGATATTCGGCTATTTTCTTGTAAAATAAATTATACAAAATTCATGAATAAAAACGTCATATTACATTTTATACAATTTTAACGTTAGCTTCGTGTTACGCTTAGAGGTACCATTACCGTGCGCGACGTCTTAGTACTGGCTCTACCCAAAAAGACTTCGTGCTTGATTTTTTTTAGATGAGTTTAAAAATGGCCTTACTAGTAATATTTATTAAGAAAAACTCTTCGTCTGTGTAGTAATTTGCTGTATTTGTGCTGACGAAATAATACGACAGCAAACTTAACATTTATATAATCTAGTCCCTTCTGTAGAAATGTGTGTATCACTACACACATAATAAACATTTTGCTTTCCTAATTATGTGGGTTTTTTTTGCAATCATATGATAGTGTGTATTCAGTTCGATGCGTTGCACATTTTCAACCAATCAATTTTATCACGTGATATTTACATGGTTACAGAGACGCGCACCACGTTCTGTTATTAACAACGTTTAATTAATGCATACACATTGAGACAACATGACATATCGGACTGAATGATACCTTTATATTGGATAATAATGATTTTAAATGTTACTTTTATGGCATTGTGACTTAACCGGTATACGACAAAAGTGGTATACTTACTACAACTTTGGCTTTCATTTATTCGTCATTCATTGTTTAGTTCATACCTTCCTATTTCTATCTTGTCTTTGTACGTGTGTTGATACATGTTTATCAATCATTATTGCTGCATGTATTTCTTCTTTACCCACATACTATTTTGCTTATTGACCCATTCCTCTCTCCCGCCCTCACTTGCTTATTGGCCCATTCCTCTCTCTCGCAAACTCGCTCATTCACTTACTTTCTTATTGACCCATTTCTCTTTCTCGCACACTCGTTTGCTAATTGACCCATTCCTCTCTCTCTCGCACACTCACTTGCTAATTGACCCATTCCTCTCTCTCTCTCTCTCGCACACTCACTTGCTAATTGACCCATTCCTCTCTCTCTCGCACACTCACTTGCTAATTGACCCATTCCTCTCTCTCTCGCACACTCACTTGCTAATTGACCCATTCCTCTCTCTTGCACACTCACTCAACCACTCCACTCGCTTGCTTACTGACCTATTCCTCTCTCGCACACTCCCTTGCTAATTCACCCATTCCTCTTTCTCCTCATTTGCTTATCGACCCATCACCCATCACGAAATACAGAAATAAAATGGGAAGAGCAATTTTTAGTAAATAATGTCGAGCGGAAGCATATATGGATGAATATTAAAAGCTTGTACAGTCTAACAAAGCCAAGCAGTTCCAATGGAAATTTCTTCATAATGCAATTTTTTACTGAACACAGATTGAATATAATGCGATTATCGAACGGATTATTTAATATGTGCAAAAAGGAAAGAGAAACTTTGATCCATCTATTCTTTAGATGCGATAATATAAAATCCATCATAAAATATCTAAAAATCATAATTAATGATATCATAGATATACTCGACATCGAACGGCGCAAACAATAGCACTTGGCTTTTATACGCCTCCAATGAAATGCAATATTTTAAAAACCGTAATATTCGAAACTAAGTGACATATATGGAAATATAGGAACAGCTTTAAATTTGACAATAAGTCATTCAACTCTGATAAACTCTCGCCAATTATTATTCGCTCAATAAACGACCAACTAAAATTGCTAAATCCCAGGCGAGAAAATTAAATTGCAATCAAATATTTATCAGACTTGAACACGGCAAATGCGTAATCTGACGAAAACTACACTGGTATAATAATTTAATCTTTAACGATATAAATCGAGTAAGAAGTGCTCAATTATAAAAATAGTTATGTATGTAGATGAAGCTATGATACATCCATGATTTTTTCATACAACTTACAATATCTTACTTGAATATTAGTGAATGTATTTTAAAAAATTAAAGTGACATTTAATGTTGGTACTAGACATTACCGACATAACCTCTTTTGCTTTCGTTTCGACAAGGACAATGAATTGGTAACCGGTTGTATATAACTGGATTTACTGTCCTCTCATTTTCTTAAGCCGCCCTCATCAACTAATTATACATATTCTTATTAGTATTAGTAAGACGATATGCAGATGAGAGGAAGGCGATACATAGACATATATGTCATATACCAAGACGGAAGAAGAGTTAATAAATGAATGAGTGCATGAACGAATGAATCAGTGTTATTCACTCACTAAACGAATATACGAACGAATACAAGAATGAAAAACGAATGAATGAGCTGACGAGTAAACGACAGAACATGAGCGAATGAATGTGAACAAATGAATGAATGAATGAACAAACACAGAATTATAGAATTTATTAATTAATGTCAAATGCATAATTGATTATTGAATAAAAAAGTATATGCTAATTCAAATCGAACTTTTATGTTGGCCTGTTATGTTTGTATGTACGTATTAATAATAAACGGGTCATAATATGGCTCGCAAAAAAAAGTAGCTCTTGCATGAATATAATGCAAATTACTTCCCTTGTTTGACATAGAAATTCTGGATAAAGTTTTACGTGCAAGTACCATCAAGTCCATATCTCACCAACCACTTTATGTATTTGATTGAAACTTCACACAATACTTTCCAGTCATCAAATCTACTTCAATAACTAAGTTAGATAACCTTTGCATGGGTATAATGCAAAATCATTGCACTTGTTTAACGTAGAAATTCTTGTTAAAGCTTTGGGTGCAAGTACCACCAAGTCAATATTACAACCACTTAGTGTATTTGATTGATATCTTAGGTATGGTTTTATAGTCACGAAACCAACTTAATTAATCAAATGGGATAACTCTTGCCAGGTATATTTGCAAATTATAGCGTTTGTTTGACCGAGGGTGCTGCCTATAGTAGACCTTTATATACATCAGGTACGTGAACCCAATAACGAGGGTGCAGCCTATAGTAGACCTTTAAACACAACACAGTGAATTTCTGGAAAAAACTCTTTTTTTCATTATGAACTTTAATGTTATAAACTGAATACTTTTGGACAATTTTAAGTTAAATTCAAAATTACAGCTTAAAAAGTAAAATACTGAGATAAATGGAATTAAAGTAGTAAAAAAAAACACCCTGTCCAATTGGAATTCTTATATTCCATTTGGCATTAGTTTCCAATAGAAAACAACGATTTCCAAGCGGTCAATTCCAAGTTTCCAATGGGAAGGTCAAGGGTTCTGTTGGAAGATTCTATTTATAGATTCTTTAAATAGAATCGTCCAATTACAATGTAAACAATCCGATTGGATGATTCTATTTATATATCAATTATTTTGTGTACGAATAGAGTAGGAGCGTGTCTATGTGTGTGAGTGAATGTGGGCATCCGCTTGTATGTGAGTGCAGCGTTAGTGCGTTTGAAAGTTTCTATATGCATCATGCGCGTGAATGCATGTGCGTGCAAACACGTGCATTAAAACTAGAAGTAGTAATGACAGAAGCAAACACAAAAGAAGCATTCAAATTTTTTTGCATGCGTGTAGTGTACTTAGTGGCAGAAATAACATTAGCAGAAACAGTAGAGGTCGTAGTAGTAGTAACAGCCGTAGTAGAAGTAGTAGTAGTACTAGTTGTTGTAGTAAAAGTGGTAGCAATAGTAGTAGTTGTAGTAGCAGTGGTGGTGGTAATAGTAGTAGTAATGGTGGTGATTGTGTTAGTTGTAGTACTGGTGGTGGTAGGAGTAGTAGTATTGACGGTGTTGATGATAGTAGTAGTGGTTGCGGTGGTTGTGGTGGTATAAGTAATAATGATAGTAGTAGTGGTGACGGTGGTAGTAGTAGTAGTAGTGGTAGTGTAGGTAGTGTTTGTAGTAATAGAAGTAGTAGTGATACAGGTGGTGGTGGTGGTAATAGTAGTAGTAGTAGAAGTGGTGATAGTAGAAGTAGTAGTGGTGGTGTTGTGGTAGTAGTAGTAGTGGTGGTAGAAGTAGTTGTAGTACTGGTGATGATGGTGGTGGTAGTAGTAGTATCAGTATTAGTGGTGATAGTAGTAGTAGTAGTAATAGTGGTGATGGTGGTGGTAGAAGCAACAGTAGTAATAGTAGTAGTAGTGACGGTAGAAGTGGTGGTGGTGGTAGTAATAGTAGTAGTGGTGGTGGTGGTTTGGATGGTAGAAGTAGTAGAAATAATAGAGGTAGTTGTAGTAGTAGTAGTAGTAATGACAGTGGCGATATGGTTGTAGTAGTAGCGGTGGTAGAAGTAGTAATAGTGGTGGTGATGATGGTGGTGGTAGTAGAAGTAGTAGTGACCGCGGTGGTGGTGGTGGTAAAAGAAGTAGTAGAAGTGGTGGTAGTTGAAGTAGTAGTAGTTGTGGTGGTAGTAGAAGTAGTAGTAGTAGAAGCAGTAGTAGTAGTAGTAATGACGGTGGTGATATTGTAGTAGTATTAGTAGTAGCAGTAGTGGTGGTAGTAATAGTAGTAGTAGTGGTGGTGATGGTAGATGTAGTAGTAGTGTAGGTATTGGTTGTAGTAGTGATGGTGGTGGTGGTAAGAGTAGAAGTGGTGGTAGAAGTAGTAGTGGTGGTGGTAGTAATAGTAGTGGTGATAGTAGTAGTAGTACTTGTGGTGGTGGTAGTAGTAGTATCAGTAGTGGTGATGGTAGAAGTAGTAGTAGTAGTGACGGTGATGATGGTAGTAGTGGTGGTGGTGGTAAAAGTAATAGTAGTAGTAGTAGTGACGTGGTGATAGTTGTAGTAGTGGTGGTGGTGGTGGTGGTGGTAGTAGTAGTAGTAGTATCAGTAGTGGTGATGGTAGTAGTAGTATTGGTATTGGTAGTAGTACTAGTAGTGACGGTGGTGATGGTAGTAGTAGTGACAGTGGTGATGGAAGTAGTAGTAGTAATAGTAGTAGTTGCAGAAGTAGTAGTAGTATCAGTAGTGGTGGTTGTAGAAGTAGTAGTAATAGTATCAGTAATGGTGGTGGTAATAGTAGTAGTAGTAATAATATCAGTAATGTTGGTTGTAGTAGAAGTAGTATTTGCAGCAGCAGTAGCAGAAGTAGTGGTGGTGGTGGTAGAAGTAGTAGTGGTGGTGGTACTGGTAGTAGTGGTGGTAGTAGTATTAGAAGTAGTAGTAGTGTTGGTGATGGTAGTAGTAGTTGTGATGGTATAAGTTGTTGTATAAGCAGTAGTGGTGGTTGGGTGGTTTTAGTAGTTGCAGTAGTAGTAGTAGTAGTAATAGCGGTGGTGATATGGTAGTAGTAGTAGAGGTGGTAGAAATAGTAGTAGCAGTAGTAGTGTTGGTGATGGTGGTAGTAGTAGTAGTGGTAGTGTAGGTAGTGGTTGTAGTAGTAGAAGTAGTAGTGATGGTGCTGGTGGTAATAGTAGTAGTAGTAGAAGAGGTGGTAGTAGAAGTAGTAGTATTGGTGGTGATGGTATATTAGAAGTAGTAGTTGTGGTGTTGATGGTGATGATGGTAGTAGGAGAAGTAGTAGTTGTGGTGGTATAAATTGTAGAATTAGTAGTAATGGTGTTGGTAGTAGTAAACGTAGTAGTAGTAGTAGTAATATTGGTTAGGTGGTATTAGTTGTAGTAGTGGTAGTAGAAGTAGTAGTAATAGTAGTAGTTGTGGTAGTAGTAGATGTAGTAGTAATGGTAATGGTGGTGGTGGTGGTAGTAGTAGTAGTAGTAGTAGTAGTGGCGGTTTTCGTAGCAGTAGTAGTAATAATAGTAGTTGTAGTGGTGGTGGTAGTAGTAGTAGTGGTGGCGGTGGTAATAGTAGTAGTGGTGATGGTAGTGATGGTGGTAGTATTAGTAGTGGTAGTGTTGGTAGTAGTAGAAGTAATTGAAGTAGAAGCATTAGTAGTATGAGTTGCATCAATAGAAGTAGTAGAAATAGAAGTAGTAGTAGTAGTAGTATTGTTTTAGTGCACGTATAGTAGTAGAAATAGTCGTGGCAGTTACAGAAATAGCGGTACTTGTAATAAAATCTAAAGTCCTTTAAATATTTTGACTCAAAGTATGTTTACTTTCGTTGCCCCAAAATATTATGAATACCTACCTTTTCAGTAAAAAATGGCGAAAATGTTAAGAAGCCACTCAGTTCTTTAAACGATTACATGCCGGAACTGCATGTCTCAAAAAACTTCGGACACTATGGCGTCATACAGCGTGAGTTAATCAGTGCCAGTGCGTTATTGTCATAACGATGTTATTAATGACCCTGTTATTTCTGCGAGGGTCATAAAACAACAAAGACCATCAGTTTTAATTAAAAGGACACGATCATTGCGGTGAAGTGTCGATGTTTGCCGAAGCATCAGTCGAATACGTAATTAATATATACGAGTTACTTTTAAAAAAGTGTAAAAAGAACAAGAGAGATAAAATCTCATTAAAATAGAAGTAATAGCAATAGAAGCTTAATAAAAAAAACATTGTTATATTTATCAGTACAAAAAAGGAATAATGTGTAATAGTAGTTGTAATAGTTATAGTCACAGTATTAAATATAATAAAGACAAGTCCGATTAAAGATCTCCTTGGGGCAATATTGTCCGTACCCCAAATAGTTCAATAATATATGATCGGAGCTGTTGATGAATGGGTTTAACATCTCTTTAAACATATTTAAAGTCAATACGGCGTTTCCAGTTTTACAGGTGTAAGAAGAAATCAGAATCCGAGTAGAACAACCATACTTTCCATGGGTATCTTTATTTATTTTTATATTTATAATTTACCTTAACTGATTACACTTAAGTTGCTATTTCATTAAAAATAAAAAAATGTATACATTTTCGGTGAAATTAATAAACAAGTTCTATTTACTGTTTTATTTATTTTAAATTTCATAAAGTAAAACAATATTTAAAGCGAAACAAAACACCGGAAACTGTCGATATGTAACGAAAGTCTCGGCGAGTATCACTCGTTATATTCCGGGTATTTCCGATAGCGATTACCTGTAGCAGACAAAATATAGATTTTAAAGCAGACGATCCGCGCAGAGTTATGGGTATTCGCCATTCACAGCTTATCGACGGTTTCCGTATACATCCCTATCTCGTCTTTTATAAGTTTATTCTGTTCAACCACGCGTAAACTCTTGGTGCCCAGAAGAAATTTGACTTTTAAGATGACAAAAATATATAGTATTAGTCTTGGTAGTAGTAACATAGACATAAACAGAGATATGAGGGACTGCAGGTGCTTATTTAAACTTCGAATGTCACATATGGTCAGCTACCACCATAGACTTACATTATAACGTTTGACCAAATGTTCACATTTTCTAACATTGGCGGACCAAACAGTCCTATATCATACTAAAGTACTGTCCTAGACTCAAATAAAAATGTCCCCAAAATGGGGTCAAAAGTACCACTTTTTGCCACTTTTTGCCCCCTGAAGTTGGGTACCCCCACTTTCAGCATGAAAAAAAGTAAATTTGCCCCATTTTACTTTCCATGCAGTTTCCTTGATAACATGAATTTAGTCAGTCACATAAACATAATTCTAATTTTTTATTGACACAAACATAATAAACTTTTATTTTATTGTGGTCATTTGCCAGTTTCACATTTTCATCCAACCAGAATTAAGCTTGCTATAAAAATATATGCCCTGAACATCCGTATACTTTTTTCAGCCAATCAGAGAGCTCGTCTCAATGGTGGTAGCTGACCTAAAGGGGCATTTAATTTTGCTTTTTTATTATTCCACTGATGCAAATTCATAGAATAAATATTTCTGAACCAAATGATACCATTTTTATTTTTCTGCTACATGATTTGATGAAAATGTGGCCTTTTCCAGGCACAAACAAGTGAACATAATTTTACCAAATTCCCAATGACAGAACTGTACTTCAATTCAAATTTACTTAGACACTTGACCTACAATATTTGATCTAATCATTCTTGTTTTTTTATATAATTTTGGAAACATGTATATAAACATGTAATGATAGCTTTGCATATCAACTTTTAAGATTCCTTTGCATAAAAAATGTGTATACATGATAATTTCATACCCCACCCACTAAAATTATATGAATAAAGGCTAAATTGACCATTTGCTCTTATTTCATAATAAATGTGTCAATATTTTTATAAAGAGGTTGTCGATTGCATTTGATCAAATAAAATTAACAACCGAATGATAAATTAGACAATTTCGTAAAATTTCATTGTCGCTTCGGTTAAAGAATTACATTGGGATTACGCACTTTCCGGTAGAAAGAGAGCCTTTCGGAACATCGGTTACCAAGATAGAAAAAATGTCATATTTATTTAGCGGTTTAATATTTCTTTAATCCAATGAAATAGGTATACATCCTTTTCTATGTCTTAAATTAAAAAATATGTAGAGATGACAGAAATTATATCAAAATCAGTCAAGCATGAAAATTCATAATTTTTAGTAGTAAATCACAATTATTACCATTTCTAGGGAATTTGGGGCACAAAACCCACCATTTTCTTGCACTACAACATTCTGTTTACAAATTATCCATCAAATGTTACATTTAAGTAAAAAAAAATGTCAGACAAAATAGGGCAAAATGGAAAATATTTCCAAAATTATGTAACTCAAGTATTTCTTGAATGTAATATGTTTAGATTGTGAAGTGATTTAGCAACATTGAAGTGCAGTAGATACAACCAGGCACCCATTATTGCCACTATTCAACTGGCTCTACTTATAACTGCACACTAAAAAAGGTTAAATGTGAAAAATTGCTATATAATATGGCATGACATGCTGGTTTTGAGTGGATAAAAATGAAAAAAATATCAAAAGTGGGCACATTTTCAGCACAAAATCCAAACTCAGTACCTAAGTACACATATTTTGAGCTTGGAATTCAAAATCAGTACTTAAACCTACTATTTCATGTGTATTTTTGTTTCACAATGCAATTAAGATCATTTTTAGTGTTTTCAATGGTTCTTGAGTGTGTGATTTCAGCGGACAAGGCGCAAGTTATCGCGACAAATTGAACCTGGCATTTTAACCAAATTTTCCTAAAATGGCCTTATACGGTACCTTAAAAGAAAATGAAACAGTATATTTTGTCAAAATTGAACATATCTATCATCATTCCGCTGTATTCCACTTAAATGCACTAAAAATGCTGAGTAGAACATTCTGAGGGCTATTTAAA
Organism: Panopea generosa; assembly: GCA_029582155.1. NCBI lineage: Eukaryota > Metazoa > Mollusca > Bivalvia > Adapedonta > Hiatellidae > Panopea > Panopea generosa. The sequence goes on from CM055905.1 coordinate 27,494,330, forward strand.
GCCATATGGCCCTTATTTTTAATAAAAACCTCTAAAAAAAAAAAAAAAAAATGGCGAAAATTGATCAGCATGCGGAATTTTTTTTTTATTTTATTGCCATTTCCCTACAAGCACCCCAGTTGCACTATTTACAGAGAAAAAGAAGCTAATACGATGAAAATTTAGAAAATGTTGTCGCGGTTGTTTAGGTCAGCTACCACCATTGCGTTTTCCATAGACTTACATTATAACGTTTGACCAATTTTCACATTTTCTAACATTGGCGGACCAAACAGTCCTATATCATACTAAAGTACTGTCCTAGACTCAAATAAAAATGTCCCCAAAATGGGGTCAAAAGTACCACTTTTTACCACTTTTTGCCCCCTGAAGTTGGGTACCCCCACTTTCAGCATGAAAAAAAGTAAATTTGCCCCATTTTACTTTCCATGCAGTTTCCTTGATAACATGAATTTAGTAAGTCACAGAAACATAATTCTAATTTTTTATTGACACAAACATAATAAACTTATATTTTATTGTGGTCATTTGCCAGTTTCACATTTTCATCCAACCAGAATTAAGCTTGCTATAAAAATATATGCCTTGAACATCCGTATACTTTTTTCAGCCAATCAGAGAGCTCGTCTCAATGGTGGTAGCTGACCTTAAGGGGCATTTAATTTTGCTTTTTTATTATTCCACTGATGCAAATTCATAGAATAAATATTTCTGAACAAAATGATACCATTTTTATTTTTCTGCTACATGATTTGATGAAAATGTGGCCTTTTCCAGGCACAAACAAGTGAACATAATTTTACCAAATTCCCAATGACAGAACTGTACTTCAATTCAAATTTACTTAGACACTTGACCTACAATATTTGATCTAATCATTCTTGTTTTTTTATATAATTTTGGAAACATGTATATAAACATGTAATGATAGCTTTGCATATCAACTTTTAAGATTCCTTTGCATAAAAAATGTGTATACATGATAATTTCATACCCCACCCACTAAAATTATATGAATAAAGGCTAAATTGACCATTTGCTCTTATTTCATAATAAATGTGTCAATATTTTTATAAAGAAGTTGTCGAATGCATTTGATCAAATAAAATTAACAACCGAATGATAAATTAGACAATTTCGTAAAATTTCATTGTCGCTTCGGTTAAAGAATTACATTGGGATTACGCACTTTCCGGTAGAAAGAGAGCCTTTTGGAACATCGGTTACCAAGATAGAAAAAATGTCATATTTATTTAGCGGTTTAATATTTGTTTAATCCAATGGAATAGGTATACATCCTTTTCTATGTCTTAAATTGAAAAATATGTAGAGATGACAGAAATTATATCAAAATCAGTCAAGCATGAAAATTCATAATTTTTAGTAGTAAATCACAATTATTACCATTTCTAGGGAATTTGGGGCACAAAACCCACCATTTTCTTGCACTACAACATTCTGTTTACAAATTATCCATCAAATGTTACATTTAAGTAAAAAAAAATGTCAGACAAAATAGGGCAAAATGGAAAATATTTCCAAAATTATGTAACTCAAGTATTTCTTGAATGTAATATGTTTAGATTGTGAAGTGATTTAGCAACATTGAAGTGCAGTAGATACAACCAGGCACCCATTATTGCCACTATTCAACTGGCTCTACTTATAACTGCACACTAAAAAAGGTTAAATGTGAAAAATTGCTATATAATATGGCATGACATGCTGGTTTTGAGTGGATAAAAATGAAAAAAATATCAAAAGTGGGCACATTTTCAGCACAAAATCCAAACTCAGTACCTAAGTACACATATTTTGAGCTTGGAATTCAAAATCAGTACTTAAACCTACTATTTCATGTGTATTTTTGTTTCACAATGCAATTAAGATCATTTTTAGTGTTTTCAATGGTTCTTGAGTGTGTGATTTCAGCGGACAAGGCGCAAGTTATCGCGACAAATTGAACCTGGCATTTTAACCAAATTTTCCTAAAATGGCCTTATACGGTACCTTAAAAGAAAATGAAACAGTATATTTTGTCAAAATTGAACATATCTATCATCATTCCGCTGTATTCCACTTAAATGCACTAAAAATGCTGAGTAGAACATTCTGAGGGCTATTTAAAGCCATATGGCCCTTATTTTTAATAAAAACCTCTAAAAAAAAAAAGAAAAAATGGCGAAAATTGATCAGCATGCGGAATTTTTTTTTTATTTTATTGCCATTTCCCTACAAGCACCCCAGTTGCACTATTTACAGAGAAAAAGAAGCTAATACGATGAAAATTTAGAAAATGTTGTCGCGGTTGTTTAGGTCAGCTACCACCATTGCGTTTTCCATAGACTTACATTATAACGTTTGACCAATTTTCACATTTTCTAACATTGGCGGACCAAACAGTCCTATATCATACTAAAGTACTGTCCTAGACTCAAATAAAAATGTCCCCAAAATGGGGTCAAAAGTACCACTTTTTACCACTTTTTGCCCCCTGAAGTTGGGTACCCCCACTTTCAGCATGAAAAAAAGTAAATTTGCCCCATTTTACTTTCCATGCAGTTTCCTTGATAACATGAATTTAGTCAGTCACAGAAACATAATTCTAATTTTTTATTGACACAAACATAATAAACTTATATTTTATTGTGGTCATTTGCCAGTTTCACATTTTCATCCAACCAGAATTAAGCTTGCTATAAAAATATATGCCTTGAACATCCGTATACTTTTTTCAGCCAATCAGAGAGCTCGTCTCAATGGTGGTAGCTGACCTTAAGGGGCATTTAATTTTGCTTTTTAATTATTCCACTGATGCAAATTCATAGAATAAATATTTCTGAACAAAATGATACCATTTTTATTTTTCTGCTACATGATTTGATGAAAATGTGGCCTTTTCCAGGCACAAACAAGTGAACATAATTTTACCAAATTCCCAATGACAGAACTGTACTTCAATTCAAATTTACTTAGACACTTGACCTACAATATTTGATCTAAAAATTCTTGTTTTTTTATATAATTTTGGAAACATGTATATAAACATGTAATGATAGCTTTGCATATCAACTTTTAAGATTCCTTTGCATAAAAATTGTGTATATATGATAATTTCATACCCCACCCACTAAAATTATATGAATAAAGGCTAAATTGACCATTTGCTCTTATTTCATAATAAATGTGTCAATATTTTTATAAAGAAGTTGTCGAATGCATTTGATCAAATAAAATTAACAACCGAATGATAAATTAGACAATTTCGTAAAATTTCATTGTCGCTTCGGTTAAAGAATTACATTGGGATTACGCACTTTCCGGTAGAAAGAGAGCCTTTCGGAACATCGGTTACCAAGATAGAAAAAATGTCATATTTATTTAGCGGTTTAATATTTCTTTAATCCAATGGAATAGGTATACATCGTTTTCTATGTCTTAAATTAAAAAATATGTAGAGATGACAGAAATTATATCAAAATCAGTCAAGCATGAAAATTCATAATTTTTAGTAGTAAATCACAATTATTACCATTTCTAGGGAATTTGGGGCACAAAACCCACCATTTTCTTGCACTATAACATTCTGTTTACAAATTATCCATCTAATGTTACATTTAAGTAAAAAAAAATGTCAGACAAAATAGGGCAAAATGGAAAATATTTCCAAAATTATGTAACTCAAGTATTTCTTGAATGTAATATGTTTAGATTGTGAAGTGATTTAGCAACATTGAAGTGCAGTAGATACAACCAGGCACCCATTATTGCCACTATTCAACTGGCTCTACTTATAACTGCACACTAAAAAAGGTTAAATGTGAAAAATTGCTATATAATATGGCATGACATGCTGGTTTTGAGTGGATAAAAATGAAAAAAATATCAAAAGTGGGCACATTTTCAGCACAAAATCCAAACTCAGTACCTAAGTAGACATATTTTGAGCTTGGAATTCAAAATCAGTACTTAAACCTACTATTTCATGTGTATTTTTGTTTCACAATGCAATTAAGATCATTTTTAGTGTTTTCAATGGTTCTTGAGTGTGTGATTTCAGCGGACAAGGCGCAAGTTATCGCGACAAATTGAACCTGGCATTTTAACCAAATTTTCCTAAAATGGCCTTATACGGTACCTTAAAAGAAAATGAAACAGTATATTTTGTCAAAATTGAACATATCTATCATCATTCCGCTGTATTCCACTTAAATGCACTAAAAATGCTGAGTAGAACATTCTGAGGGCTATTTAAAGCCATATGGCCCTTATTTTTAATAAAAACCTCTAAAAAAAAAAGAAAAAATGGCGAAAATTGATCAGCATGCGGAATTTTTTTTTTATTTTATTGCCATTTCCCTACAAGCACCCCAGTTGCACTATTTACAGAGAAAAAGAAGCTAATACGATGAAAATTTAGAAAATGTTGTCGCGGTTGTTTAGGTCAGCTACCACCATTGCGTTTTCCATAGACTTACATTATAACGTTTGACCAAATTTTCACATTTTCTAACATTGGCGGACCAAACAGTCCTATATCATACTAAAGTACTGTCCTAGACTCAAATAAAAATGTCCCCAAAATGGGGTCAAAAGTACCACTTTTTGCCACTTTTTGCCCCCTGAAGTTGGGTACCCCCACTTTCAGCATGAAAAAAAGTAAATTTGCCGCATTTTACTTTCCATGCAGTTTCCTTGATAACATGAATTTAGTCAGTCACAGAAACATAATTCTAATTTTTTATTGACACAAACATAATAAACTTTTATTTTATTGTGGTCATTTGCCAGTTTCACATTTTCATCCAACCAGAATTAAGCTTGCTATAAAAATATATGCCCTGAACATTCGTATACTTTTTTCAGCCAATCAGAGAACTCGTCTCAATGGTGTTAGCTGACCATATGGCGTTTTTTTCAAATATATGAAACCACTCTTCCTGGACTAAACATAATGTTGTGGTATTTGTTACTATTTTAGGGGGAATCTTTTCATTTTAGTCCATTTCTGAAGTAAAGAATAGTATTTGTAGTAGTAGTAATAATAATAGTAGTAGTAGTAGTAGTAGTAATAGTAGCGGTAGTATAGTAGTAGTAGTAGTAGCAGCAGTATTTGTAGTTGTAGTAGTAGTAGTAGTAGTAGTAGTAATAGTAGTAGTAATAGAAGTAGTAGTAGTAGTAGTAGTAGTAGGTGTAGTAGTAGTAGTAGTAGTAGAAGTAGTAGTAGTAGTAGCAGCAGCAGCAGTATTTCTGAGTAGCAAAGTTCTGACTGTACCACTTCACTCAGTATTGACGGGCAAATGACAATGAGCCGTTTTGATGTATATAAATCACCAGAGAGACTATTGCTTGATAGGCGGGGATTCAAACTCACGACTCCTGGAAAAATAGCCAGACGGGATTCCGACTGAGCTTACCGGGCCTGACCCAGCAGTAATATAATAATTTGAAGTAGCATCAGTGGTAGTAATCATAGTTAATGTGATTTTTTATCTTTAAATGGAGGATCTTGGATCGAATGAGATTAGCTCAGTTGACAGTGCGTCTGACTATCAATCCAGGTGTAAATCCAATTCTAGTCAAGTCTCCATGATTGATATACGACATTGCGTTCCATTAGCATTCGTCTCTTAACGCTGATTCTAGTGGGAAAGTTATCAGTTACAGGAATGTGGTGTACTTGAGTACTTATTAACCTGTCAGGAGACAAGAGTGGTTACGTTAATCGATTGTCTGTTAGCCCTCGATAGCATAAAAAGGATGCTTAGTACTGAATCAAATAATGATTGACCAGGCATTGGTAATAAAGAAAAAATGCTTAGCTCAGTCGGCAGTGCGCCCGACTATCAATACAGGTGTCGAGAGTTAAAATCCAAACATAGTCAAGTCTCCATGATGATTAATATACGACATTGCGTTCCATGAGCATTCGTCTCTTGACGCTGATTCTAGTGGAGAAGTTATCAGTTGCAGAAATGTGGTGTACTCGAGTACTTATTAACCTGTCAGGAGGCAATAGCGGTTAGGTTAATCGATTGTCTGTAAGCCTTCAATGGCATTAAAAGGATGCTTAGTACTGAATCAATTAATGATTGAACAGGCAATGCTAAAAAAAATATATTTTTGCTGAGCTTTGAACTAGTGTTTTTTATGTGGGTAGGTAAGTAACTAAATTTGTTTTGCATTTTTATGCCACACAAAAATATTTTGGGGTGGCATATAGTAATCGCAGCGTCCGTCCGTCCGACCTTCCGTCCGGTTTTTCGTGTCTGGCCTGTAACTTTGTCATGCATGGATGGATTTTGTTGATATTTGCTACAAATGATCAACATAACATGACAACGTGTCGCGAGTAAGACCCACACCCGTACCACAAAGGCTAAGGTCACAATTGGAGTTTGTTTGACAAAACTTTGAGTCTGTGTGAAAAATTTCGTGTCCGGCCTGTAACTTTGTCATGCATAGATAAATTTAAATAATACTTGTTACAAATGGACAACATAACATGACGACGTGTTGCGAATAAGACCCACACCAGTACCGCAAAGGTCAAGGTCACAATTTGAGTTTCTTTTACAACACTTTGAGTCTGTGTGAGATTTCGTGTCCGGCCAGTAACTTTGTCATGCATAAATGGATTTTAATGATACTTGCTACAAATGATCAACATAACATGACGACGTGTCGCGAGTAAGACCCACACCTGCACCACAAAGGTCAAGGTCACTATTTGAGTTTGTTTGACAACATTTTGAGTCTGTGTAAGATTTCGTGTCCGACCTGTATCTTTGTCATGCAAAGATGAATCTTATAAATACTTGCTACAAATAATCAACATAAGATGACGACGTGAAGCGAGTAAGACCAATACCCTTAACTCAAAGGTCTAGGTCACACTTTGAATTTGTTTAACAACACTTTCAGTCTGTTTGAGATTTCGTCTTTGGCCTGTAATTTTGTTATGCATAGATGGATTTTTTTAATACTAGCTACAAATTATCCACATAACATGATGATTGGTCGAGCATTACACCCAGAATCCCAATTCAACGGTCAAGGTCACAATTTAACTTTGATGATATTTTCAGTCTGATTGAGATTTCGTGTCTGGTCTGAAACTTTGTCACCTATGGATAACTTACAAAAAAACTTTGCTCAATTATACGCGACACTACATTTTATCACTCGATACACAACATCCCTACGTGACTACAGATTTTTTTTTCTTGGCACTAAATTTTCTAATCTATATTTATTCAATATCATTACACGACATTCAATTGTTTTTATTTAACACTATATTGTCATATGCGACACTAGATTTTCTCACTCAAAACACAACACCCTTACTTGACTATTGCTTTTTCTTACTGGGCAATAGATATTTTAATCTATATTTACTCAACATTCTTACACAACATTCAAATTTCTTATTTGACACTATATGTTCATACGTGACACAAGATTTTCTCACTCAATACTCAACATCCTTACTTGACTATAGATTTTTCTTACTGGGCACTAGATTTTCTAATCTATATTTACTCAACAATCTTCCACAGCATTCAAATTTCTTATTTCACACTATATTTTGTTACGTGACCTACATTTTCTCACTTGATACACAACATCCTGACTTGACTGTAGAGTTTTCTTACTGGGCACTAGATTTTCTAATCTATATTTACTCAACATTCTTACACAACATTCAAATTTCTTATTTGACACTATATTTTTATACGGGACACTACATTTTTCTCACTTGATACACAGCATCATAACTTGCCTATAGATTTTTCTTACTGGGCAATAGATTTTCTAATCTATATTTACTCAACATTCTTACACAACATTCAAATTTCTTATTTGACACTATATTTTTATACGGGACACTACATTTTTCTCACTTGATACACAGCATCATAACTTGCCTATAGATTTTTCTTACTGGGCAATAGATTTTCTAATCTATATTTACTCAACATCATTACACGACATTCAATTTTTCTTATTTAATACTATATTGTCATACACGACACTAGATTTTCTCATTCAAAACACAAAACCGTAACTTGACTATAGATTTTTCTTACTGCGCACTAGATATTCTAATCTATATTTACTCAACCTTCTTACACAGCATTCTAATTTCGAATGTCACACTATATTTTCATACACCACACTACATTTTCTCACTTGATACACAACATCCTTACTTGACTATAGATTTTTCTTACTTGGCACTAGATTTTCTAATCTACATTTACTCAACAATCTAACACGGCATTAAAATTTCTTATTTCACACTTTATTTTCATATGCGACACTACATTTTCTCACTTAATACACCGCATCCGTACTTGACTATAGGTTTTTCTTACTGGGCACTAGATTTTCTAATCTATATTTACTCAACATTCTTACACAATATTCAAATTTCTTATTTAACACTATATTTTTATAGGCGACACTACAATTTCTCACTTGATACACAACATCATTACTTGTCTATAGAGTTTTCTTTCTGGGCACTTAATTTTCTAATCTATATTTACTCAATATCATTATATGACATTCAATTGTTCTTATTTGACACTATATTTTATACGTGACACTAGATTATTTCAATCGATACACAACTTCCTTACTTGACTATAGATTTTTCTTACTGGGCACTAGATTTTCTAATCTATATTTACTTAACATCATTACACGACATTCAAATTCCTTGTTTGACACTATAATTTCATATGCAACACTAGATTTTCTCACTCAATCCGCAAAATCCTTACTCGACTATAGATATTTCTTACTGGGCACTTCATTTTCTGATCTATGTATACTCAATATCCTTACGTGACATTTGATTTCCTTATTTGACACTATATTTTCATACGCACCATTAGATTTTTTCACTCGATACACAACATCCTTACTCGACTATATATTTTTCTTACTGTGCATTAGATTTTCTAATTTGTATATACTCAACATCCTTACAGAACATTCAATTTTCTTGTTTAACTCTATAATTTCATACACGACACTTAAGTTTCTCACTCGATGATACACATCTTTATTCAACGCTAGATTTTTATTCCTTGACACTTGATTTTCTTATCTATATATATTCAATATTTTAGTTGACATAGGATTTTCTTACACCACACTTAATTTTGAATTAAAAAAGTTATGAATTTCTGAAAAGTGAATCCACCATCAATATATGTAAATATGACGTCAGACCTTGAAGGTGTAAAATTAAACATAAATTACTCGTCAAAAGCAATCGTATATTCCTTCAGCCTGTTAATCTTTATTTTAAAAATATAGTTTCAATTTCCCTATTGTTCATTTTGATAGAAAATTAATATAATTATTAAAAACATAAGGATTTGTATGTTGTCAAATTAACGACTAGATTTTTCGAAAGCGAGGCAAAATATTGTGAAACAAATACCTGGGTTTAATCTCTTATATTTCCCTCAAAACACAATGAAAAATATATCTTTATATGTTTTTTGTTGAATGATATATTAAACTTGCATTCTTCAAGGTCATAAAATAAAATAATTAACATTGTTTATTTAGGGTCCAGATCTTTCACGCATAGAAACAATGGGAAATGTTGATTTTCGGAAATGTATACATTTTTAAGGAACATTAAAATGTTATCAATTTAAGCGGATTTAGATAACTTTAAAAGTATAGGCGGTTGAAAATATAGTATACCAAATGGTTATTGTGAAGAATTCATGTTGGTATCTTTGATATCTTTCGTAAATTAAGGTTTTGAAAAGAACCATTTGATGCCGAAACATATACATTGCTCGGAAATGAGTAAATTGTGGATGATTTCTTTTCTAATAAAACTTAATTTATTGGTAACTTTGACAATATGACCGATTGAAAATGTATTATATCAAATGAGTTTTGTCAGGTATTCTTGTTTGTTTCTTGAGAATATTTCGAGAATTAAGGTTTCAAAAAAGAACGCATTGAGTATAAAACCGCACATTTTGTCAATATTGTTCGATTTTGAATGTGATTTTAAACATTTTATTGGACAAACTATTTCTTCTAACCTTTACCAAATTAAGGTAGTGGACCCGTAATGGGATCGTTAACTTTCGTGCGATGTCGGTATCCTCCGTAACGATTTCGGATCATCTCGGTTTAGATCAGAATAAACTTATAAAATACATAATATATAGATCATAACAATAAATCCCATATCCTGTTTTGTTTCATTGCTTTTAATATCATTTTTTCGTCATTAACGTTAAATTTAAAAAACAAAAAAAAAATGAGAATTGCTCACTTCCGGTTGTAAACAAAAATAGATTTTTATGATCGTCGAAGATGTTTTTGTTCGAATGAAAATAAAAAATCAGCGAAGTCTCCTTCGATTGGTGGGAATATTGATCACAAAAGTAGCAATCAGACTGCTTGTAATGTGTCAGAGCCAGTGTATCAATATCAAATGAAAAATCGACGAAGGGCGTTGGAAAAAAGAAATCGAAAATTGGTTGTGTTCGAAGTTTTATTGTCAAACCTAAAACGTTGTCAATTATGCAGACTTAGCGCTGTACCAGTTACTTATGACAGCATTGCTGGACAAAATCAGAAAGGGTTAGGTGAATATGTATATGTTGTGCGTCAGGACAGCAACTGTGGACATGTCAACAGAGTTGCCTATGGCAAAAACACACCATCAAAGATCTCAAAGAGTGCCCTGTTTTGCAGCAAACACAAAGCTAGGCAGATAGTATTGATGACTGTCTGTTGTATAACATTGAATTTTTTTATTAGAACTGATATTAATTAGTTACGATGAAACTGTTCAATTATCCAGAATTTAAAAAATGCTGAGATACATATATATTTTTTTTTTTGCTATACGTTGCTTGATGATTGAATATATTACCAAATAGACGATCAGCTAACCTAACCACTCTTTGCGGGATCCTGGAAGCATAACCTGTACTAGAGTACACCCATTTCAAAAAGTAGTTGATAACTTTCCCACATTAATCAGCGGTGAGAGACGAATGATTATGAGACACATTGTCTCATATCAACAAAATACATAACACTAAAATGTAAACAAGTAGTAAGAATTTTTTTTATATACATGTAGATACAATATATTGCAGTTAGAATGTTGTGTATGTTGAGTTCAGTAATCCAGTTACACTGAAGACAGCGATTCACTGTCGGCAGTCTACTGTCTGGAGGTCTGTCAGGTCAACACACAGAGTAAGCCAAGTTTTCCTGTCGGACAAGAAGTGCAATGTTCTGTGCAGTAGACGCTGAATGGCACACACAAGACTTTGATAGTTTAACATGTATGTATTTAATAATTTATAATTGATTAATTGCATTGAATTGTACGCTGTTTTTAACGTGACAATTGTATTGATGCCCTTACATGTACACAAGGAATTATATAGAGCTATACAAGTCCTTGATGTACATAGTCATCGTTTTTTTTAGATATGCAATGGTTAAACCAGGACTAGATACCCATTATCTGTCATTATCGCTCTGCAATATGTTCTATTATAGAATGCAGTCAGATACATTTGTGTAGATGTTTAGTTTCATATTAAACAATCAATACAAAACTTCCGGGCTACCTGTTTATGACAAACCCTCTTTAATGAATCGAATTGGTTTATACCAACTTATTTTAGCTTGATTACGAAGAAAGCTCTGAGCTTTTATTAAACGCTTTCGAGTCCGCTTCCTGAGTAGAACCAATCCTGCGTGTTGCTTTTTCAGAGGCACTGGGTCCAGCAGGGGATCAAACTCGCAATCTCTGGCGTGAGCTGCCAACACTATCCACTACACTTCCGCCTCACTTTGAGTATTTTAAGATTTTGTGTTTACAACAGTGAGGTCAGTCATATTGGGACATTAGGATGAGCAAAAAATGACATATGAAGATGATAAAGAGAAAATAATAGTATTCAATTATTAGTCACTTCTTGAAAATATTAGCTCAAAGCAGTCTAAAATAATAACAGTACTTTATTCTGTATTTGTAGTATGTGGTGGACTGATGCCACACATTGCATCTATGATAGCTGCAGTGGAAGTCGAGTCTTCACAAACATATGCCACCTATGTTAGACTAGGATTGCCTATACCATCAGAAGGTTACTGGTATAGTAATGACTGATTCTGAAACATGAGAGTCAATGGTAATAGTGTACAACCAGTCTACATTCAAACAGCTATCCAGAAACTTTGTAAATGACTGGAAAATAACTCTAAAGTCGTATTAGTCGCTTACAATGGAAGATGATTTTATTATCCAGTAGTATATGACGTGCTCACAATACAGAGCAATTTCCAAGTGTGTATCAGGATTAATTATTCCCTGACAGTGTTAAGGAAACTGTTTCCAAGTCATTCACATAAACAGGAAGACCTTGTGAAATTGCTGTGCGATATCAGCAACAGTGCACAAGATGCCGATTCGTAGTCACTTGGGCAACTCCTCAAATAATTGGCACCGAAAGAGCTCCTATTCTACAGTTTCACTCCAAATGAAAACAATTTATAAACATTCTGGTGAGGATGGACTGAGAGGCATATTTCCTGCCAATAATGGTGATTGTGTACCAAGGGTCACCAAAGCAGAAAAGTATTAGATGAGGTTATATCAAAGATCGCTATATATTTCAAACAATGACTCTTTATGACTTGAAGTGTGTGTGTCAAGTGGGGGGTGGGGGGGGGGGGGGTGGGGTGGGGAGGGGGTTCTATTCTGTTATACTATTAATGTGAACCTTTTTTTACATAGTGTTAACATTTAATAGTTTATGTCATACTATGTTTGTTTTGAAATTGACATTATTCGCAAGATAAATTACATAAGTGTTGAAGCACGAGAATGAATCCGTGTAATGGGATGGGGGTGGATGGGGTTCTGATTCCATGTTCAATTTTCACATAAAAAGTACATATTATTGCTTTTATGCTATTTCTGTATAATGTGTGAACATCTTTATTTCAATTATATTTGTCATAGTTTTTGTATAAAAACATTAACATTACTTTTAAGATAAATATTCATTTCTATAGAAGTGCCGATTATGAAATGTTGACCTTATCATATTAAAAATATTATTGAGTAAAAACCGGATGGTAAAACTTCCTTATCTTTTAATATCATATGTGGAATAGTATATATATAAAAGTTAGTCATGTAGTATTGATGCCCCAATAGTAGAATGGATTATCTACACTTTTTCAAAGCTATCAAAAAAATGGATTTCTTCTGTCCGCTAGAATACAGATGAGTTCATTTTAGATTTTTTTTTTTCAATTTAATGTTGCATGCTCATATTTTTTTAAAACATATGCTTTTAGAATACACTGATACTAAAAAATGTAAAAAAATATTAAAAATTAATAAAATTGTAGCAATTTAACCTATATTGGACTTTGTAATTTTGTTTGCGGCCTTTTGAAAATGGGATATGGTAAAGTAAATGCGGATAACTTTTTTTTAGACGGTAAAAGTTTCTAAAAATTTGAAATAAGCCAGTGATATTATATAATTAATAAAAATAAAAGGCTTTAAAATATTTTAAATATAGCCCATTACGGTCCCACTACCTTAAAGTTTAGATATGATGAAACAAATCATTTAAATATCAATACATACCTTAAAGCAATACCAGATAAAAAAGCATTATTGTACACCCATAAAGCATGGACTTTCTGTAGTGCGTATGAATATAACGTGACACCGGTGTAGCGTGAAATCCTTCAGCCCCATGAAAACTGTCAGTGCACATGCGCATCATCATTAGCACTTCCGGTGTGATAAACGTCAGACAACAAAAAGAGCAAAATATTGTTAAAATAAACTTTAAATAAAGTCAATCTCCGCCATTGGCACAGCTGCTCAGGTTGTACAATGTCTACCTAATTATGATGTTATAAGGTTTCAGCACAATGGAGCGTGTACTTTATCAATAAGCGCAAAAAGGATTGATTTGAAGTTGTAGGTGCCTTGCTCAAGTTGCTGCTGTCACCATCTGGAACCATTAATTAAATTATAGCAAAGGTATACCTGTTGTCATTAATTCAAACTTATAAAACATTTTTTTAGCAGTGTCAGGAATGCAAAGCCTATAGCGTGTTGTGATTTTGACGGTTTTTATTTATCTTAAAATATTTCTTAACAAATGCTTTATTCCTATTAAAGTGACGGTGGTCACCCATTCAAGTACTAACCCCGTACTTCAAATACAGTCGTACTTCACTCTTTAACCTTTAGGGCTTAGCCACGCCTGCACAGCCTGTGGCTTCCTGCAGTTCCTGGCTATATCCCACCCCATCACAAGGAAAGAGAGATTCGTGCAGAAGCATGTACGAAAGTTTATCCTCGTCGCAATTTAAGTAACAGCATTCACCCATCCAAGTAGAATTTTTAGTGTTGACTATTTTTTGGAACTGTATATCAATGGTTTAACACAACACTGGGTCGTCAAGGCAACCTTTTCACTTTAACAAAATAAAATCCAGATCAAATCAACCAATAAATGAAAAATATTCTAAGTGTAGTGTCTAATATGAAACTTTAGGCCTTGTCTTACAGATCTCACAGCTAATTTTCTTGAATCTGTCAACCATTAAATGAAAATATTCTCAGTGTAGAAACTAATATGCAACTATAGGCATTGTCTTACAGATACTGGCTAGATTTTTTAATCTGTCAACCATTAAATGAAGATATTCTCAGTGTAGAAACTAATATGTAACTTTAATCCCTGTCTTACAGATATCATGGCTAGATTTTTTAATCTGTCAACCATTAAATGAAGATATTCTCAGTGTAGAAACTAATATGTAACTTTAGGCCTTGTCTTACAGATATAATGGCTAGATTTTTTTAATCTTTCCACCATTAAATGAAGATATTCTCAGTGTAGAAACTAATATATAACTATAGGCCTTGTCTTACAGATATAATAGCTAGATTGTTTAAATCTGTCAACCATTAAATGAAGATATTCTCAGTGTTGAAGGTAATATGTAACTATAGGCCCTGTCTTACAGATCGCATGGCTAGATTTCTTGAATCTGTCAACTTATAAATGAAGATATTCTCAGTGTAGTGTCTAATATGTAAATATGGGCCCTATCTTACAGATCTCACGACTAGATTTCTTGAATCTGTCAACCATTTAATGATATTCTCAGTATAGTATCTAATTTGTTGTTGTTGTTGTTGTATGGTGTTTAGCGTCGATTTCAACAATTTTTCAGTCATATCGCGATGGTGTCTACTTGAGACAGTATTCTAAGCGCTGTCACACTGGAGTATCATGCCGCAGACACATGGTATGATACCCCGCCCAGTCACATTATACTGACACCGGGCCAACAAGACCTAGAACTCTCCTCTAAATGCTGAGCGTCAAGCGAGGAAGCTTCTAGTACCATTTTTAAAGTCTTTGGTATGACCCGGCCGGGGATTAAACCCACGACCTTCCGCATGTGAGGCGGACGCTCTACCACTAGACCACGCGGCGGTAACTATAGACCTTGACTTACAGATCTCACGGCTAGGTTTGTTGAATCTGTGAACCAATTAATGAAGATATTCTCAGAGTAGTGTCTAATATGTAACTATAGGCCCTTTCTTACAGATCTCATGGTTAGATTTCTTGAATCTGTCATCCAATAAATGATATTCACAGTATAGTATCTTATTTGTAATTATAGGCCTGGTCTTACATATCTCACGGCTAGATTTCTTCAATCTGTCAACCAATAAATGAAGATATTCTCAGTGTAGTGTCTAATATGTAACTATAGGCCCTGTTTTACAGATCTCACGGCTAGATTTCTTGAATCTGTCAACCATTTAATGATATTCTCAGTATAGTATCTAATTTATAACTATAGGCCTTGTCTTACAGATCTCACGGCTAGATTTCTTGAATCTGTGAACCAGTTAATGAAGATATTTTCAGTGTTGTGTCTAATATTTAACTATAGGCCCTGTCTTACAGATCCCATGGCTAGATTTCTTGATTATGCCAACCAATAAATGAAGATATTTTCAATGTAGTGTCTAATAATAATGTAACTATAGGCCGTGTCTTACAGATCTCACAGCTAGATTTTTGAATCTGTCAACCGTTTTAATGATATTCTCAGTATAGTATCTAATTTGTAACTATAGGCCTTGTCTTACAGATCTCACGACTAGATTTCTTGATTTTGCCAACCAATAAATGAAGTTATTCTCAGTATAGTGTCAATATGTAACTATTGGTCCTGTCTTAAGATCGCATGGCTAGATTTCTTGAATCTGCCAACGAATAACTGAATATATTCTCTGTATAGTGTCAAATATGTAACTATAGGCCTTGTCTTACAGATCTCACGGTTAGATTTCTTGTATCTGTGAACCATTTAATGAAGATTTTTTCAGTATAGTTTATAGTTTTTAACTATAGGCCCTGTTTTACAGATCTCACGGCCAGATTCTTTGAATCTGCAAACCAATAAATGAAGATATTCTCAGTGTTGTGTCTAATATTTAACTATAGACCCTGTCTTACAGATCTCACGGCTAGATTTCTTGAATATGTCAATTATTAAATGAAGATATTCTCAGTGTAGTATCTAATATTTAAATATAGGCCTTGTCTTACAGATCTCACGGCTAGATTTCTTGAATCTGCCAGCTAATAAATGAAGATATTCTCAGTGTAGTGTCTAATATTAAACTATAGACCCTGTCTTACATATCTCATTGCTAGATTTCTTCAATCTGCCCACCAATAAATGAAGATATTTTCAGTGGATAGAGTTAATAAAATACAGTTATAAACGTGAATAATGTAGGATGTATATTTCATTTTGAATAATAAACGTTCACCAGGTTTGAAAGAGATGGAATTTTAGATGGTTATAAATGCTGACCGATTAAGTTACGCTTCTGCCACTAGCCTAGGTATGTATATATATACATTGTGTTGCGTAGTTTAAACTTATTTATTTTTCGTCGATTGTGAAACAAGTTCTTACAACTTAGACAAATCACTCTCGAAGTCTTCCTGGGTATACATTACAGGACACCTCACATAGCCGTGGCAGAGGATCTAACCAACGGCCCTCCGATCATGGGTTCGGTGCTCTATCACTGGACCACGCGCTCCACACATACACTGTGTTGATATGCGTATAGATCAATCTAAGTTAGTATTTAAAAGATAAAACATTACGTTGACAGGCAAGATACATAAAATAATGGAGATTAAGATCATTGAAAAAAACTAGTACAATAATCACCCGTCCGGTTCGGTTTTATACAAAATGTATACATAGCTACTAGTCAAGCCCATATCCTCTCACGGCAACCGGTATAGCGGGGCGAGTGACCCCAGTAACGGGCTCTAAATATCTTAGCTTCAACAGTGTCCTTTTGGATATTTAACTGTTGCCGTTTTGTAGCTGTTGCCGCTGCTATTTTCTATGTTGATGGTGTTGTTGTTGTTATTGTTTTGTTGTTGTTGTAACTGCTGATGTTGTTGTAGCTGTTACTGTTGATGTAACTGCTGATGTTGTTGTAGCTGTTACCGCTGTTGTTGTTGTTTGTTATTGTTGTAGTTGACGAATGAAATTAAATAAAAAATAAATTTTACTTTACGTCGGCATGACATATAAACAGTTAACAAGCTTTTGTTGTCGTTTTTGTTGAATTGGATGTTTTATTGTCACATGTGATGCGTTTATATTGTATTCACAATAAATGTACATATTTTGGCTATTTGATTATGTTTTATTTGTTACTTATACAGTAAAAAGGTAGAGCAAAAATGCCGTGTGTATCCGACATGCCTAAACGCCATTTATAAACATACTCCAATAATAACAAGGTGTAAGTAACCTTGGCGCTAACAATGGGTGTTGTTTTGTATCACCGATATTGTGTATACAAGTCATTGCAAACATATCCCCATTGAGACTGGTTTCCCCTGGTAAACGTAAACATATTTTGGAATGCATTGTATTGTCTTTCAACACTGCGCCTCACTAAGAATACATTGTTCTCTATCCTATAAATCCATAAATAGCGAATAGGAAGTGTTTCAAAGTATAATTGAAATCATATTTCTCTCCCCACTTATGACATATCATAGTGGTCATTTACATAACAATGCATGTTTGTGGATATATGTACTAGATTTTTGTCACAGAATGTAGAAACTATCTTGCTGTTTTACTGCTGTTACATTAAACTCTTAACTGGTCAAGTGACAATAAATCGAACACACCAATAAAAGTGGCACGGTCTAAAATACTTAAGGAAGTCAAATCAAATCTAAATGATCTAATCATGTTGACTTAATCGCTAAACAATTCCTTTGTTATTTTAACTATAATTGTTAATATGTTTGTCACCTGTTTATCTTCAAGTTGTTTACATTTTTTATCAAACGAATTATGAATATGAATATGTGCGTAACGTTATCATGCGCTGCATGCTTGACAGCTGATCAATGTAATCTCATAGCATTCATTGGGTTTAACCAAGGACTTGTATAGACTCTATATAATTCCCTGGGTTTAACGGCTGTTGCCACACGAATTTTTTTTTTACTTATCATTATCAAGGTGCACTCGTGCCCCGGGTAGCAACGATGCACATGTGGCGGTGTGCACTCTTGTAAACAAACCACTGAATATGGCCATGGCACATTATACCGAACCAAATTATTATGTTTACTACAAGTGTTAATTTCCACCACTTGAATCAGCGTTGATGGACGAATGGTAATGAGACTCAATGTCGTATATCAAACATAACGGAGTCTGTAGCCGTGCGGGGATCCGAGCTCACGATCCCTGGCCCTTTGATTGTGAGACGCGCTATATCGACCGAGTTAATCGTACCCGGCTGTGTTGTGTTAGGGGTGGCTTTATTGAACTATAAATACTCTCCGTGTAACCGGCTGTAACACTATCAGACTGTTTACTACCTGGGGTTTATAGGTTAATCGTTTTGATTGTATTGTGGTGTATATAATCAGCACTGACACATTCCGGGAAGTCTTCCTGGATCTAGATTGTAGCCATATATATGTGGGAATATAAAAAAAAACACGCTGTTTATTATATGGTATTTATTTGTATGGTGAAACTTTCCACATATATTTCTTCCTAGTTCTTTATCTGATAATATCAATGTATTGTTATACCATCGTCAGCTGAAGTCATATTACTATATTTTACGTAGCTTGTTTATTTTTCACGACTTTGCTGTTGTGTATATTTAACCCGTTTGGTTATCAACGACCTTGCCATGTTGCTTTATAAATAAGTCTAATATCGATCTAATTACAGATGCTTTAAAACTTCCCTGTCTTTGTTAAAAGCTAGATAATGCTACCTGCAATTCATTTTTTTTAAAATATATTTAAACTACGTTGAAGAATCGATAATCCATGAGGCGTTTTCGCACACAGTAGCGGGAAATCCCCTAAAAGTCCACAACGTTATTCATATTATGATAGAAATTAAGGCCAAGCAAAGACATTACACGTACACGTGTATGTGCAATTTGAACAATCAGACCTTGAGTGTGCAGCACGATATGACATTAAATAAGTAATCAGTCGTTATGTATATACATGTTTAAAAGAGAAAGTAGGCTAAAATGAAAACAATGAATGCAAACGTTATTTATTGGCCCCGAAAAGTAACGCCATATTCGGATTTTCCAAGAAAGTTAATTTTAGAAAATTGATTTGCGCTGTTGGTAGAGATTTGTAGCGTATATTATCAGGGGTAAATGCAAAAAACTTGAATTAAAGAATATGTGTTTTAGACAAAGTTGTTTATTTTGAGTGCCATAATAAAAAAAAGCTATGTCTAATTTTAAAATATGCCATAGTAGAGCCTGCAAAAATAAATACACTTCAGTATATATAGGGTGAATGAACCACAAGGTTAAAATGGTTGTAAAACCTAAAGTGAAACAGGAAGATAGTTGGCACGATTTAAATGGGGGAACAATACTTGTCCTTGCCTGATACGTATCAGTACCAAATAAGGAAGATATTTGACCCCAATAACCGGGTAGGTAGCACTTCTCCGAACCAGGAAGTTTCCGTGAGCGAAGTATAACGCCGAACTCTAGACTGTCACATTACGACCATTAATTTTAGGGTTCGGCTCAACATTCATATAGTAATGGCTGCAAATTAAACTATTCGATTTTTTTAGCTAGTGATTAAATTTTGAAGAAAATCTGGCTGTAATTATTAAATAATAAACAGTTACATGTAATATATGCAAAAGTTATGCTTTTAAATGGTTAATAAGTTAATTTTAAAATAACCTGTTCAAAAATTGTTTGCGACGACCCCTATTCAATAATGTGTGTTCTAAAGACCCGTCGTACTAGTTTGCAACACTTTGTAATCCATAATTACATAGGTGTCGTAAAATTTACGATATAAGTATGGGCTTATCGATCACCTTTATTTTGCACATACTAATATCGTATGAAATTTATGGAACTTGGAAAATGTTTTTAAAAAAAGAAGACAGATCTTTTGATCTAAATTATAGCCCAGGTTACCTCCCTTAAACTGTAATTGCTGAGCGATGCGCGCGCATTTCTTCACTTCCGAAGAGCAGTATGACTAAACACCGGAAAGGGCTTTTCTACACGGAAAGGGCCTACAAAAAAAAAACATTTTTCGTGCAAAGCACATTAAATCGACTTTTAATCGTTTAGAAATTAATTTTGACTCAAAACGGCTATGCGGAAAGGGCCTTTTCAACACGGAAAGAGTCTATAAAACACAGTTTTCACACCTTCTGTTTTGTAATCATCCTCTTCTTTTTGTTGTTTATTAGATTATCTGCACCTGATAATCGGCATGCGATTAACCACAGTTACCGGTCACAATATTTTTTTTAGTATATTAAATAAATATGGTCATATAGTATCTATATTGTACTACATAAATACTAAAAAAAAGAGTTTGTGACCAGTGCCTGTATACATTAAATTCCGCAATATTTTAGAAGAGTATATAACTGACAATTTTCAGCCAGCTTGCTAAATTAACAAGGCCGGGGTGTATATAAAATTGAGCGTGTCAGCTTAACTGTTCATCATAAAAAAACACGTGCGATTGGCTTACAGTTCAGTTCAATTTTAATTGATTTAACAAAAGCGTACATTCAAACGAAGTATGGTTTCTACGTTTGCTTAGAAGCTTAATTTACAAGGATTTATATGCACAAAATCACGCGCCTTTTGGATTATTCACAATAACAATTCAATTCAATTTTCCCCCTAAAAATGGCAGCACGTGTTAATCGCCGGAACACTATAATATATAACAGATTTAAAAAAAACACTAAAGAAATGTCTTTTGAAAGTTAGAACTTAGTTACACTTGAAATATAATTTATCGCATACAGCTGTAACATAGATTATATATTTTGATCGTGCACCTAGTGTAGTTACACGCAGGCTGTAGTCTCTTTGTACAAAATCATCTTGTGGCGAACGGCTTGTAAATATATAATTATATGATAATACAATAATAATTCACAGATGGATAAATATGAGAGAAAAATATGAATGTATATATAAATGGCATTCTCATTTATCCATAATCACTCTTAAATAATATTTATATGTAGTTTGTTTTATTGATAAGCTTAAAATATTTAATAAAAACAAGTGTGTCATTTTCATGATTTTATCTCAGTTATCATTTACTTTTATTATTATCATTTTATTATTATTTTCAGTATTATTTGAATTAATTTAAATTATTATTTAACTTAATATTGAATGAAGGTCTCTTCAAAGAGTCCTTTTTTTTTAATTTTGCGTCTCCCAAGCACATCGGAAATTCAAATAAAACAAAAGCTATCCATCGCCTAACTGCCTTAAAATTCATTGTATAACTCCTATATACGACAGAGTATAAAAAAGTAATAACTATATGCAATATTAACTGTAAATTTATTTAGATTAATATTATATAAATTTGTCTTACAATTTTCATGACTGACATTATTTACGAACAGCGTTGTGAGAATCGTTAGACAAAACCGGATGTCTGACGGATCTTACGGTCTGGAGGATATCACGGTACACCGGCACTTTTCAATTAAATAACACTGATATCAATATTGGAGCACAACACTGATATCAATATGTGAGCACTCCAATTGGAAAACCTCGGTTCCATTTGGCCAATTCTAAACATAGATTTCCGACTTGGACGAAACGACTTTCCAGTGGGAAAGCATACATTTTGGGGGTCTTTTGATTATAATTGTGACATAAATCGGCAATTTATAATGCTTTTGGCTTCTTTTTTTGTGATCGCACAATCGTACTCTTCAGTATGCAATACTTTGTCAATAGAAATAATGAAAGACAAAAAAAAAAGTTTTTGATAAAAAAAGTTTTTCCAGAAATTCACTGTGTTGTGTTGACTATGATTTTTATTTATTTGTATTGACGATTAGCTGTAGTATGCAATAAGTCTAATTAACACGTCATTTCTTTCGTTTGGTTAGTTATTTCCTAGTTTAAATTAGTTCAAAATAGATATAATAAATACAATTCACATGGGCTACAATTCATAAATGTCTTTCTTATGCAAGGTGTTTGTGCAAAAAGTACAATTCATTTAACTGTTGGTGCATATAGTGTGTAAACATTTGGCTAAATACTTTGATTACAGTTGATCGTTTAAGTAAAAAAATCATTTCATTCATTATCACGATAATATTTTACGTTATTGTAATATTAATCTTTTTTTTTTATTTGAATACGAATTATAATTATTTAAATCATCACTTGATAAGGATTTCTATATCAATGAAATAATTTGTTATTCTGATAAACATGCGGTTTATGACATGGTTTCATATACATTTTATATGTCAAAATTATCAATATTTGAATTGCTATGCAAATACATATATAAATTTGCTGAGAAAGTGTAACCGACTGTTATAATTATAGCCTACTTAAAACGTTATATACCAATGAAATTGTGACTACATAAATGTTTGGCATATTTTACCGCATATTTAATGCTTTTAATCTCTAATGTTCGCAAGAAAAAAACATATTCAGCATTAAAGCATTTCCCAGTACAGTAAAATATGTTACATTTAAAAACCCTTTACATATAAATTCAATACCAAACACACAGTCGATTTTCGTTTTAGTCCTTTTTTTTTTGGCAATTTCATTACGTGTTCGATATGTCTAATTAAATAAAATTAGGTTATTTTTGTTGTAGTCACAAAAACAGTAGATAAATGAGTTTAAATTTTCCTTGTTGACAACAATCATTTGGAGAATTGTTATCACTTTTTGGCACTATCCGGCTTACGTTGATCAATATTTGGTATTGTTTTATTTATGTCAATGTCGTTGCAGAACTGGCTGTATACGTGTAAGTTTGGCGTATTAAATGAGGATGGAATCATGGGGCGTTTACATTAAATGGGACACGTAACTTGTTTGTACACAGAAGCACTATTGTTACATGATAATATTAACGTTCTTAATACCCACAATCGACATTTTCAAAAAAATACTAACTTAAGTTTTACACACACAGACTTATTATTTTCAATAAAATACCAGTCTTATTTAATAGAGTCGACACTGAAGTTTATAACCTAAACTTATTTTAATAATTTAAATTATCACATTTCACCCATACCTATTCATAATTCAATAAAAGTACGAAGGTATATGTTTGTTCACTAGTTGTCGTATATGCGATTAAGTGTGCGGTTATGCTGATCCATGTTTTAAACTACGAAATCAATAATCACTACTACAACTAATAATAATAACAATAATGATAATAATAATAATATTTTTACTACTTATACTGACACTACAACTACTAATACTACTACTTCCACTATTACTGCTACCACTATTGCTACTCTTACTACTACTGCTGTTATTATTAGTACTACTTTTACCACTACTACCATCACTACTATTTCACCTACAAAATGTACTACATACTCTACTACTACTATTACTGCTACTACTACTTCCACTACTACTACTACTACTACAACAACTTCATCTACCACTACAACCACTTCTTCTTCTGCTCCTACTATTACGATTTCTACCACCAGTACTATTACTTTAAGTACTATTACTACTTCTATTATTGCTAACTATATTTCTACTACTACTACAACTACTTCTACAGCAACTTCTACTTTACTTCTTCTTCCACTACTAATACTACTACTACGACTACAAATACTAATATTACCACTATATGTTATACAACTACTAATGCTACTACAAATAAAACTAAAACCACTAGTACTGCTACTACTACTACTTCTACTACTACAATTACTACTATTACTAATCCTCGTCTTTCTCTTACTGTTACTGCTTCTACTACTACTACTTCTAATATAACAACTACTAGTACTACAAATACTACTATCACTTCTACTGCTACTACTACTACTACTAGCACTTCTACAAGTACTTCTACTACTATCTTTACTTTAACTACTACTACTCCTACTACCAATATAACTACTAGTACTAAAAATACTACTATACCACTACTACTATTACAACTACTACTGCTACTACCACTGCTACTACTATTACTGCTGCTACTTCCTTTACTTTAACTACTTTTACAACTACTAATACTACTGCTACAACTACTACTACCATTACTACAACTTATATTACTACTACTTCCACTGATGTTACTACCGCTAATAGCAATAGTACTACCACCACTACTGATACTACTACTGATATAAAAATACTTGTTCCAATACCACTACAGCCTCTACTACCGACTACCCAATTACTTTACAACTACCACAGCCACTTCTACTGCTTCTACATTCTGTTATTGTAACTACTTCTTCTACTGCCATTATCACTAATACCAATATCGCCACATCTACACCTACTATTACATTTACCCCTACCACGACCACTACTACTACTACCACTACTACTCTACATTTACCTCTACCGTTTCTATCACTAATACTTATAGTTTTACTATAACTACTCATACTACTACAAAAAATAATAATATCATTAGTACTACTACATCTACTACTACTACTTATATTCTTACAAATACTCTTACTTTTATTAATAATAACAATAGCATTTTTTTTTTAGAGAGAGCTTCTACTTGTAATAATGTAAAACACTTTTACAAATTTATGGACTGCATGATAATTATCAAAATGGCATAATCTGGATTTGCTCTTTAAATTACACAAAGATGTTTCGATCAGGAAATTCATATATCATTCTATTATTAGTATTTATTATTAATATGTCACCGTTTCCTTGATAAATAACTGGGGTTTGTTTATCATGGGCAGTGTTTATTAATAACTCCACGGGAAGTTTCTTTGCGTATATGTGATATATGTTAACTACCTTTTTTAACCTTTAATTAACTTCGTCTGTTTGGACTTATGTCGAAACGTTCTGTAACGAAACATAATCTAACAGTCTAGACGTTAATGTTCATATTTGTTAACACTACTTAATTTCCAATACATAAGGTAGTATCCCAATATCTCAAGTACGTTCTTATGAAATATGAATAAACAATGTTACTGACAGGTTTGTGCCAAACTGGATTCTTCGGATCAACATAGGTAGCTACCAAACTTCTGGATGCTTCAAAGCAACAATTATGTATCACTGAGTAACTTCCAAAAATAACTTTTACGTGATTTATTGATATAAGCCACTATTTGAAATAGAACATTAAAACATGTTTATATGTAAAAAACAGTAATAGCATTACAATAACGACATACATTGTATTGTGGTTAAAGTATTGGTCGCTTACGCATGATGTCCTGGGTTCGAACCCAGACTTGTCTCGGTGATCTCTCGTCCAATTCTGGCTCTATTAAAGGAATATACTCCAGACCGATTGAAACCTCTTTAAGGTTATTAATACTTTTCATAATTGACTGTTTGGACTTGCTTGTATTAGTATTAATGAACAATATATACATATTTTTTTGCGAATAAGGTTTAACGTCGCCATTTTCAACACAATATAAGTTATATGTGGCATATCCAGTTTTATTGGTGGAGGAAGACATCAGAATGAATTTGAGTAGAACCTCGTTCCTTCCGCACGTAACTGGCAAACTTTCTCACATAAAGTTTTTGGAGCGAGCAGGACTCGAACCTACATGTACGACTTTACCAGTGAGAGGTAAGTGATCTTGAAAGACACATTAGACCACTAGGCCACCGAAGACCCTTATACATAGTTACGTTCTGATATAGTTGACCTTATTTTAAAATGAAGACCTACGAGACACTCTCTTGTTTCATAATGATAAATGCATATAGAATGAACTATTTTTTATATAAGCTGTGTCAATGCTATACAACACAAAAGGAAAATATACTTAATGGAGATATTTTAATAAACCGCAGATATTGATCTGTCATTTCATTCTATAAATGACAATGATCACTTAATTGACCGTGAACTTCTTCCCGTTTATTTTCGTGAAAATATAGCTAAGATTGCCGTCAACCTTAGCTTGTGATCTTTTTTTTTTTTTTAAATATGTTCATATTGATATTCAACACATTCAGGAAGGTTATCCTATCAATAAATACGAAACATTAAGAATAGCAATATATATGTTAAATACTATAATTTAACAAATACGTTGCAGACAGACAAGCAGGCAGGCGGACAGACAGATACATACAGGACAGACATATTGTTTTCTGTTCTGCCGTCACTATAATAACCTAAAACTAATTATTAGTTACAAAGTCTTGTTAACAATCAACCTTACAATTAAATTCTTTCCTTGTAGTCATACGAGTGCAGCATAATGCAGCGAACCACTCATATATGATTGATTGATTGAATACTTAGCGTCAGTCTTATGCCATCGAGGGCTAACAGACGATCAGTTAACCTAACCACTGTTTCCTTGAATAAACCTGTACTCGAGCACACCCCATATCCGGAAGTAACTGATAAATTTCTCACTTGAATCAGTGGTGAGAGACGAATGATAATGAGACACAATGTCGTATATCAATCATCACGGAGACTGTTGCCGGGCGGGGGGCTTCTAACTCACGACCCCTGGATTGATAGTCAGACGCGTAACCGACTGAGCTAATCGGGCCCGGCGATCCACTTATAATATCAAGTATACAATGTCGTGATATAGTCGTAGCTGCTCAATACAAAATACAACGCAATACAAGTACAATTGCACTGCACCCGCATTAGAAAATATAATACCTACAACAGTCGTTTGAAGTTTATGACCACATGTACATAGTTAATACATCCTGTTTTGTTTCTGTTGAAATCCGTCAATACGATACTTAATGCTATCTTGATGAACAATAACCCGGTTTGTTATTCGATGCGTCCAATGTATTATTTAAGCTCTATGACAATTATATGACTGTACCTTGCCGCCTATTTATTGTTAACAATTACATCGATTTGTGTGTGTCCAAATTACTTCACCATTCATGAAAGTATTCGAAACGCCGCACTGTTGTCTGCAATATTACTGCTGTAAATCTAGAGATTTTGTAAAAGTTATTATGTGATAAAGCAACTGTTAAAATATATTATTTAAATATATATTCTTTCAGTAATCGTTTTTTCATGTATCGCTGACTGTGAATAACGAACTTGAAATTAAGCAAAATATCGTGTTTGATAGGATTGTTAATATTTTATACTCATTTTGAAATGCCCCCGGGTGTCGTCGGTAATTTAGGACAGTAGGAAATATGATATTTGTCGAGCAGGTATTTCCCTTCTATGTTTTTCATACTAAATATAAACCTAACACACATTACATTAAGGTAAAGGTCGGTTACTTCAAATCTAAAGAATGCTTTTTTAATGAAATAAAAACACGTCTATAATGGACGATAACAAAACATAAAGTAAATGAACATAGTATTACTTCAGTTTAGGCTATAGCATTCAACTCGGAGAATAGTGAAATTGTTGTTTTAAATTTATATATAGATATCCTTGTAGAAACAGTATTAAGCATACGCAAATAACGTGTCTTGCTCAAGGTCACAACACCTGGTTGTTGTGGCGGGTTGATCGCATGACCCTCGTAGTATGAACCTGGTACTATAACAAACACCAAACGTGGGATGATGGCCATGCACACGTAACCTTTATTGCAAATGATTAGATTAATTGTATAAACATAATCATCGTTCAAAAGATCTATCAGGCTAATAAAGAGTACAAGAAACACCATACCTCTACAAATAAATGAGTAAATACCAACACATATAGAGATAGGAGACAAATGGACCGTAGAGCAATGTTCATGACCAATCATCACAGAGAAAATGAATATGTGGTAATTTAACCACATGACCACTGAATTCACAGCCAGACGCGTCACTGGCGGATCTAGCCTACATATAGATAAAGAGAAACAAGTGTTTCATTTTAGCGATCGTGAGTCGGTCGCCAAATGCAACACAAGTATTATACTACTAACTACAGACATTCACCCCTGTACATGTACATAGTGGTACATGTAATCATATAATGATGGCATAGTTCTGTCAGCCTGATAGTCGAATAGCCACTTCATTATGTCGACATCAGGACCGTATAATGTCGACAGCTCATTCATTGTGTTGATAATTTATAATCACCTTTAGTCAGTCACTTTTTTAAATGAATATGGCAATATCAGTGAAGACGCTCGATGTTGACATCAGGACAATAACGAAGAAGCTGTCAACAGGACAGTGCATTTCCTGAGTTGTATCGGTTGCATCTGAGTTGAATTGAACACATTCCAAGTATATCATGATTTAAAACAAAATGAATACAGAAGATCTTTGATGGCTCGAACCCGACGGGACTGGATAAAATATTTCGAACAAAGCGTGCAAAAATACAGGTAAATATGTTGGCTGGACTTATTAGTTTCTAGTTCGACTCTTCAAGCCATCGATGTTCTAGCTATCGGAGATAGAATTATAGAAATTAAGTAGCAATTCGACTGGGACCAGATAAGCAATTCAAGCTATGTGTGGTGTTCTTATGTAAACTTCAACGTATTCATATATCTATGTCAAGACTTTTAAAACATGTTTAATATTTAGTACAATACACTTAATAAATCAAACTATCCCCCAAACAAAAAAATAACCAACAGCCTAGTTTTTATTGCCCGATGTGGATCTTAAAATAAACTATGTTTTATCTGAATGTGGCAATGATATATGTTATAATGATATTTTAATCTTCCTGAAATTAATATGCTCCTAGTTGTATATGGATCAAATGCAAAGATGGGCGCACAATGGGGCACGGTAAGACAAATTTATATTCGAACGTGGGCTGGAATACATGTCCACTACGGACTACATTACTTGAATGTACGCTCAACATATCAGAAATCTAGTATATTTATAAACTGTGAGTTGTAAACTGATATGCATTTAGCACGGCTCAGCAAATACACAATACAAGGCAGTTGGTTTGTAATGCAAACAGATTATTTTACCTGTTCACATAAACTATTAACGGTCATCATATCATACATATAAAATATAAAACGCAGTTAAGTTTACATAACATAAGAGATTAAACAGCGCCGTGTATTACTTAACAAAGCTTTATAGAATATGTGTTATTTAAAGTGTAGACCATTGAAAGTAACTTCTTTAGAATGATAAAATATATTTAATTTTGCTAAGGTGCTAAGGTAAATCATAGTCGTAACATAATCAAGCCGTTTCATTGTATTGTGGATATATCAATATGCATGGACGCCACAGTGTGAGCAGCTGCATGCTGTATATCCCTGTGCTTATTTGAATATTCACTTACAATGTAACATCATACACATTTCATGTAAACTATTATTCAAAGTCAACAAAAGTTGATGTGATATATCTATATAGTTTTAAATCCGAACAAACGGTAACAGTTTGTCATTTGTTTAACAACTACAGACCATGTAGGGACAATACAATTACGTTTATTAACAATTCATCGTAAGAGTGATTCCCCTTATTAACAATATGATATTTGATAAACTAAGCTTTAATAAGCAATGTTTTAAGGCACAATGATGTTCCATATATGAACAGTTTTTTTTTTCATTATTCGATAATATGAAGAAAACAAAACGTACGTTAAAATAATATAAATATCATGTTTTAACGCAATCCCGTAATCAGTTAAATATATACAAACTGCATTTCAGGAATATGTTTAACTCATGTGTTTGCTATTATTCTCCTTTCTTTTGTTATTTCAATGACAATAGTTAATTAATATCAGTCCAGTAAATGGTCTGATGTCCGTTTCTAAATTTAAAACTGAGCGTTTTTATTTTGAGAAGCAATTAAGTCAAGACTGGAATCGAACAAACGACATTGGACGTGACGGACTAACACTATACGAACTGTACTGCATCCGTCTAAGCATATGAGTTACTGTAGTTATGTGGTAATTATTACTATCTTTGTATATTTAATTTTAAATATTAATATATTCTTCGGTAAGTTTGAGAGTAAAGTACATAAGTACTTATTTACCAAGATGACGAAATTCAATCTTCAATGAGGTCTTCTTCCGGGAATAGGCGGTTATAACCCTCATTTGAAACGATTATTAATATTATACATATTTATTATAGTATATCTGGACTAAAGTTAAATATTTCCATATGTATTACAATTTTTATTAAGATCTGATTCATTGAAATATTCTAATATTTCATTTCATCAAAATCGAAAATTCATGAGGTTCCCCAAGTTTAATAGTAAAAGGCACATAAATAAAGAAATTCCATACCACAAGAGGATACCGCAAATATAACTATAGTCTACATTCGTTGTTCTACAATAATTGGTGTGAAATAGGAACAAACATATACTTTATATATTTTAGGAGGGGGGGGGGGGGGGGGGGGGGTGGCGGGGCGGTAAAGGCTTTATCGTTTGAACGAATTTAAAATTTTATATAGAGTATCTAGTTCATAATTTCTAAGGTAAAACCAGGTGTTACCAAACATTAAACACGACTGAAAGAACGATTAAAACATGAACCAATGGACTAAGGCTCTGTTGACCTATTTCAAAAACTACTGTTAGACAAATAAACAAATCAATTATATATAGGTATCGATTAAAGAAAGAACAAAATCCTATAATCTAACCAAAATTAAATTGGAGTCAGACTTTCAACATCTTCAGTTGGACTAGAAGAAAATATGCACTATTCCAATAAAATTCACATGTCATTAAACATTAAGAACGTTCAATGCAAAAACTTGATACGAATAATCTGAACCAACGCATAATCGATGCTACATGTAGTTAATTCAAATTTGTAGGGATAATATAATGGTTAAATCAGTTTGTTCTGTGAATAATTTCATGTAAAGACATTTTGACATATTTAAGGATATATTTAAGCGATATCAACATTAATATAGAATATATACAAAGACAGAATTCCCTTTGGAATTATAACAAATAAATTCTAGTAAAATTACTTCAATTTATTCTTAAATGTACAAGCAAATAAAAAAAAATGAGTTCTATAATATATTTGTTAACAAATATATGGAAAGAAGAATCGAGAAAAAACAAGAAATAGCTCTATTAAAAATGACAAATTAGAAATATATGAAACAAAATGGAGACATTATTTCATTAGAATATTTAAAAAGCTGTGTTTCTTTTTTGTTCAAAACTTGGAAAGCTGTTATTATATATGACAAATGTTTACGATATTTACATCGGTGAAACTGTTTCAATCTTTCTGTGGTTGTTCGGTAACTATGTTAAGCATATAAATGATAAAAATATTCTTTTTTTATTCTTTGTAAAAAAAAATCAAATGTTCATCAAACTCTCACTAAATGGCGACATTTTACTTATTGGCAGAAACATCGAGATATTGTTATTGAAACTGTATTGAAAAATATCTGTGAGTTATATACGATACTATTGTAACCATTTAATGTAAATAAACATTAACATATTTTGTATCGTTTATATATTAATATTGATACATTGTTGAATTACATAAAATACGATATATATGTTAAATATATATTTTATTTAATATTCATAATGATCTACGATATCAATAATCTTTAACATGCATTGTACAAGAGAGACAATCTAGGTGGACACTATCTATGTCATGTTATTTGATATTATAATCACTCTATCTGTTAACAACGAATTTTAATCCACATGTAACGAAACAAATGATAACACCATCAGACGAAACATGAGGCTATGTGTATGGGTGCAGCAATTGTAGTTCATTGTCAAGGCGGTAAACATATCATGTACAACAGTGGCTCTGATCCAAGTCATGGATTGGTCTTGCACACTTGATTATGCCAAGTTTACGTAGATGTTGTATTCATCGAAACATCGCAATATTGGCCAAACAAGTTTGGGGAAAAAACGAAACGATGTAAAAAGATGAGACCGTACCACATTACATGATACTGTATGTAGTCAATTATTACTGATATGTTGTGTTGAACATGAATATTCCATACACAATATAAGGTCGGCAGTGTAACCGTATTTTCGGTTCGTTGACCATATACATAACATATTTACATACATATAAGATAAAAACAGTATTACATGATTATATGCAATTACAAATGAATAACATGAATACAAATATAAAGAAAATGATGCACATTTTCTTATTCCAAATGGTCAATAAATGTGTTCCATATATGATCTATTCTTATTTAATCATGTTATATTTTAACGTCTTTATAACATTTATATATGTTATTCAACCACTTGTACATATCACTCCTTTGTTTATAATTCTGGTAAAACTGTTAAAGTGCAACAATCTCGTATAACACATATACGCTTGTAACCATTGACCTGACACAGACTGTCAATCAAAAAGGAATGTGATCTATCCAGCTTTCAATATTTGTTTGAGCGCCGCCAATTTTCGTAGAAAAGCTGACGGTGTATTTGCAAGCACTATATTGTATTTACCGGACAGATGGATCCGGTTGAGTAATAACACCTGCACTTGACCGATAGTCGTTTCACATCAGGTCAAATACACATATGATGTAAATGCACTATACATTACGTAATGCGTTAAATATTTGTTTTCAAACGTAAAATTTATACATTTATACATAAATGGTAGAAATAGTGAATACATAAATTACAGAAGACAGGCAACAACCGCATAAGAAAAACACACATTTAATACCTGAAACACTCAAGACAGGCACCAACGGCATGATATGCACACGTTTGATACCTTAATTACACAAGACACGCACCATCTTCATGATATGCACACGATTGGTACCTAAATTACACAATTAAGGCACGGACAATATGAGAAACACAAGACTGGTACCAAAATTAAAAAAGACATACGCTACCTGCATGATGCATGTAAGTACGTGTTTGGTACTTAAATTACACAAGACAAGCACTAACTGCTGGAGAACCACACGTGTGATGCCTAATATGAACTTAGACCAGGAACCAGAGGATCAAAATGGTAGTACCCGAAAGTATTTCTATAGAAAATTGACAGTGGTCGTTCAAGATGGTGTGCGTGTGAAAATGCACTTGACAGGTACTATTGCAATGTGAACTTGTGAAGGGAATATATTTTCCCAGAGAATGGTGCAAAATTGAGTGGACTGGTAGATATAACACACAGATTGGACTATTTCTTAGACGGTAAGAATTTTGCATAATTTGGCTGATTTGACCTCTGTATTTGAAATAGGGACCCCTACTTTCGCTTTGAGCAAAATTGTGAAATTGGAAGCAGTTTATGCCCATGTTTTTAACTATTTATTTGTGTTCTGCTTGAACTGAATATGAATTCTGGAAATACTCAATGAGTTTGGAGTACAACTGTAAGTATGACAGTCTATTGTGCTAATAGTACGGTCTATGTGAAATTAATGGTGGTCCAGATTCTGTATGGAGATGGCTGTTGTGAACGGTGTATTGGAATTTTTGGTAATATTTTTTGCAGGTAGGTTGATATAATTATTATTTTTAAATAAGTTACATATACATGTGTTTATTGGCAGTTAATAACGATTATTAAATGATGCAGTTGCAAATAAGTGGTAAGTTTATTAGTTTTCTCGGGCTATGAGTGCAGTTTTGAGGCGATTTTTTGGTTATTTGGACTAGTGGTCAAACCCACAATGGATATGGACAGTGTCGATGGCTCGGGCCAGATTGGTTGCAGGCCTAGCAGTCCATATTTAGTACACAGGCTTGCCATGTGCTTGAAAATCAACAGCATGGAGCTTGGACCAAAGGGTTGGTGTATCAGGCATTTATGTCACAATAAATCGTGCATAAATCAGTACCACCTTTCCCATGAGCCACTAGGAACAAACAATGAGAGGGAGTCGTGTGTGTCTGCTGGAACGGTAGATAGATAGATATTTCTTTATTTAAGTCTCATTATGGTTAATACACAGTATATACATTAAATTAAACATTATATTTAACAGTTAACCATGCCATTCTATAAAGAATTATAAGAGACTATATTACATGTAAAACATATCAATACATATTTTAAACCAATTTGTCACAATTAATAATACTTGTTGTTAATATATTTACTGATAACCTTACAGACTAGCAAACATACTTGCAGAATAGCACATATAACCCACCACGTTTTAACATATATATACACCGTAAAAAATGAGAGGCCGGTGCTTATCTTGACATATTGTCTAAAATGTTATTAAAATTATATAAGATTACGATGTGAGGAGGAAAGGAAATGCTAACGCATCTGCTACTTAAAGCTTAAAAAATATTTTAAAAAATCGAATATCATTCTAGATCAGACCTAGAATGAATTGATTAGCACCGACTTCTCACTACAATGTTGAAATGCTTCATATGTCTAAATCAACTATTACATTATTTATATACAACTATATAAAATATTTCTTCTTCTCTCTAAAATCATAAAACAGGTTTTGGCACTTAGTTTCACAACACTTTGGTTCGATAGTATATAGCATAGTTTATCTTTATCGCTACACGAATTAAATTCCTTAAAAACACTTACAATTTCTGTCAATAACTCTGATCGAATGGTATCATACAAAGGGCAATTTAGTAACACATGCATCTCATTTTAAACTTCATCTTTACAATGAAAGAACACTCGATCATTTACACTCAACTGTCTATATCTTCCAGTTTCTATGGCTATTGGAGTCTAAATTTTGCTAAAGCACCTCTATGGCGTCTATTGTATACTTATTTACAATATGGTTCCACACTATATTCATGTTTGAACTGTTTATAAAGTCTAAGTTTATTTCCCCCGTTACCTCTTTGTGAAACTTCTCTGTTTACGTCTTCATGCCACTTTGTGACAACGTCATTCACAATCAGTGGTATTATTTCGTTTAAAAGTACAAATTTATTTGCATTTTCATTAACATTACCATATCTTTCTACATTATATTTTTTGAACATTACTAATACTTTAAAATTCCAGTTCTTGCATCTATTATTACTTTTTGAATTTGACCATAAAAATATCTTTTTATTTAGTCTTGTAGTTTGCATATTAATACAACGACACCAATTTAATAGTACACATTTCCACACTTTACCTATACATGGTGTCCATCCTATATCTCCAGTAACTGCAGAATTTGGTGTGTATTTACCCACATTTAAAAATATCTAGCCGCTCTATTCTGGACAGCATTTATGCTACTAAAATTATGTGTACCCCAAACTCCCGCCCCATATGCAATAACTGGAAAAACAAGATTATCATATAATTTTGAAAAAACTTCATATGGGAAACCACCGGAAGCTTTTGATTTTGCAATAAGTAGGCCTAACGCTCTGTTTGCAGATTGCGCAACAATTTTTGCAGTCACTGCAAAATCTAGGTGTTCTGTCATTATAAGACCTAGGTATTTATATTGTGACGTGTACCCAATTACATCATTGCCACACTTAAATATAACATTACAACGTTCACATGATGGATTTCTAAAATGTACTATATTGGATTTGGTACAGTTAACTGACAAATAATTATTTATGCACCAACTATTAAGCACGTTTAACATATATTGTAGATCTTCTGGTGTTTCTGCTATTAGAACAATATCATCTGCATATAAAAGAACTGAAATTAGAGTGTCATCTATCAGAACACCCTTCTGTAATGTATTTATTTTTAAAGCAAGATCATTATTATACAGGTTAAACAGTATCGGTGATAAAGAACACCCTTGCTTCAAGCCCGTATTTACACTAAACCAGTCCGTGTTAAAACCATTTAACTTAATAGAACACAATACATTCTTGTAGAGAGACTGAACGGCTTCTAAAAGTTTTCCCCCGAATTCCTACCTTATCTAATTTTTTTCCACAGAATATCTCTATTTACAGTATCATATGCCTTTCTAAAATCAATAAAAGCACAGTAAGTAGATTTTTTCATTTTTTTCCTTGTATCTATTAGGTTTGTTAGAGATGTAAGATGGTCAGTGGTACAGCGACCTTTACGAAACCCATTTTGCCCTTCAAATATAATATCGTTTTGCTCGGTGAAATTTGTAATTCTATTATTCAATAAACTACAATAAATTTTATAGACTGTAGATGTAATTGTCATACCCCTATACGACAAAGGGTCTCTTGGATTACTAGATGCACATTTTGGAATAGGAGTAATAATACCCTTACCCCACACAGTAGGAACTTTACCTGTATTCAAAAATATATTAAAAGGGAACGCAACCCTGTGTATAAAACAGGATATTATGAATAGCTATGAGTTCAGCTTTCTATTAATAGTATTATTATGCATAAATTCGAGTCCATAAAGATATATCAGCTCGTTTTGTAACGGTCATTTTCGCACATCGACTTTGTGGTGGAAGTCGCCATATTGGATACCTGCGTGACGTCATAACTGCACTTCCGGTTTAAAACATAATTGATTTATACGCTACAGCAGATATAGAAACGTGCAATTATAGTCACCGGCAAAAGTACTCGCAAGAATAATAAAATGGATTTAAGTAACGGAGAAGGACTTGTGGCCTACAACTTTGAACCAGAATTTTCAGAAGCAGAGTTAAATGAATTAGAAGACGAGAGAAATAGTGAGACGGCACAGTTGTTCACACATGTTAAAGATTTTTGCACCTGCGAAAACTGTGTAATGATGCTTTCGTCTGACGAAAATACGTGCTGCAGATGCAATGACCATACTATTGGAAATTTAGAATATTTAGAATGTATCACAGAAATAATACAGAGATGTCACAGCAATGTCTTATGAAGTTTTCACCCAAAAAGATGATAACTGTTAAACAGTCACACCGATCATGAACCAGAGATCAAACCCGAAAGCCATCAATCACGAGTCTGACATCTTATCATGTAGCCTGACATTGATGATTGAATTTTTCAAAATAGTAAAATTACCCTTAGCTTGATAAAAAAGTAATTATTGCCGTCAGTGTTGATGTAGATCCAGGCGAGCCTGCACATACATGCTGTACTATCAGGGTATATACTGTTTGCTACTCAGTCAATACATTATCAAAAAAAACAACAACACTAATTGTACCAGGAATGGAATTTAGGGGAAAATGTTTTGTTACATATATTTACCTGTCTAAGAGAGAATAAGAAATAATATTATATCTCTTTTCTTATCGTGTTTAGCTGGTGCGGCCATTGTTGCGTACTGAGAAATGGCTGATAAAATTTTGATTGTATATCCTTTTTAGTAAATTTAGATGAAGCATGAATGAGCTGGGTTTTTTTGTGTTGTTTAACATAACTGGCACTGTCTTTTGGTTATTCAAATGGTGTTACTACCCAATTTGATATATGATGATTATCTATTCTACCAGTTCTCTGAACATATATGAATGTGTCTCCTTATAGGGAGTGTCATATGGAATATAATGTCTACAGGCATATTGCACAAAGTGTATGTTACTGTCCAGCTACTGGCACCCTGCTGAGCTTTCATAATTCACCAACACCACATTCACACCATGTGGTAATGAGAAATACCCTGCCGCAGTGTGCATATTGTACCGTAACAAGCGTAATCACCCCAGGTTTAATGACCCCAGGGTTTATGACAGGATGTTATATCACATTGTATTATGCCTTATTACTAATTTAAACATTTTCAGTTAATTAGGGTTTCGATATCAATGCAAACTTACAAGTAAAAAAATTATGTTATATGATTTTATGAATATTTTTCATAAATTGTATACCAGAACACTATTTTAACAGTAAAAAAAACTTTTCATGTTTTAATGAATAAATAAAGGAACAAATGTTCAGTTAACCTAACCACTGTTTCCTGCAAAAGTTAACCAGTACTCGAGCACATCCAACAACCGCAAGTAACTGATAATTTTTCCACTCGAATCAGTAGTGAGAGACAAATGATATTGAGTCACAATAATGTACGTCAGTCATCACAGTGACTGTTGCCGGGTGGGGATTCGAACTCGAGACGGGTGCAGGACGAAGCGTACCACTGTCTTTCCGTACCACTGCCTTTACGTACCATTTCAGGACGAAGCGTACCACATATATATAATATAGTAGTAAATACCTGGTGGGATGCTCGATAATACGTTGTCAACTAGGTGTGAATAACAAGTATCATTTGCTCAAGTCAGTGGTAAATTAAAGCAATCTGACAAAATGAAAGTTTTCACACCTTATGTTTTGGCATTAACCTCTTGTTTTTATTTTTAATTGGATTATCACACCTGTTTAAACAGCCTGCAATTATAAGATTGTGAAAGTTTGCTATATCAATTTCGCAATATTTTGGAAGAGTATATAAAATTACAAATTAAATTTCAGAAATCAGCTGAGCTATATGTTATTAGCACATTTTTAAAAGCTTCCCACTGGATAATATACACTTAGTCTATATGTATGTCGCATATGGTCATCTTTGTACTGAAATCATCAGAAATTGTATGCTTGGGTAGTAGTACGCCAAGGCATTGGTACGCTTCATTCTGCAATCTTAAGTTCTACCCCAAAGTATAAAGGCGTTTTGCACGTGATGTCACCAGAAGCTTGACACTGAGGCAATGTGAAATCACATATTTGGAAAACTAAAAACAACGCTGCCCACAAAACATATCGCATTACTCCACCCACTTATTCCGCTGGAGAAAACAATGTTTAATGGGTTAAGTCCTTCAATTCAGAATCGTTTTCGCGTTTAATTGTCTACCTTCGATGTTCACTAATGCACTGTATATCTGTATATAAACTGATTACGTATATTAGTGTATATACATAAGAGTTTCAGTAGAGAGCAGTCACTAACGACACAATACAATTTGCGCGATAACTAGAACGGAAGTGCAGTTATGACGTCACCGAATACCTCCATCACAAAAGAGCTACAAAATGGCGGCGCCCATAGCATTTAGGAAACGCTTGAAATCGTGATATTTAATGTCATTTTTCTCATTTGATAAATTTCGTACAATTAAAATTTGTTGATTTTTGTGTTATTTACATGTCTATTTAACGATAAATAGCCATTTATATTCTGACGTGCGGTACCCTTTAAAACACTTATGAAGGTAACTTATAACTTTTTCATTCTTTAGGACCTCCCCTGGAATTTCATCTACTCCAATGGAACGACCATTACGAACATCAAGTACAGATTTTCTTACTTCATCTAACGTAAAACCACAACTAAAATTTTGAATATCATTATTAATATTAAGATTAACATCCACATTTTCTATGTCAATATCAGTGTCTATATCTTGATTAAGAAGGTCACAAAAATCTGACTTCCATTTATTAAAAACAGCTGTTTTATCTGTAACAATTTTACCATCGTTATCTAAAATTTCCATAGGTATGTTTTTTTTCTATTATCTCTAACACCAACCCGACCAATAGTTTTCCAAAATTCATTTGTTTTTTTTTCTTAACATCATTAATAATCTCTTCCTGCAATTTAAACCAGTATTTACGTTTACTTTGTTGTACATTTTTAACGAATATTTTTCTTTTCTCAACATAAACTCTTTTTTTACTGCTTTTTAAAATACCATTAGTCTTTAACCAAATTCTCTCCGCGCTTCACATATCATTCCAAATTTTACTTAAATTTTCATTCCACCATGGTTTTGAAATTCGTTTACGTTTATTAGAATACCCATATTTTAAAACAAATTTTTTGCTAGGTATTTTCTCTAACATTTCATCTTTAATAATACGAGAAAACGAATTATATAAAGTATCTACTGAACTCTGTTCTTGTTCATTATTTTATAATTTTGAAATCGTTTCTTGAATACTGTTATCAAAAGCTATTTCTGAATTAAGACAAAAATGTTCAGGAATATGTCTAACATCAAATTTTGTATACATCTTTTCTGTTACAATATATTCGATATTTTGTTCTGCAATTGCAGATTTCAAACATTTAGGATGAAAATAACATGTCAAAAGTGAGTGATCGGGTATATTCCTCGACTCTATACATATGTTCCCGCACCATATCCGATGCAATAGTTACATTTACATTATTTATACATTCGATGTCTTCATAGGGAA
Organism: Panopea generosa; assembly: GCA_029582155.1. NCBI lineage: Eukaryota > Metazoa > Mollusca > Bivalvia > Adapedonta > Hiatellidae > Panopea > Panopea generosa. The sequence continues at coordinate 27,535,071 of CM055905.1, forward strand.
CTATAAAGTAATCGACTACAGAACTACCTTTCGATAAAATACATGTGATTACTTTTAAAATGACTCCCATTTATTATACAACAATTACTATCAATTAAAAAATCAGACAACATGTCTCCATATGCCGCGAACGTGCCGCAGACACGGACGGTTCAAGGCGTGTCTTGTGGAGTTCAAGTTTTAACGGTTTGTTGCAATTATTTTTACATATCAATTAGCATGGTAAAGTTAATATAGCTGTGTAGTGTAGGTTAGTGTCCACAAAGTGGAAGGAACATGATTAGTGTGATTTAGTTTAATTCAGGTGAAGTCTATTTAGCTACTGTTTCTGGAAGGTTTAATGAGAAGAACACATGTAGGTTAAGTTTAATTTTTAATTTGTTCATGTTTCTTGTATGCATTGCACAACATAATTATCAAAACAATATAATACAATGTCACTCACTCACTCACTCACTCACTCACTCACTCACTCACTCACTCACTCACTCACTCACTCACTCACTCACATATATATATAAACATATTATATTCTATTCTATTCTGTTCTATTCTATATACATTTTATCATTAAATTTTATTATTTTCTGTCTCTATTTATCACAGTTCCAACATTTTATTCAGGTGTCTGGTAGTTATGGTCACTCCTTTTTTAAGTAATCAGATTGTCTATTGTTTTTGAGACGTTTATACCACCGATGGCTAGACTCCATTTCACCACAATGCAAAATTATACGTTTGTTGTACTGCTTGTCTTTCCTGTACTTTCGATGACTTCTCATGTCGACGCCAATTGGTGTGTCTTGAAGTCCGGCTTTGAATGATACATTTATCGCAGCGGCATTAGGACCAGGCACGCAGATCACTATTTCCTTGAAGAGCTTGTATTTCTTTGATTTGTAGGTAAAATTTACACATCTGAATGTGTATTTCCAAGCCAGGCCCTGTTTTTCATTGCTGTGGATAGCAAAATGAGGTTTTGTACAGGTTGCAGATTCCTGATGACTCTGAGTACAGTCGCTGAATGCCTCCATCATTTTGTCACTGTCTATGATTCGATTGCCATCATGTTCTGCCTCTCGATTGATGTCCTGTGTTTTGTTGACTGTTTCAGGCCTGTGATGCAAGACTAGCACATCAGCTTCTTGACTGGTAGATGCGGACGTCTAACTGCAGAGTGAAAGTAAAGAAGTAGACTGCTTTATCGACCTTTCAGCTGCCACTGCTGTCGTTTCATTTGGATGATGATGCTGATGATAATCCGACGAAGCCCTTATTTTAAGGTGTGCAGTTTTTCTTGAACATAGCATGTTTCTTTTTTCTTTCACCTTTCATGGTGGAATAATAATATCCCAGTTTCTACAGTGCCTTATATAGCAGAATATAAACATGGGAGGAGTGGACATGAGCATTGGTTACCCGTTTTGGCAATCTGGTTACCTGTTTTGGCTTCTGTTTTCAGACTTGTTATTTAGCACAGCAGGATGTCTTCTTTGATGTTTAATATGCAACTTGCCTGGAATGGAAGCCTGTTTCTTTCTGTTGAACTTATTTTATTCAAAATGATTTAACAACATTAGAACAATAAATAAATAGTAAAATATACATTTTATTTAAAGTAAAAAAATAATTATGTAAAATAAATGTAGAGATTTAGTCAGAGTTTCAATGTTTTGGTCGGTAGCCGACATCTATTTTTTTTTTTTATTAATTTTCTCTCACTTGTATGACAGACAAACTAGTTTCACTTTCAGATTATAAATACTGTTGACTTAGTACCTAGCAAGTTTCATCAAATTTGAATCATGAACAAACATTTTTTAAGAATTTCAGAATTGTTCCAGAATTTGGCCATTTTGGTCAATTTGTCAAAATACCAGCAAAAAATTGAAAGGCTGTAAACAAATCTATCTTTTTTACAAGATGTTTTACCATGGTTACCGTTACATTAGTAGTATATGGGTAATTAATGTGCATTTTAGTTTGACAATTTTCAAATTCAGATTTTCTTCTGGGAATTTGTTTTCTTTAGAAATCTCTGAAAAATGGCGCCAATTTCTATACAGTCGACTAAAAAAATAAAAAATTATATCTCCGTGTGGCATTCCTTAATTTTATAATTTTCAGACAGAGTTAATGTATACGGATAAATATATGCAGGTAGTGGTATGTTATCTAGCCTAAAATAGTATTACTGTTTTCAGTTTGTGCGGATTGAAAGATCTTTGGATTTTCCCCTGAATTTGACGCAATATCATAGGTTCAACTGGCACATGTGAACGACATTTTTTGAGATAGAGCCATGGAATCTACTCTAACCACTAGCCCTAAGGTAGGAGAGCACAGCCATGTGTTTTTAAAAGGCAGAATTAATGGAACAGTTTCATATAGGACTTAGACCAGGAACCAGGGGGTCAAAATGGTAGTACCATAGAAAATTGACAACGGTCGTTCAAGATGGTGTGAGTGTGAAAATGCACTTGACAGGTACTATTGCAATGTGAATTTGTGAAGGGAATATATTTTCCCAGAGAATGGTGCAAAATTAAGTGGACTGGTAGCTATTACACACAGATGAGACTATTTCTTAGACGGTAAGAATTTTGCATAATTTGGCTGATTTGACCTCTGTATGTGAAATAGGGATGCTATTGTGCTTATATTACGGTCTATGTGAAATTAATGGTGGTCCAGCTTCATATACAGTAGACAAGCGCTAACGCCATGAGAACCACAACTTTGGTACCTAAATTACACATGGTAAGCACCAATTGATGATAAGCACCTGCTACCGAAATTATACAAGACAAATGTTGCCTACATGATCAGAACATAACACGTGTTTGGTACTTAAATTAAGCAAGGCAAGCACCAGCTGCACGATAACCACAAGTTTCGTACCTTTTCTCACTTAATACACATCATCCTTACATGACTATTGATTTTTCATAATGGGCACTAGATTTTCTAATCTATATATATTCAATAACCTAACACAATATTCAATTTCCTTATTTGACACTATATTTTCATACGCGACACTAGATTTTCACTCAATACACAACGTCCTTACTTGAATATTGTTTTTTTTCTTCCTGGGCACTAGATTGTTTAATCTATATACACTCAACATCCTTACAAAACATTCAAATTTCTTATTTTACACTATATTTTCATAAGCAACACTAAATCTTCTCACTCAATAAGCAACATTCTAACTCGATTATAGATTTTTCTTACTGGGTGCTAGCTTTTCTAAACTATATATACTCAACATCCTTACACAACATTCAAATTCCTTATTTGACACTTTATTTTCATACGCAACACTAGATTTTCTCTTTTGATACACAACATTCTTATTTGACTATAGATTTTTCTTACTGGGCACTAGATTTTCTTTTTTGTATGTACTCAACATCCTAACATGACATTCAAATTCCTTGTTTGACACTTTATTTTCATGCGCGACGCTAGTTTTTCACTCAATACACAACATCTTTACTCGACTATAGATTTTTTCTAGGCATTAGATTTTCTACTCTAAATAATTATACTCAACATTCTTACAAATTTTCAATTTTTTTAATTGACACTAATCTATATATAATCAACATCCTTACACAACATTAAAAATCTTTATTTGACACTATATTCTTATACGTTACACTAGATTTTCTCACTTGAAACACAATATCCTTACTTTACTATAGATTTTTCTTACTGGGCACTAGATTTTCTAGTCTATATATACTCAACATCTTTACACAATATTCAAATTCCGTATTTGACACTATATGTTCATATACGACACCACATTATCTTGCTCAATGCACAACATCCTTACTTGACTTAAGATTTTTCTTACTGGGCACTAGATTTCCTAATCTATATTTACTCAACATTCTTACAGGGCATTCAAATTTCTTATTTCACACTTTATTTTCATACGTGACACTAGATGTTCTCACTTGATACACAACATCCTTAATTGACTATAGATTTTTCTTACTCGGCAATAGAATTTCTAATATATATTTACTCAACATTCTTACACGGTATTCAAATTTCTTATTTCACACTATATTTTCATACGTGTCTATAGATTTTCTCACTTGTACACAACATCCTTACTTGCATATAGATGTTTCTTACTGTGCAATAGAATTACTAATCTTTCTGTACTCAGCTTCTTGACATGACATTCAAATTCCTTATTTGACACTTTATTGTCATACGTGACACTAGATTGATTTACTCGATACATAACATCCTTACTTGACTATAGATTTTTCTTACTTGGTACTAGATTTTCTAATCTATATTTACTCAACATCATTACACGACATTCAAATTTCTTATTTATCACTATATTGTCATTCGTAACACTAGATTTTCTCACTCGATACACAACACCCTTACTTGACTATACATTTTTCTTACTCAACACTAGAATTTCTAATCTATATGTTCTCAATATCCTTATATGTCATTCAAATTCCTTATTTGACATTATAATTTTATATGTGACAGTAGATTTTCTCACTCAATACGCAGAATCCCTACTCAACTATAGACTTTTAACTGGGCACTAGATTTTTTGTAATCTATGTATACTCAACATCCTTACGGAACATTTGATTTCCTTATATGACACTATATTTTCATACGTGACAATAGATTTTCTCACTCAATACGTAAAATCCCTACTCAACTATAGATTTTTCTTACTAGGCACTAGATTTTCAAGTGTATGTATACTCAACATACTTACGTAAAATTGATTTCCTTATATGACACTATATTTTCATACACAACACTAGATTTTCTCACTTAAAACACAATATCCTTATTCGACTAAAGATTATTCTTACTGGGCATAAGTTTTTCTAATGTATGTATAATCAACATCCTTACACAACATTGAATTTCCTTGTTTGAATCTATATTTTCATAGCAACACTAGCTTTTCTCACTCAATGCACAACATCCATACTCGACTATAGATAGTTCTTTCTTGGTACTAGATTTTCTAATCTATGTATACTCAACATCCTTACGCGATATTTGATTTCCTTATTTGACACCATATTTTCAGATGCAACATTAGATTTTCTCACTCAATACACAATATTCTTACTCGACTTTATATTTTTCTTAATGGGCACTAGATTTTCTAATCTATATACACTCACCATCCTTACAGAATATTCAACTTCCTTGTTTGATACTATATTTTCATACACGACACAAGCTTTTCTCACTTGATACACAATATCTTTACTCAACACAAGATTTTTCTTACTGGGCACTAGATGTTCTGATCTATATATACTTAATATTTTAGTTGACATATGATTTCCTTACACTACACTAAATTTCAAAACTTAAAATTAAAATGTTGTGAATTTCTGAAAAGTGAATTCACCATCAATACATGTAAATATTATTACTAAAGTTATTTTTTTTAACATGAATGTAAAGATAAACTCATACTCTTTCATTTAGTACCAAAATTATGAATTTATGTTGCATAATAAGTAAGTTACGAATATTTCCGGGAAATAGACCTGCCCTGTAAATATGACGTCACACCTTGAAGGTATCAAATTAAACATAAGTTACTCATCAAAAGCAAATGTAAATTCTTTAAGCCTGTTAATTTTTGTTTTAAAAATGTTTTCAATTTCCCCATTGTTCATTCTTTATAGAAAATTAATATAACTATTAAAAAACATAAGGATTTGTATTTTGTCAAATTAACGACTAGATTTTTCGAAAGCGAGGTAAAATATTGTGAAACAAATACCAGGATTTAATCTCTTATATTTCCTTCAAAACACAATGAAAAATATATCTTGATATGTTTGTTGTTGAATGATATATCAAACTTGCATTCTTTACGGTCATACAATAAAATAACTAACATTGTTTATTTAGTGTCCAGATCTTTCTGTACCACGCGTAGAAACAATGGCGGTGAAATGATGATTTTCGGAAATGTAAACATTTTGGAGGAACATTAAATATTTAATCAGTCTAGGCTTATTAAGATAACTTTAAAAGCATTGGCGATTAAAAATATAGTATACAAAATGGTTTTTGTGAGGAATTCATATTGGTATTGTACACCCATAAAGCGTGGACTTTCCGTAGTGCGTGTGAATATAAAGTGACACCGGCACTTTCCAATAGAATAACACCGATATCAATATTGGAACCCTCCAATTGGAAAACTTCGGTTCCAATTGGCCAATTCTAAAAATAGATTTCCGATTCCAATTTGGAATATACAGGTTGGAAATGTATCTTGGACATAACGACTTTCAAGTAGGAAATCATGCATTTTTGGGATCTTTAGATTATAATTGTGACATAAATCGGCAATTTATAATGCTTTTGGTTACCTTTTTGTGATCGCAGAGTCGTACTCTTCAAACTGTGATCCTTTGTCAGTAAAAACAACGAAAGATAAAAAAAGTTTTTCCAGAAATTCACTGTGTTGTGTTTTTATTTACATCAGGTACGTTAACCCAACACCGAGGGTGCTGCCTATAGTAGACCTTTATATACATCAGGTACGTTGACCCAACACCGGGGGTGCTGCCTCTAGTAGACCTTTATTTACATCAGGTACGTTAACCTAACACCGAGGGTGCTGTCTATAGTATATTCTAATAAATATCAGGTACGTGAACCTAACACCAAGGTCACTGCCTATAGTAGACAATATATATCAGGTATGTTAACTGATGTTGCGGCTTATGACCATTATATACATCAGGTAGGTGAACCTTACACTGAGGGTGTTACCTAGAGTAGATCTTTAACAGTAGTTAAAACAATTAGAATAACTTTGGACTAAAGTTATAAACAAATGTAGAATTTGCGCTCTATTTATATTGTACCCTATCTCTGGTAGTTAACGCCATTTTAACCCCATTCAGTCCCTTGATATGTTGATGCATGTATGAAATCATTAAGTTATCATCAGTTTTAAATATTTACACGTTTTAAAAATACGTTTTGAATGTATAAACAATTTTGCTCTATTTATATTGTAACCTATCTCTGGTAGTTAACGCCAATTTAACCCCATTAATTCCCTTGATAGGTTGATGTATGTATGAAATCATTAAGTTATCATCAGTTTTAAATATTTACACGTTTAAAAACACGTTTTGAATGTATAAATTATTTGCTCTCTTTTTATGTAGTAAATTGTCTCTGGTAGTTAACCCCAATTTTAACCCCAATTAGGTCCCTTGATAAGGTGATGCATGCAAGATATTCTTGAGGCATCGTCAGTTTTAAGTATTTACAATTTTAGAATTATTTATAAAACACCTAGGACTAAGTGTATAAACAAATGTAGACTTTGCGCTATATTTCTATGGCAACCCGTCTCTGGTAGTTAACGTCTCCTGTAGTTAATGCTAATTTTAGCCCCATTTTGATGTTAATACATGTATGATATCATTAAGTCATCGTCAGTTTTAAGTATTTAAAATATTGATAAACACCTTGAACTGAATGTATAAACAAATGCAGAATTTGCGCTCTATTTAAGTACTTACCTGTCTCTGGTAGTCAATGCGACTTTTGACCCCAATTAAATCCCTTGATAAGGGTACACATGCAAGATATCGTAAAGACATCGTCAGTTTTAAGTATGTTTACATGTGAAAATATTTATAAACACCTTCGACTGAATGTATAAGCAAATGTAGAATTAACGCTCTATTTAAATGGCAACCTGTCTCCGGTAGTTAACGCCAATTTTATCCCCATTAAGTCCCTTGATAAGGTGATACATTCAAGATACCATTGAGATATCATCAAGTATTTACATACCTAAAACTGCATGTATTTTCAGGACTCACACCACTATTATCTCCCTTGAGTACTCCGACAGATGAAGGAGGTAGAAATAAAACTTTAGTTCTCTTTTTCTTCTTTTTTCAGGGCTTTGTACTGCAATGTTTTGTTTTTTGCTAGCATGAGTTAAATGGTCAGTATCTTAGAAATCACCACTGAAAATTTGATGCTGATACCAGCTTTCTGGACAATTCTGTGTCATTTCAGAATTGTTGGTTCGAACCGCATCTAGGGCGAACAGTTGACATTATTACTCTGGAAATTGATAGGTCTCACAAAAGCATTGAATTTAAAAAAAAAACAACCTGGTCAAGGTATACTTTTTTTTCTTTATAATTGCATATCTTGAACCAGTGAAGAATTTGAGCCCAGACACATGCTGCAGAATTTAATTTTTCACTCTGTTTTGGACATAAATGTTACAATGGAGCCCTATGGGAAATGTAATAGTGGTGTGAGAGGTAAAAACACTTTGGACTGAATGTATAAACAAATGTATTATTCACGCTTTATGTATATACTTAACCTATCTCTGATAGTTAACGCCAATTTTAACCCCAATAAGTCAATCGATACGGTGAAAGTTATTGTAAACAAGAAATGTCACTGGTAAGTGTCGCATGCCCCTCAAATGGTCGTTGAAAAATAACAATTTAATTATGTTATAACAGGTAGCGATGTATCCATGAATATAAAGAGAAATTGACTGATGTTTCAGACAAGACATGCAATTTCATGTTTTTTACATTAAAGCATAACCTTGAGATTGACATCTGATGTAATGGTCTGGATATTTCAACAGTTAACTGCTGCTGAAACATCATCATGACATGCTGATCACTTGTGTCAAGCTATTTTAAAATCTCTAAATGTAAGACAAAGTTACAGATCAACTGATAAATTGAGCCAAGTGTTTGTGAAATCCAACCATGTATGATAAAGTTAAAGGACGGACTTGAAATCTCAAACAGATTCAAAGTGTTGTCATTAATACTAAAATGTGACCTTGACCTTTGAGGTACAAGGTTTTACTTATGACATGTCGTCATGTCATCTTGATAAATTGAGTCACGTTAAAGGCAAAGTCACAGACCAGACACACACTATCAAACAAATTGAAAGTGTGACCTTGTTATTTGAGGAAAGGTTCTGGGTCTTACATGCGGCACTTAATTATGTCATGTTGATCAACTGAGCCAAGTGTTTTAAAAAGTTATCCATAGATGACAGACCGGACAAGAAATGTCAAAATGAATGAAAGTGTTGTCAAACAAAGTTAAATTGTGACCTTGACCTTTGAAGAGGGAGTTTAAGTGCAACACGTCGTTATGTTATGTTGATCATTTATATCAAGTATTCATAAAAATCCATCTATGCATGACATAGTTGCAGACCGGACACGAAATCTCACACAGACTCAAAGTGTTGTCAAACTCAAATTGTGGCTTTGATCTGTTGGTCTAACTCGCGACTCGTTGTCATGTTATGTTGATCAATTATAGCAAGTATCATTAAAACCCATCTAAGCATGACAAAGTTACAGGCCGGACACAAAATCTCACACGCTCAAAATGTTGTTAAACAAACACAAATTGTGACCTTGACCTTTGAGGTACGGGTGTGTGTCTTACTCGCGACATGTCGTAATGTTATGTCGATCATTTGTAGCAAGTATCAACACAATCAAAATATGCATGACAAAGATACAGGTCAGAAACGAAATACCGGACGGAAGGACAGACGGACGCTGCGATTACTATATGCCACCTCAAAATAATTGGGGGTGGGGGGGGGGGGAGGTGGGGGGGGAGCATAAAATTATGATTGCCTTTGAAAGATGTTTTATTTTTCTCTTCTTTTTTTTCCCTTTGTATTTTATTAATTTTAGATGAAGAATACCAACAAATCATACTTCTGTATGCACAGATGACAATAATATCATTATAAGTATTCGTAAAATATATTAATAATGTGCCAATCATTACATCTCAGGCATAGGCAACACCTGTTTCAGATAGTTTGTCTATCTGGTATCTGCGGCATTTATCGTTCGCGGTAAACCTGTGGAACAGATCAAACTGAAATAAAAATAAAATCACGTGATTCATTTAATACGTCACAAAATATGTTGCACTTTTAAGCGGGATATCTATTTTAGTCTAACCTAGGCGTGTAGCCCAAGTCAGGCAATCCCTTTCCAATTTATTATTTTAGGCTTGTTTTAATACGTGTTCAGTTGACAAAACATGGTCAGCGGGTACAAATAGAGATGCTAAAAAAAATCCTGATATATTTCCTTCAACATCGACTAATTTCCCCAATATTGTTTTATTGTTCCTTTCAGAAAAGTCTTGGAAATCGATTATATTGATAATGGGGGCCTAAATTAAAAAAATAAATGTTTGTTTGCCGCTTCCGGCCGACCCAAAACAATTCCGCCGGTCAGGAAAATTTATTTAGGTGTCCAAAAAAACAAAACAAAAACTTTTTTTTTTTGGTGTTCATTTAAAATATTCTCGGTCATTACATGTCCTTAAATATTCTCTAATTGATTATAAAACTTACCTACCTACCCACCTACCCTTCCCTAAATGGTATGAGTCGGAAGTGGCAAACCGGTAATTTATTAAGGGTGGCCTGGCTTTAATTCATTCATACGGCGGACCGTCTGAGGGCTCACTCAATAAGTAAAATGTATGAAGATCAATCCAATGCTCAAGTGATCGAATCACCACCAGGCCACAGTCTTGGTGAAAATAAGCCATCAACTTTCTTCTACAGTCGTAAATAGAGCCTTCGTCACAGCTGGATATGAGGGGCAACTGTGAGCGACTTGAAGAGATAAGGCACATCTTGTACTGGAACGATGATGAGGGGCAGCTGTGGGCGACTTGCAGAGATAAGGTACATCTTGTACTGGAACGATGATGAGATGTAGGCGACTTGTAAAGATAAGGTACATCTTGTACTGGAACGGTGATGAGGGGCAGCTGTGGGCGACTTGAAGAGATAAGGTACATCTTGTACTGGAACGATGATGAGATGTAGGCGATTTGTAGAGATAAGGTACATCTTGTACTGGAACGATGATGAGGGGCAGCTGCTGGCGACTTGCAGAGATAAGGTACATCTTGTACTGGAACGATGATGAGGGGCAGCTGTGGGCGACTTGTAGAGATAAGGTACATCTTGTACTGGAACGATGATGAGATGTAGGCGACTTGTAGAGATAAGGTACATCTTGTACTGGAACGATGATGAGGGGCAGCTGTTGGCGACTTGCAGAGATAAGGTACATCTTGTACTGGAACGATGATGAGGGGCAGCTGTTGGCGACTTGCAGAGATAAGGTACATCTTGTACTGGAACGATGATGAGGGGCAGCTATGGGAGACTTGCAGAGATAAGGTACATCTTGTACTGGAACGATGATGAGATGTGAGCGACTTGCAGAGATAAGGTACATCTTGTACTGGAACGATGATGAGGGGCAGCTGTGGGCGACTTGCAGAGATAAGGTACATCTTGTACTGGAACGATGATGAGGGGCAGCTGTGGGAGACTTGCAGATATAAGGTACATCTTGTACTGGAACGATGATAAGGGGCAGCTGTTGGCGACCTGCAGAGATAAGGTACATCTTGTACTGGAACGATGATGAGGGGCAACTGTTGGCGACTTTCAGAGATAAGGTACATCTTGTACTGGAACGATGATGAGGGGCAGCTGTTGGCGACTTGCAGAGATAAGGTACATCTTGTACTGGAACGATGATGAGGGGCAGCTGTTGGCGACTTGCAGAGATAAGGTACATCTTGTACTGGAACGATGATGAGGGGCAGCTGTGGGAGACTTGCAGAGATAAGGTACATCTTGTACTGAAACGATGATGAGGGGCAGCTGTAGGCGACTTGCAGAGATAAGGTACATCTTGTACTGGAACGATGATGAGGGGCAGCTGTTAGCGACTTGCAGAGATAAGGTACATCTTGTACTGGAACGATGATGAGGGGCAGCTGTTGGCGACTTGCAGAGATAAGGTACATCTTGTACTGGAACGATGATGAGGGGCAGCTGTGGGAGACTTGCAGGGATAAGGTACATCTTGTACTGGAACGATGATGAGGGGCAGCTGTTGGCGACTTACAGAGATAAGGTACATCTTGTACTGGAACGATGATGAGGGGCAGCTGTGAGCAACTTCTAGAGATAAGGTACATCTTGTACTGGAACGATGATGAGGGGCAGCTGTGAGCGACTTGCAGAGATAAGGTACATCTTGTACTGGAACGATGATAAGGGGCAGCTGTTGGCGACCTGCAGAGATAAGGTACATCTTGTACTGGAACGATGATGAGGGGCAACTGTTGGCGACTTTCAGAGATAAGGTACATCTTGTACTGGAACGATGATGAGGGGCAGCTGTTGGCGACTTGCAGAGATAAGGTACATCTTGTACTGGAACGATGATGAGGGGCAGCTGTTGGCGACTTGCAGAGATAAGGTACATCTTGTACTGGAACGATGATGAGGGGCAGCTGTGGGAGACTTGCAGAGATAAGGTACATCTTGTACTGGAACGATGATGAGGGGCAGCTGTAGGCGACTTGCAGAGATAAGGTACATCTTGTACTGGAACGATGATGAGGGGCAGCTGTTAGCGACTTGCAGAGATAAGGTACATCTTGTACTGGAACGATGATGAGGGGCAGCTGTTGGCGACTTGCAGAGATAAGGTACATCTTGTACTGGAACGATGATGAGGGGCAGCTGTGGGAGACTTGCAGGGATAAGGTACATCTTGTACTGGAACGATGATGAGGGGCAGCTGTTGGCGACTTGCAGAGATAAGGTACATCTTGTACTGGAACGATGATGAGGGGCAGCTGTGAGCAACTTCTAGAGATAAGGTACATCTTGTACCGGAACGATGATGAGGGGCAGCTGTGAGCGACTTGCAGAGATAAGGTACATCTTGTACTGGAACGATGATGATGGGCAGCTGTTGGCGACTTGCAGAGATACTGTACATCTTGTACTGGAACGATGATGAGGGGCAGCTGTGGACGACTTGCAGAGATAAGGTACATCTTGTACTGGAACGATGATGAGGGGCAGCTATGAGCGACTTGCAGAGAAAAGGTACATCTTGTACTGGAACGATGATGAGGGGCAGCTGTGAGCGACTTGCAGAGAAAATGAACATCTTGTACTGGAACGATGATGAGGGGCAGCTGTAAGCGACTTGCAGAGATAAGGTACATCTTGTACTGGAACGATGATGAGGGGCAGCTGTTGGCGACTTGCAGAGATAAGGTACATCTTGTACTGGAACGATGATGAGATGTGGGCGACTTGCAGAGATAAGGTACATCTTGTACTGGTACGATGATGAGGGGCAGCTGTGGGAGACTTGCAGAGATAAGGTACATCTTGTACTGGAACGGTGATGAGGGGCAGCTGTTGGCGACTTGCAGAGATAAGGTACATCTTGTACTGGAACGATGATAAGGGGCAGCTGTTGGCGACTTGCAGAGAAAAGGTACATCTTGTACTGGAACGATGATGAGGGGCAGCTGTGAGCAACTCGTAGAGATAAGGTACATCTTGTACTGGAACGATGATGAGATGTGGGCGACTTGCAGAGATAAGGTACAACTTGTACTGGAACGAGGATGAGGGGCAGCTGTGAGCGACTTGCAGAGATAAGGCACATCTTGTACTGGAACGATGATGATGGGCAGCTGTGGGAGACTTGCAGAGATAAGGTACATCTTGTACTGGAACGATGATGAGGGGCAGCTGTTGGCGACTTGCAGAGATAAGGTACATCTTGTACTGGAACGATGATGAGATGTGGGCGACTTGCAGAGATAAGGTACAACTTGTACTGGAACGATGATGAGGCGCAGCTGTGGGCGACTTGCAGAGATAAGGTACATCTTGTACTGGAACGATGATGAGATGTGGGCGACTTGCAGAGATAAGGTACATCTTGTACTGGAACGATGATGAGGGGTAGCTGTGGGCGACTTGCAGAGATAAGGTACATCTTGTACTGGAACGATGATGAGATGTGGGCGACTTGCAGAGATAAGGTACATCTTGTACTGGAACGATGATGAGGGGCAGCTGTGAGCAACTTGTAAAGATAAGTTACATCTTGTACTGGAACGATGATGAGGGGCAGCTGTTGGCGACTTGCAGAGATAAGGTACATCTTGTACTGGAACGATGATGAGGGTAGCTGTGGGCGACTTGCAGAGAGAAGGTACATCTTGTACTGGAACGATGATGAGATGTGGGTGACTTGCAGAGATAAGGTACATATTGTACTGGAACGTTGATGAGGGGCAGTTGTGGGCGACTTAAAGAGATAAGGTACATCTTGTACTGGAACGATGATGAGATGTGGATGACTTGCAGATATAAGGTACATCTTGTACTGGAACGATGATGAGGGGCAGCTGTGAGCAACTTGTAAAGATAAGGTACATCTTGTAATGGAACGATGATGAGGGGCAGCTGTGGGTGACTTGCAGAGATAAGGTACATCTTGTACTGGAACGATGATGAGGGGCAGCTGTGGGCGACTTGCAGGGATACGGTACATCTTGTACTGGAACGATGATGAGGGGCAGCTGTGAGCAACTTGTAAAGATAAGGTACATCTTGTACTGGAACGATGATGAGGGGCAGCTGTGGGCGACTTGCAGAGATAAGGTACATCTTGTACTGGAACGATGATGAGGGGCAGCTGTGGGCGACTTGCAGGGATACGGTACATCTTGTACTGGAACGATGATGAGGGGCAGCTGTGAGCAACTTGTAAAGATAAGGTACATCTTGTACTGGAACGATGATGAGGGGCAGCTGTTGGCGACTTGCAGAGATAAGGTACATCTTGTACTGGAACGGTGATGAGATGTGGGCGACTTGCAGAGATAAGGTACATCTTGTACTGGAACGATGATGAGGGGCAGCTGTGGGCAACATGCAGAGATAAGGTACATCTTGTACTGGAACGATGATGAGGGGCAGCTGTGGGCGACTTGCAGAGATAAGGTACATCTTGTACTGGAACGATGATGAGGGGCAGCTGTAGACAACTTGCAGAGATAAGGTACATCTTGTACTGGAACGATGATGAGGGGCAGCTGTGGGCGACTTGCAGAGATAAGGTACATCTTGTACTGGAACGATGATGAGGGGCAGCTGTGGGCGACTTGCAGAGATAAGGTACATCTTGTACTGGAACGATGATGAGATGTGAGCGACTTGCAGAAATAAGGTACATCTTGTACTGGAACGATGATGAGGGGCAGCTGTGGGCGACTTGCAGAGATAAGGTACATCTTGTACTGGAACGG
Organism: Panopea generosa; assembly: GCA_029582155.1. Lineage (NCBI taxonomy): Eukaryota > Metazoa > Mollusca > Bivalvia > Adapedonta > Hiatellidae > Panopea > Panopea generosa. Next base: position 27,550,319 of record CM055905.1, read on the forward strand.
TGATGAGATGTGGGCGACTTGCAGAGATAAGGTACATCTTGTACTGGAACGATGATGAGGGGTAGCTGTAAGCGACTTGCAGAGATAAGGTACATCTTGTACTGGAACGATGATGAGGGGCAGCTGTGAGCGACTTGCAGAGAAAAGGTACATCTTGTACTGGAACGATGATGAGGGGCAGCTGTAAGCGACTTGCAGAGATAAGGTACATCTTGTACTGGAACGATGATGAGGGGCAGCTGTGGGCGACTTGCAGAGATAAAGTACATCTTGTACTGGAACGATGATGAGGGGCAGCTGTGGGAGACTTGCAGAGATAAGGTACATCTTGTACTGGAACGATGATGAGGGGCAGCTGTTGGCGACTTGCAGAGATAAGGTACATCTTGTACTGGAACGATGATGAGGGGCAGCTGTGAGCGACTTGCAGAGATAAGGTACATCTTGTACTGGAACGATGATGAGGGGCAGCTGTGGGAGACTTGCAGAGATAAGGTACATCTTGTACTGGAACGATGATGAGGCGCAGCTGTTGGCGACTTGCAGAGATAAGGTACATCTTGTACTGGAACGATGATGAGGGGCAGCTGTAAGCGACTTGCAGAGATAAGGTACATCTTGTACTGGAACGATGATGAGGGGTAGCTGTTGGCGACTTGCAGAGATAAGGTACATCTTGTACTGGAACGATGATGAGGGGCAGCTGTGGGAGACTTGCAGAGATAAGGTACATCTTGTACTGGAACGATGATGAGGTGCAGCTGTTGGCGACTTGCAGAGATAAGGTACATCTTGTACTGGAACGATGATGAGGGACAGCTGTTGGCGACTTGCAGAGATACGGTACATCTTGTACTGGAACGATGATGAGGGGCAGCTGTGGGAGACTTGCAGAGATAAGGTACATTTTGTACTGGAACGATGATGAGGGGCAGCTGTGGGCGACTTGCAGAGATAAGGTACATCTTGTACTGGAACGATGATTCGACGTGCTAACCGCAGTTAACCCTTACTTCATATAGACGCCTTTGGACACCGCTTATATAGACGCCTTTGAACACTATAGAAGGTTTTTGAATTATTTGGTGAATTATGTTTACATTAACTGACAGAGTGGAAAACAGTGCAGGAAATGTTCAGATTGCTCGTTACGAGCAATCTGAACTCTTTCTGCGCTGTTTTCAAACACCTTCTGTGATTGGTGCGGAAAAAAATCGTATCTATTGAGTAAAGGGTTAAATAAAACAAAAAACTGTTAGGCAAAAAGACACATAAACAAACTTTCATATTGCGTTATGTGTCTTCTTGTGTCCATTTTATCAAAATATTGGTTTATGTTAAAAACAATCACAGGATATGAATGAATACCTTTAATACGTATGGGAATACGACAGAGTTAATAAATTCTTATATACATTGTACAGCTGGTTCGTATATTCTCCAATATCGCGTGTGTGCTACAGTTACGGGACTGCAGTCTGTGACATAGATATTTTGGAACATGACGCTGTTCTTGGCTCAAATTCATTTCACCTGGATCCTAACCTTACTCCTGGGAAGGAAGGGTGTGGTGTTTCAATGTCTACAGTTTGTGTGTAAAATACGCTTTGTATCTGAAATATAAGGAAATGTTTTTATTAATGACTTTTGCTTCAGTCACCTACAATTAAATATAGCTCTAATAAAATATATATTATAAACTCACATAAAAAAAGGAATATGTTTTGTACATGGCGGGACACATTAATTTTCATTTCTTTACAATATTTCTGGAAATGACATCTACAGGATGTTAGTATGGAATTAAAGGGGAGTGTATCATGTTAAATGTCTTATATATAATAAAATAATTATCATAATGGATAAAATGCATCTCATTATCATCAATGAATATAAACCGAATAGCTTAGCACTTAAATACTGTTTGACGACGTTTGCATCGTCATTCTGACTCTTTCTAAGATAAAAAAATGTTGATAAGTGTAAATCTGTATAACGGATCAAACTGACATCAAAATGAAATCGAGTGACTTAATACGTCACAAAATGTGCACTTTTAAAAGGGAAATTTATTTTAGTCTAACCTAGGCCCGTAGCGCAAGTTGTGAAAGGCCTTTTCAATACACTATTTTGGCTTGTTTAAATAAATTTCTATTTGTCAATACGGGGGTCAGTATAGGCATGGTATATTAGAAAAAATATATATTTTTGGCCAATTTAAAAAGAATCTGGATATGTTCCTTTTAAAGACATTGGAAAGAATAGCCAAATCGTCACTAAACGTCCCATTACACATTTGGTCACAGCATTGGAAGGACTAGCCAAACAGTCACTAAATGTCCCATTACACAGTTGGTCACAGCACTGGAAAGACTAGCCAAACAGTTACTAAACGTCCCTTTACACAATTGGTCTCAGTATTCGAAAGACTAGCCAAACAGTCACTAAACGTCCCATTACACAATTGGTCTCAGCATTGGAAGGACTTGCCAAACAATCACTAAACGTCCCATTAAACAGTTGGTCATGGTACTGGAAAGACTAGCCAAATAATCACTTAACATCCCATTACACAGTTGGTCTCAGCATTGGAAGGACTTGCCAAACAGGCACTAAACGTCCCATTACACAGTTGGTCACAGCATTGGATAGACTAGCCAAACAGTCACTAAACGACCCATTACACAATTGGTCTCAGCATTGGAAGTACTTGCCAAACAGTCACTAAATGGTCACAGCACTGGAAAGACTAGCCAAACAGTCACTAAACGTCCCATTATACAGTTGGCCTCAGCATTGGAAGGACTTGCCAAACAGTTACTAAACATCCCATTACACAGTTGGTCACAGCACTGGAAAGACTAGCCAAACTGTCACTAAACGTCCCATTACACAATTGGCCTCAGCATTGGAAGGACTTGCCAAACAGTCACTAAACGTCCCATTACACAGTTGGTCACAGCATTGGAAGGACTAGCCAAACAGTCACTAAATGTCCCATTACACAGTTGGTCACAGCACTGGAAAGACTAGCCAAACAGTTACTAAACGTCCCTTTACACAACTGGTCTCAGTATTCGAAAGACTAGCCAAACAGTCACTAAACGTCCCATTACACAGTTGGTCTCAGCATTGGAAGGACTTGCCAAACAGTCACTAAACGTCCGATTAAACAGTTGGTCACAGTACTGGAAAGACTAGCCAAATAATCACTTAACATCCCATTACACAGTTGGTCTCAGCATTGGAAGGACTTGCCAAACAGGAACTAAACATCCCATTACACAGTTGGTCACAGCATTGGATAGACTAGCCAAACAGTCACTAAACGACCCATTACACAATTGGTCTCAGCATTGGAAATACTTGCAAAACAGTCACTAAACGTCCCATTACATTGTTGGTCACAGCACTGGAAAGACTAGCCAAACAGTCACTAAACGTCCCATTACACAGTTTGCCTCAGCATTGGAAGGACTTGCCAAACAGTCACTAAACGTCCCATTACACAGTTGGTCACAGCATTAGAAGGACTTGCAAAACAGTTACTAAACATCCCATTACAGTTGGTCACAGCACTGGAAAGACTAGCCAAACTGTCACTAAACGTCCCATTACAAAATTGGCCTCAGCATTGGAAGGACTTGCCAAACAGTCACTAAACGTCCCATTACACAGTTTGTCACAGCATTATAAGGACTTGCCAAACAGTCACTAAACGTCCCATTACACAGTTGGTCTTAGTATTGAAAGGACTTGCTAAACAGTCACTAAACGTCCCATTACACAGTTGGTCACAGCACTGGAAAGACTAGCCAAACTGTCACTAAACGTCCCATTACACAATTGGTCTCAGCATTGGAAGTACTTGCCAAACAGTCACTAAATGGTCACAGCACTGGAAAGACTAGCCAAACAGTCACTAAACGTCCCATTACACAGTTGGCCTCAGCATTGGAAGGACTTGCCAAACAGTCACTAAACGTCCCATTACACAGTTGGTCACAGCATTAGAAGGACTTGCAAAACAGTTACTAAACGTCCCATTACACAGTTGGTCACAGCACTGGAAAGACTAGCCAAACTGTCACTAAACGTCCCATTACACAGTTGGTCACAGCATTAGAAGGACTTGCCAAACAGTCACTAAACGTCCCATTACACAGTTCGTCACAGCACTGGAAAAACTAGCCAAACTGTCACTAAACGTCCCTTTACACAATTGGCCTCAGCATTGGAAGGTCTTGCCAAACAGTCACTAAACGTCCCATTACACAGTTGGTCACAGCATTAGAAGGACTTGCCAAACAGTTACTAAACGTCCCATTACACAGTTGGTCTCAGCATTGAAAAGACAAGCCAAACAGTCACTACACAGTCACGCCCCTTTTTACCCCACGGTAACGTGATGCTTGCTCTTAAAAAAGGCCATGTAATTTAGTGTGAAACATTTTCAAAATGATTCATAGTGGTTGTGGTTTCATGCTTTAGATGAGAAAAACATAAATTCAACTATGAAGCGAGACCTGAAGAGTTTCATCCCGGTTGGGATACATTCAACCTTGCTGTTTCCTAAACGTCGTCACAGTATATTACTAGGCGGTCTAAATAAAAGTAAACCCGATGAGTGATCACAAATATTTACCTTATGTATGAAGACGATCAATAAGGTCGTTTTTGTGCCCAATGTTATGAATCCAGACACGATGCCGTACACTATCACCGTCTGATTGTCGAGAAGCAGACTGAGAATAAGACCGAGGACGCTAAGTATCACAGCATTGTACAGGCACAAACCGATGTGTTTGGAATCATTTAATGCCTCTATTGTGACCTGTGGCGGTGAAATATATACAATTTAAATTAATTATCACTCGAACAACTGAACAAACATTTACGCAGTCAAATAATATATGCAAACTAGAAATATCACTAGAATGATTACTATTCTTGTAGTGTATTGGAAATGGACACATGAAGGTCAATGTAAAAAACAAGAAATGTCACTGTTAAGTGTCACATGCCCCCCAAATGGTATGTGAAAATAAAAATATATGATATGTTATGTTGATCATTTGTAGCAAGTATCAACAAAATCCATCAATGCATGACAAAGTTACAGGCCGGAAACGAAATCTCACACAAACTCAAAGTGTTGTCAAACAAACTCAAATTGTGACCTTGACCTTTGAGGTACGGGTGTGGGTCTTACTCGCGACACGTCGTCAAGTTATGTTGATCATTTGTAGCAAGTATCAACAAAATCCATCAATGCATGAGAAAGTTACAGGCCGGAAATGAAATCTCACACAAACTCAAAGTGTTGTCAAACAAATTCAAATTGTGACTTTGACCTTTGAGGTACGGGTGTGGGTCTTACTCGCGACCCGTCGTTATACTATGTTGATCATTTGTAGCAAGTATCAACAAAATCCATCTATGCATGACAAAGTTACAGACCGGAAACGAAATACTGGACGGAAGGACGGACGGACAGACTCTGCGATAACTATATGCCACACAAAAATATTTTTTTGGGAGCATAAAAAATACATTTTAAAATTAAGACTTATGTTCCATTTACAAAACGGAATGTAGTAAATAAAACACATCATGCATGTAACTGTCATAATGCGGTAGTATTTCTGTCAACCATTTAAATGAAGCTATAGAAATAAATTTATTTTTATTAGTTTCCCCGTATGTTTTAACAAAATGTATGGAGAAAAATACACTTATTATGTAATCGAATGGAACAGTCTTTTCAGTCGTAAAAGTTGTATACTCCAAACTTCGGCGAACGTATGTCTGCCGTTTTGTCTGGACATCTAACACGCTGTTAATCGAGACATTTCCTGTATGCAGTGTTCACAAAATAATGCTTATGTATTGACGTATAACCTTTATTTACTTGAAAGTTATCAAATTAACAGTAATTGAATATTGGCCAAAACTTTAATACGTCCCGCAATAAAGTATTGCGCAATGTTTACATTAAACTCCGTAAACTTCCCGAACAAAGTCTCGAAAACGAGATCGGGAACGAGTCTTCACGATGTTATCCGATGATTGATAAACCCGAAAGCGGTTCGTTGAAAATGGCAAATGTAAACAAAAACAAAAACGTGGCTTCAGAAACCCGATGTTTGTAATAAATAGGTTATATAAATAGACACTTTAGACACGTATATCTCTAAGTTATAAGTATATCTTCATGCTGGGCGTGTGTATTTAGGACAGGGAATTGACGATAATATGCCAATATAATCCCTTAAAAAACTTGTACTTGCTGCGCGTAGTTTAAAGATTTCACAGGAGGCATTCGCTGTCTTTTTTACCTTTTTCTTCCTAATTGCCTTGCAATTTGATGTTGCCCCGGTGATTGTTTAGGTGAAGTTCACCTGAAAATCCCGATGATTTTGGTCTATAATCTTAGTGTGTTTGATCATTTCAGTTCACAGATTACATGTTTATTTGAACTTATGCAAACAAATATGTAATAAACAGATGCATTATTTACAGTAATTGCAAACGGGTGTTTTTAACTAAACAATGACAGTGTCTTTCCAATTAAAACATTCGGCATAAAACGGCTAATCACGAGTCAGTTTGGAACGGCGACAAACATTAATATATGCACATATCGATCTGTGTACTTCAAAATTTTGACAGAGGAACTGTCGGAAAACAATCGAGTCATACCGGAGCGTAAAAAGTGTAAACAATAGTTACATTTTGTTTACAAGTTTGGTCCGTTCTTTTAAGAAATACACATTTTGATCAAAGTTATCTATTTTCTCACTTTTTTTAAAAATAGCCACTAAAGGGTTTATCAATATTAAAAACTCATTTAATTACAATCATTTTTGTTGTAATCCAAATAATGTGCATTTCGGAAGTTAATTGAGATATAAGTGTATTTTCTTTAGCCGACAATATCTTCTCTCTTATTCCTTTGTCCATCTTTTGTTTCTTTTTAATTATTTTGAAAACAAAATAGCACGGAATAACGTCAAAACATGGTTATAGCTAATTAATACCAGTATCAATTGATGTAAGGACAGTGTACAGTTGTTACACTTTTTAAATTGACATGATTAACACTTTTACCAGATATCTATATGTTAATGTCGTCATTACATGTCTGTATGTTTGGCAATGAATGGTCTCCACAATGAGTACATAAAGGAATCAATCGACACTCGATTTAAACATATTGTATTTGAAATAGTTTACAGTGTTACATATGTTCTATATAACAGCAATTTAGTTTAAAGGATTGGAACGAAACACAAGCTTATAGAATTCCTCTCCTTATTAGAACATGGCTACATAGTAGTGTGAAGGAAGTTCAGACCGTAATAACCATAACTTTGTATGATTGATGACAGGCTATAATACCGATTTTAATTTATTTATGGTTATTTTTGCTTGCCTAAATCATATCCTCAAAAATAAGGAAATGAATCCTTGGATAAATGATATTGTGTGTAAGTGCAAGGCGAAAGATCTACGACTATAGTGAATAATACAAGTGCAAGGCGAAATATCTACAACTATAGTGAATAATTCAAGTGCAAGGCGAGAGATCTACACTTATAGTGAATAAAGCAAGTGCAAGGCGATAAATCTACAACTATAGTGAATAATGATAAAATATATTTTTGCTTGTCATGAAATCCATCGGGACTTGCAGTTTGGATAAAGGACCGCTAAAATCTGGCATACAAAATGCAAAAGTTTGAGGGGGGTAGGCTCGTACATATGTTTGACCTTTTTCATACTGCTTTCCTTGCTGTTTTTCACATATGGCCACACAGATAGGTAATCTCTGACAAGTAAAACTTTCAGACCTATTAAATGATCTTGTTAAAATTTTGTAGACTGACCTGGGACTCATCGAAAATCAGAGCTCTGGGACTCATTGTTATTATATATACGAGTCCCAGGGACCCATTAAATCCAATTTCAAAATGAATTAGTGTGTTTAAGTGCAGAGAAAAATATCATAACTCCTTTGAATAAAAGTAATCTTCTCTTTTGTACTTTTGTCAAGAACATTTATATACATATTCTCAGAATTATCTTCCCTTTTACATTACAAGCCGCACGTAACTACTACTCGAACATTTATTCAGAGAACATCCGTCGGTTCTACTGATAACATTGTTAAAAAACCGTTTAATACTTTCAAAATATCATAAAAAATAAGATATGGTCGGCACATTTCGATAAATAATAATAAAAAACTTTTTTTACGAATAAAGAAAATATTGGGTTCTCGAACCTCCCTCAAGTTCGTCTCATTCCACACTCGATCGAGCAACGGCTTAAAATAAACTATTTATATTTTCGTAAGAAACTACACGACTGGAACGCAATTCATTTTTCTTTCCAACCATATATAATAATATGTGTGTATATATATATATATATATATATATATATATATATATATATATATATATATATATATATATATATATATATAACAATTATCGGTGAGGATCAGCTAAAATGTGGGTCGGAAACGATGTCTTTCAAACACACGGAATGCATAACACGACTTCCGCTCTGAAACACAACCATTCGACTAGTTTCGAATCGATTTGCCTTTTAAATCAACCATATACTACTGAAATATATACTCACTGTTCAAAGCAACGAAAACAATTGATTTTGTCGGCCAGAAGCAGATAAAAAACACGGTCGCTATTTTCTAAGCTTCGCAGACAGCCAATGTTGTTAGAGGAGGAAGTAGATTAATTGGTAAAACTTCTGGTCAGTTAAAATTGATACGTTGGCGCTCGGCGGATCCTTACCAGCAGTCTCTTATTAATGGCCCGATCATACTGGCCTGAATGACATTCCGTTTGTTTTCCGAATATGAATTTGGGTGTTCGGGGAGCGAACGGAGCATATTCGGGAAGTATTCGGTGTGTTCTAGGAGCATACGGAACGGCATTCGGTAGCTCCAAAATATTGTTGTGCATGTTCAAAATAATTTTCATCGACCATCCGAATGTGGCGTCCATATGTATTCGATAAGCATTATAGGAGCAAACAGCATATACGGAAAACGTTCGGGAAGCATGCGTCTTGTTCTTGGTGCATTCGGACTGAAAATTTGGAGGTGCTGGATTCCGTATGCTTTCCAAACACCCCAAATGGACCTAGAACATCTCCTTGCAATACACCGCGTGTTTGAAAAATTCCTGTTATACGGGCGGTTCTTAAAGCATTCGGCCGGACGTCAGAGTAAGCCAAAAACATTCTGAAAGCATGCGGAAAGAGTTCGGTCCATTCTAGATCGATTCGCCGTATTCTGAAAGCATTCGGAAAAGAAACATTTCAAAGACATAAGGCCAGTTTAAAAAATTACACCACTTTCGTATACAGAAAATAAACGGAAGCTCATTCGGGCCAGTGGATCGCCCCATAACAAGTCATCTCCTCCAACAATGGTTGTCGGCGAAGCTCAGATAATAGCGACATTGTATTTTATCTGTTCAAGTTCTGCCCCTTTTCCATATTATCGTATTTTAACATATCATTTTCCCCATCAACTTTCGGCATAAAGGGAGTGTTTTGTTGTTGTTGTTGTTGTTGGTTTTGGAAAGGGGGGGGGGGGGGGTGGGGTAAGGGGGTATTTGCACCGTACCCCTGTGATTTAACGTAATGCAAAACACATAACATTCATTTAAGTTTACCTACCTTTCGTGTTTCGAAAGAGAGAAATGCCCCAAATGACAGCAAGTGACCTTCTACAATACATATGGTCCACAGGAAATGACTGTAATAGTTTGATGTGCAATCACGTATATACGGCAGAACCTCGACGTCATTTCCAGTCCAGTATACCTTTGTAATGAATACATTTTTTTAGTTTACTACAAGTATTTGGTCAATGAAACGGATGTCTTCACTCAAATTCCGTTGATTTGATTTCATAATTTAGGCAATTCAGCTGTGTTACTGTATTAAATTGAATCACTAGTTTTACATTTAGTAGCGTCTCTCAGATCGTCTGTGTATGTTTTGTCAACTACTGAAATATTCTTATGGGAAACCGTATATTTGAGCCCTATTTTTTTTTTTTTTTTAATAAAACTTATTTATTTTACTTCGATTGTGAAACAAGTTCTTACAACTTAGACAAATCACGCTCGAAGTCTTCCTGGGTAGAACCAGTACAAAGCATATACTAGCCCTATCAAACTGCACACGAGTTAACATTCAACTCTGTCAAAGACAGAGACACAGGTGCTTCATGAAATAGATTGAATATTAAAGTCAGTAATCGTGTTTAAACTTAATTAATGCAACAGCACAAAAAATACATGAGATGAAAATACATTGGGCAACGTTAAGCGTAGGAAACGTTTTTTAACCTACTTTCGTATTTGTGTTCGAAGAAAGTCATGCTATTAACACTCGAACACAAATGCTAATCGTTCACGTTTGGTTTTCAATAAAAATGAGAAATTGTTGATTGATAAATTAAATCAATTTATAGAAAGATAAAAACAAACATGACTTCGTTGCAATTCGGTGACTAACAAACGAAGCATTGTCATTTTCTTGTAAAACAATGTTTGTATTTATATCGTACAACACAACTGTGTAAAAGTAGGCATATGGGCATCCATTACTATTTAGTCCCCCACCGCTGATTAAAGAAAGAAAATTAATTGATCGTCTGTTTGCCCTCGATGGCATAAAATGACTGTAACTATTCAATCAATCAATTATTCTCATTAAACATCCATTTCTACAAAAAGAAATTTTCGTCAACATCAAATGATTCAACTCCATTGATTTCCTATAGCATTATTTATAATGCGCACTACCCGTTACCTGCCAAATAGCAAACGATGAAGTTTGAAACAGCATGTCTTAGTAGCGCGCGTTGAGGTTCAGTTTGTGGGCACAGCAAGCTATAAGTTGTTCAATTCAATTCAATTCAATTCAAATTTATTCAGGTATATAAGATCATTATACAACGTATATATATCATGATGATGATAAAATAACAGTAATAAATCAAGAAAATAAATAAGTAAAATAATCAGTGTAAACATCTAAAAATTAAAGATCTTATAACCTGGGATAACCCATTAAAGCAACAAACGCGCTTATTTCCAACGGGGTCCCTTCCCTTAAAATTGTGATTTTTTTAAAATATTCAAAAATATGATATACATGAAATGTTAAGAATGTAAACATTTGATATAAACTTGTAAATGTAACAGTACAAAAAACATTGAATTGTCTTATACCCTGAATAACTGAATAGTACATATACATGTTAGTGGTTCACATTACAAGAAATATTTTCAACCTATACTTAAAAATTAAATATTCAAATTTTCTCTAGCCTGCGAGGAGATACATAAATGTTTTTTAACTTCACGTTTAAAAGTTTGCTTATTGGTTAACTTCTTCAAATCGTTAGGCAAATTATTCCAGTCAGCAATTGCATTGCAATAAAAGGTGCCCGAATCGAAACTCTTAGCATGCAGAACTATAAAATTACTTTCACTAAACCGTGTGCGGTTATGAATAGAAGACACCCTATGGAAGTTATCATAAAGATATGTTGGCGCGGTGCCATGGAAACTATTAAAAACATGATTAAGTCTTAGTTGTTTTACTCTATCCTGAACCCTCAATACATTAACTGTTTCTAACATAGCGCAGGTTATACTAGACCTTGGTGATAAGTTAAATAAGAATCGTACAACTTTATTTTGAGTGACTTGTAGTTTGTGTTTTAACTTTTTAGTAAGACCGGCATACCAAGACGAGCAGGAATAATCAAAATGACATTGTACTAAGGCACTTATCAAAGTTCTCTTAATTTGTAGGTTAAAATAACGACAGTTTCGATATAAAAAAGCAATCCGCGAATTAACTTTTTTAACAATGGAGTCAACTATCCCCTCCCCGTCCAGTAACTTGTCAAAAGTTAATCCTAAATATTTGAACTTTTCCTGGGACGGAATTTCATGACCGTTGCATGTAACCGTAAATGACTGAACTTTTTTAAGTCTTCTAGAAGAGCCAAACAACATACATTCGGTTTTGCCTAGATGAAGGGACAATTTATTATCAACTAACCATGTAGAACAATTGTCCATGATACGACTAAGTCTATCTGCAATAACATTAGGGTCTTTGACAGCGAACAATATTACACTGTCATCTGCATATAATAATAATTTACAATCGGAGTCGATGCACGTAGGCATATCATTGACATAACATAAAAAATAAAAGAGGGCCTAGGATGCTTCCCTGTGGTACGCCGCAAGTCACTTAGATTTTGATGAAACTTTGTTTATCTTCACTAACTGTGATCTTTCGGTTAGATAAGATTTGAACCAATTTATCGACGCGACTCCCATTTCAGAGAGCTTATTATATAGAATAACGTGGTCAACGGTATCAAACGCCTTCTGTAGGTCGAGTAAAACCATTCCGGTATAAAAACCATTCGCATTGTTATGTTTAATAAAATCAAAAAGGTGAACAAGACATGTATCAGTGGAGTATTTACTCCTAAAACCGGACTGGAACTCATACAGAAGAAAATTTGTATCTAAAAAATCCGCAAATTGGTTATATACAGAACGCTCTAGAACTTTTGATATAACATTAAGTATGCTAACTGGCCAATAATTAGGGAGAACATGGATGTGGCAGTAGCAAGTAGTAGAAGTAAAAGTTATAATTTGGGGAGAACGGGGTTGTGGCAGTATCAAGTAGTAGATGTAAAAGTTATAATTAGGGGAGAACGGGGGTGTGGCAGTAGCAAGTAGTAGATGTAAAAGTTATAATGAGGGGAGAACGGGGGTGTAGAAGTTACAAGTAGCAGAAGTAAAAGTTAAAACAAGGGGAGATTGGGGTTGTGGCAGTAGCAAGAAGTAGAGGTAAAAGAGTTATAATTAAGGGAGAACGGGGTTGTGGATGTAGCAAGTAGTAGATGTAAAAGCTATAATTAGGGGAGAATGGGGGTGTGGAAGTAACAAGTAGTAGAAGTAAAAGTTAAAACTAGGGGAGAACGGGGTTGTGGCAGTAGCAAGTAGTAGATGTAAAGTTATAAATAGGCGAGAACGGGGTTGTGGCAGTAGCAAGTAGTAGATGTGAAAGTAATAATTAGTAGAGAACGGGGATTTGGCAGTAGCAAGTAGTTGATGTAAAAGTAATAATAAGGGGAGAACGGTGATGTGGCAGTAGCAAGTAGTAGAAGTGAAAGTTATAATAAGTGGATAACAGGGATGTGGCAGTAGCAAGTAGTAGAAGTAAAAGTTATAATTAGGAGAGAACAGGGATGTGGCAGTAGCAAGAAGTACATGTAAAAGTTATAATCAAGGGAGAACAGGGATGTGGCAGTAACCAGAAGTAGATGTAAAAGTTATAATTACGAGAAAACGGAGATGAGGCAGTAGCAAGTAGTAGAAGTAAAATTTATATTTAGGGGAGAACGGGGATGTGGCAGTAGCTAGTAGTAAATGTAAAAGTTACAATTAGAGGAGAACGTGGTTGTGACAGTAGCAAGTAGTAGAAGTAAAATTGATAATTAGGGGAGAACATGGTTGTGGCAGTAGCATGTAGTATATCTAAACATAGTAATTAGGTGAGAACGAGGATGTGGCAGTAGCAAGCAGTAGAAGTAAACGTTATAATTAGGGGAAAACGGGGTTGTGGCAGCATCAAGCAGTAGATGTAAAAGTTATAATTTAGGGGGAACGGGGATGTGGTAGTAGCAAGTAGTAGATATCAAAGTTATAATTAGGGGAAAACGGGGATGAGGCAGTAGCAAGTAGTAGAAGTAAAATTTATATTTAAGGGAGAACGGGGATTTGGCAGTAGCAAGTAGAAGATGTAAAAGTTATAATTAGGGGAGAACGGGGAAGTGAAAGTAACATGTAGTAGAAGTAAAAGTTATAACTTGGGGAGAACGGGGTTGTTTCAGTATCAAGTAGTAGATTTTAAAGTTATAATTAGGGGTGAACGGGGTTGTGGCAGTAGCAAGTAGTAGATGTAAAAATTATAATAAGGGGAACACGTGGATATGGCAGTAGCAAAAAGTAGAAGTAAAATATATATTAGGAGAGAACGGGGATGTATTGTAGGTGTATAACGATACGACACATGTTAATCAGGCTTGGTATATTGTAGGTGTATAACGATACGATACAAGTAAATCAGACGTGATATATTGTAGGTGTATAACGATACGATACATGTAATTCAGGCGTGGTATAATGTAGGTGTACAACAATACAATACATGTAAATCAGGCCTGGTATATTGTAAGTGTATAACGATATGATACATGTAAATCAGGCGTAGTATATTGAATGTGTATAACAAAATAATAGATGTAAATCTGGCGTGTCTTATTGTAACTCTATAACAAAACGACACATGTAAATTTGGCGTGGTCCATTGTAGGTGTATAACTATACGATACATGTAAATGCAGCGTGGTATAGTGTAGGAGTATAACGATACGATACATGTTAATCAGACGTGGTATATTGTAGGTGTATAACGATACGATACATGTAAATCATGCGTGGTATATTGTAAGTTTATAACAAAAGGATACATGTAAATCTGGCGTGGTACATTGTAGGTGTACAACAATACAATACATGTATATCAGGCTTGGTATATTGTAGGTGTATAACGATACGATACATGTAAACAAGGCGTAGTATATTGTATGTGTATAACGATAAGATACATGTTAATCAGGCGTGTTATATTGTAGGTGTATAACGATACGATACATGTAAATCAGGCGTGGTATATTGTAGGTGAATATTGCTACGATACATGTAAATCAGGCGTGGTATATTGTAGGTGTATAACTATACGATACATGTAAATCTGGCGTGGTATATTGTAGGTGTATAACGAAACGATACATGTAAATCAGGCGTGGTGTAGTGTAGGTGTATACCAATACGATATATGTTAATCAGCCGTGGTATATTGTAGGTGTATAACGATACGATACATGTAAATCAGGCGTAGTATATTGTAGGTGTATAACGATACGACACATGTGAATCAAGCATGGTGTATTGTAGGTGTATAACGATACGACACACGAAATGTGACGTGGTATATTGTAGGTGTATAACAATACGACACATGTAAATCGGACGTGGTATATTGTCGGTGTATAACGATACGATATATGTTAATCAGGCGTGGTATATTGTAGGTGTATAACGATACGATACATGTAAATCAGGCGTGGTATATTGTAGGTGTATAACTATACGATACATGTTAATCTGGCGTGGTATCATGTAGGTGTATAACGATACGACACATGTGAATCAGGCATGGTATATTGTAGGTGTATAACGATACGACACACAAAATGTGACGTGGTATATTGTAGGTGTATAACAATACGACACATGTCAATATGACGTGATATATTGTAGGTGTATAACAATACGAGACATGTAAATATGACGTGATATATTGTAGGTTTATAACAATATGATACATGTTAATCTGGCGTGGTATATTGTAGGTGTATAACAATATGATACATGTAAATATGACGTGTTATATTGTAGGTGTATAACAATACGATACATGAAAATCTGGCGTGGTACATTGTAGGTGTATAACAATATGATACATGTAAATATGACGTGTTATATTGTAGGTGTATAACAATACGATACATGTAAATTAGGCATGGTATATTGTAGGTGCATAACGATACCACACATGTTATTATGACGTGGTATATTGTAGGTGTATAACGATACGACACATTTAATTCTGATGTGGTATATTGTAGGTGAATAACAATACGATACATGTAAATTATGCGTGGAATATTGTAGGTGTATAACGATGTAAATCAGGCGTGGTATGTTGTAGGTGTATAACAATACGATACATATAAATCTGGCGTGGTATATTGTAGGTATATAATATAACGAGATATGTAAATCATGCGTGGTATATTGTAGGTGTATAACGATACGATACATCTAAATCAGACGTGGTATATTGTAGGTGTATAACAATACGATACATGCAAATCTGGCATGGTATATTGTAGGTGTATAACATTATGATACATGTTGATCTGGCCTGGTATATTGTAAGTGTATAACAATACGATATATGTAAATATGGCGTAGTATATTGTAGGCTCATCAAATATGAAATATGCAAATCAGGCGAAGTGTTGATAACAATATGTAAATGAGGTATTTTACATTACATGCATATAACAAGACAAAAACGACGAGTGGTATTCCGGATCGGAATCCGCCGATCGAGCACTCGGATGACTTTGAACAGAGAAATAAATAGGAAAATTTGAAGACATTCGCTGAGGTAATTTCTTTGTTTATTTAATACGTTTTGTAATCAGTCAGTAGCATTGAGTTCCCTTCTATCATATAAGTTTTATGCTTTTTGTATTCGAAAAATATTCATTAAGGCCTCCGAAGCATTGTTTTCTCAGCACATCGTTGTAAAAACCATATATGGACAATCTGGTCCATATAAACAAGAAATTGGTTCTGTAGATTATTTTTAATCCCCCTTTTTGGTGATTGAAATAGTGCTAAAAAAATGTTTTTCAGTTTTCAAATCAAGTTAAGTGACTGTAACCCTACTGACTTGAAATACGGTTTAAACATAAATTACTCGATTCCAAATAGTTTTGAAAATGAATTATAAATAGCAACAAAAATTGTAACACTTTCGGTAATTTAATTAAAAAAAAATTGGTCAAATTCGTAAACTTGGTAAAGCGTCAAAGTGTCAATCCAGGGATAACCACATTGAATCCCCGCCTGACCACAATCTCTTGATGATTGGGCTTGAATATCCCACCTCTGAATATGTGTGGAAGTAGTCAGTGACTTGCAGAGATAAAGTGTATCTAGTACTTATATGTACTTATACTTGGAAACGATGATAAGGTGCGTTTTACACAGTTATATAACTGAAATACTGTCGGAAAATAGGCCCAAAATCCCAGTCAAACAAATCTGCGCATAACTAGAGTCAAATGAGTCTATATGTATGAAAAGATAACTTCCGAATCTGAGTTAAACATATTTTATTGCCATAAATATACAATTGGTTCGGGTCACAAGTTCTTACAACGTTAATTACGACCCTTCCCTAAATACAACATTACATAAAATTAATGCATGGCTAAAATGTTACTAGAAAGTTAACCTTTTATAAACACATACAATGCTTAAGAGAAAACAAACATATTCTGAATAGTATACAATATACATGTAAACACTGGGAAGAATAAGTAAAATGCGAAATACTTAGTACATTGACCAAACAGAAGGTAAACAGTAATTTGAAAAGATAATAATGGAAAGATAGAAGAGAAGAAGATATATACATGTACATGTCATCCAAACATTATTGCTCTGTGTTTTAACATTAATCGTTAGGTGGTTTATGTGGTCGAAAGCGTCTACTCTCTTTAATAAACTTATAAACGCATCTAATTAAATGTTCATTTTGTTCGTGCTTTAATTCGGTGTTTCCATACAAGATAATGTTGATTATAAGCAGGTGAAAGTTTCTTGTAGATAGAAAAGATTTGACTCTTTGAGTTGTGAATCTATTACATTTAAAGAAATAGTGAGTTGAATTTTCAGTCTCAATTCCACAATCACACGGAGAAGAATTTCGTAAATGATTTAAATACATTAATCGCTACACATTTTACGCAAACGTGCATGTTAGACCGACAATGATCGGGTACCAAATGAATAATATATTGGAACCTATGTTCTTTGAAATAACGAGTTTGTAAGTTTATTTTTGAATATAATAAGTGATTCGGAATAGCGTATTTCGGGTGATAATTCGTTCCATAGTTTAATAGAGGATGGTAAAAATGAATTGGAGAACAAAACTGTTCTTGTTTGAAATATTTCAAAATTGTCCCAGTTTTTGAGATTATATGGATTTATATTTTCTACAGTTGGAGGAAGACGGCCAGTATGAAATTCTGGAAGTAAACTGTTCTTCATTTTATAAATAAGTACTAATATTTGTAGTTTCCTGCGGTCAGACAATGAAATCCAGCCTATTTCTTTCATGAGATTAAGAACTGAAACTGAACGAGTAAACCCTTTTACAATGCGGGCGGCTTTATATTGCAGTTTTTCTAATTTGTTTTTTCATAATTATCACAACCATTCCAAACAGCAGCAGCATACTCTAAAATTGGACGCACGTAAGAAATGTTTGATTTAGCGTTTTTCTATTTAATTTAAATTTTTAAAAAATTCATTGAACCTAAAACTTTTGAGGCTGAAGCAGTTATTGTATCTACAAGTGTGCCATTTTCCGTTTTGTTAAGGGTTAAACCTAAATGCTTATGCTTGATTCAGTAACTATCCTCCGCCAATAATCGAACGATACTCAGCGTATTATCAGTAATGCTATTTATATGTATTAAAAATAACAATGGTTCTAAAATAAGCCCCTGAGGAACACCTGCTGTTATTCTCTTAATGTCATAGGAAGATGTACCTATAAAAACTTGTTGAACCCTATTTTCTAAATTACTTGATAACCAAGATAAGACTTTTCCATTGAAACCATTTTTTTTAATTTAAAAAGCAAACCATTGTGCCACACTCTATCAAACGCTTTAGATATGTCCCTAAATACTATACATGTGTGATGTTTTGCATCGAAAGCCTGGCAAATTCTATGATGAATATCAATGAGTCGATAGACGGTACTGTGACCTGAGAGAAAACCAGACTGGTTCTTAGAAATGAGATCATTACTATTTAGATTAGTATACATGTGCTTATATACAACTCTTTCAAAAACTTTTTCAACACAACTCAATAAAGAAATCCGTCTATAATTAGTTGTAATATTTGCAGATCCCTTTTTAAACAATGGCATGACATTTGCAAATTTCCAACTTTCTGGAAAGCAACATTCATTTTGGAATCTATTAAACATAATACATAGAGGCTTTGATATAACTGTAGCTGTTTCCTTAAACATCTTGTGGCTTATACATTTGTAATATCATGGCCACTGGTTTTATCTAGTATTTTCAAAATATCTTTTATTTCATGCTTAGTTATAGTAATATTTTCAAATGAAGCATCTATTTGGGGAATATATTGGGGTAAAGATACATTTGCATAATCAACGGATGAAGTTGATGCAATTTTTTTTAAACAATTGGCCTTGTCTTTATCCGAAATGGGATATACAATTTCACCATTTGGCAAGATTGTTTTCAACGGAGGTATTATTTTTGAACTTTTATTAGTTTTGATAAAATTCTTTAAAAGTTTCCATTTTTTCTGGGATTATTGGCTTTTTCTTCGATTAAAGTGAATTCGATATTATTAAAATATTGTTCCTTCGCGTATTTTTTCAAAATGTTTACTTTGTTTCTTAACTTTTCATAACTTCATTAATCTGACGCCGAATTAGTTTTTAGTGCTTGACGTTTTAGACGGCCACGTTGTCTTGACGTGCGTCTTATGTCTGAATCATACCACGGTTTATCCTTTGGTCATGTAGTCACATATTTGGAGGGGATGCATATCTCAACTAGCTCCATAAATTTTGAAGTTAAATGTTGTAAATGTTGACAGGCATTATCAATATAATTGTAAAGAAATGACCAGTTGGTATTCGAAATAAGATCAATTACTCTGGGCAAATATGCCCTTTTGTAAATCCAAACACGTCTGATGAATGTTGGATTAATAAGTTGGCAAAACTGTATATGTATATATGTACCATACTGGTCTGTGACGTCACGGGGCATTTCTATAGTACCAGAATAGCAAGATTCTACAGAACTCGAAATAACGATGTGGTCTGTTGATGTCTAAGTATTGTCAATTACACGTGTGGGTTCATTCATAACATTGGTCAAATTATTAAGTAACAAAATGTCTTTTAAACGATGAGTATTTGCGGCAATTTGATCTTCGTTGATATCACACAAAATAATAATACTATTTGAAATTTTCGATACTTATATTTTAGTCATCCTGAAACTGCACAGGGCCATTCGGTTGTCAGTATAGGGTACAAACAAGAATAATTTTATTTTTATTTTTTTATTTCTATCCGAATCGAGTATGAAAGAGGATTTTCTAGTTCTTCAACTCTCTTTGTAATTAAATTTCTTGAAACATAAACTAGGCGGCCTCTGGAATGCGCAGTGCTATCCTTCCTATATACATCAGAATGTTTATCAATGTATAATATATCATCAGATACCATTTCAGTAAGATGTGTTTCGGTAAAACACAATATACATGTATCAAAATTTTGAAAATTATCTTTAATCAATTCTAATTTGTTTCGTATGCTTCGAATATTAAGATGAAATAAAGATAATCCATTCAAATACTCCGTAGAAGAAGGACGGTGATTCTATTCCACGTTACCGGACATTATAATAAGTAGTATATGATGACTGAGAATTTGTAATTTAAAATGCTCGACTTGAGATAAAATGTTGTTAACTGCAATGCTTAACGATAACATTTAAACAAATATACTAAAATATAATACAATACATGTGTAGATTTGGACATAAAGAATAATTTTCTATATATACCACCACCGCATTTACAGTGCAAGCGGTTAATGGCCACTCGCTAACACAGTTAGTCGTTATCCATTTGGGATTAAATCTTATTTAAAAACTAAGTTCACAGTGAGTGACCGGCCACTAAATGCACGCCTTTTCAACAAAATTCTTCCGGAGTGTCATGGAAACATTGCAAGTTGTGATAGTGGAAGGAGAAAAGAAATAAAGGAAGGAAAAACACAACTTCGAAAACAAGAACATGTATACATACATATCACCTAATGAATACATTTTAACAATCACGCTATTTCGGATTCGTTTCATTCACAAAATAATCAAATTTAATTATCAAATGTTAAGAATTATATTGGGTGCCAGAGTAAATGTAGTGAAATGGAATTGTGAGCAAAAAGGCACATGCTTATTCTATTTATAGAACAGTGCGATAGGTCATGGAAAATGATCTCCAAAAATTTATGAGGAAAAAATGGAAATTTCGATACAAAAGGCTTACTTTTTATTAAACATGTGTGATTAAACTTTATATGACATTACCCATGCCTGGTGGAAGAAATAAAACAGGAACGGGAACGGGAAAAGACAAATAAAAACAACTCCAAAACGGTAAAGATATATCACCGCTAAGCTTGGACATTACACGCGATAACAGACAGGGCGGTGAACCTTGTTTTTCCAGCAGTAGTCAGACCAATACACGGGCAAAACAAACACAAGTGAGTAAACAGCAAAAGCGATTTCATACGTCAACTGGATATGTTAACTTTGATAAAGTAAGTGACGCTTTTCCTGGCTATATTATGGCCGCTAACATGAATACGAGCGGAACTTTGGCTGGAATGAACTTCCCGCAACCAAATTATGGTAGTCAATTCGTGCAATCTCCGCCATTTACACCACAGTTCAATTCAAATGTTGCATCCACACCTGCTTGGGCAATAGAAATTATAGAAGATATCAAAATGATAAAAACAATCAGTGTCCAAAATCGACATTATTGAGAAAACAGTTAACAAAATAAATCAGAAAGTTTATAATCTCGAATCCAAAGTAAAACATATGGATACCAGAATTGCAGTAGTTGAATCGTTATGTTCACTTTCACTTCATATGAAATAGATTCTACCATGAAAACTATGAACACTACTAAAACTGATATAGGCCAAATTAAAGAAAACTATGAAGATAGATGGCTAGTGAAAACTACCTCTTACAATAAATTAAAAGAACTAAAATCACTCAATTTGGGAATAGGCATCGAGCAAACCAAATCTGTTTTGGTAAAACGACGCACATTATATCCAGTAATGAACTGGGAAAAAGCAGCTGGAAACACCGTTAAATGAGCAGGTGTGAAACTTCTTGTGCGCAGTAGCAATGGGGGCAACTTTCTGGAAATTGCAAACTAGGAATGGCAGAAGAAGCTTTAAATCGTAGCTTAGAACATTAACAGGTTGATACGAAAAATATCGGATGATGATTTCATAACATTTATCAATGCATTATTACTTTGTGAAACATGGATTAATAAAAAACACAAACTTGATTCTAATAGTAAAGGATATGACTGTTTTTATTTGTATGGAAACAAATCTTCAGTTTATTTTCGTATTAAACTTAAAGGTAACATTTCACTTGTTGAAAAAATGAAAATGGTATGATTTGGTTAAAAATTAATCATGATATTTTTCTATGAAGATGTTTATATTTGTAATGCATTTATTCCACCAAATAACTAAAAGTTTTAATTGATAAAGATTTTGATTCTTTCGAAGAAATTGAAAAAGGCTTAGAAAAAATATAGTAAAATGGGTAAAACATATGTCGCTGGGGATTTAAAAGCAGATCTGGGCAAAAAATTAGATTATTTAGAATTTGATTAATATCTTGATAATGATGAGGAATTGTTATTTTCTAGCAAAGACAACATAACCCAACGAAGTTATAGTGATCACGTGGTTGACAACAATGGGTGTAAACTTATTTTCATGTGTAAATCTACTGGTTACATAATTATAAATGGTCGATTACATACTAGATAAGTATGTCGGTAATCATACCTTCTGTTCATCACGTGGTCTAAGTGTAACAGACTATTTACTATTCGACCCGCTTAATATAAACACTATTCATCACTTTGAAATAATTGATTGGTCACCTTTATCCGACCACGCAGCGATTAGTTTCAAGTTTTAAAAAATGTAATCATTACAAACATGAGCAGAGCTCAATTGATATTGATATACAACGCAAACTTGTTTGGGATGAAACTAAATGACAAAGTTTCAAAAATCTACTAGAAATTAAAATTGATAATCTAAACACGGAGAAAATAAATGACGCAAACATTTCAATAGCTCACACTTTAACTAACTTCTAACATGAAAATGCAATGAACATTGTTGGTGAAAAAACATTTCTAAAAAATAAAAACAGTAATGCAACAAATAAACACAATGGTTCGATGAAAATTGTTTTATAGCAAAACAAGAGTTTTAAACATCAAGAAATATTTTTTTAAAGAATAAAAATGATGAAAATAGAATAAATAGAGAACAAAATATAATTGAGTTTGAAAAGAAGAAAAGTTTAAATATAAAAAAAGCAAGGCCAAAAGTCAGAAAGTATTGCTAAAACACAGCCGAGGAAATTTTGAAAATCGGTTAAAAAATGTTATAAGAAACCTAATGTTAAAAGCGATAATATAAAAACAGAAGATCTCTATGATCATTTTAATCAACTTTACAGAGAAAAAGATAGTACTTCTGAACAAAATGAATTTAATGATTTGATTGATGAGAAGCTTGACATGCCATCGGTAATGCATAAGGCAGTATTCAAACAAAGTAATTTTAAATCTGCAGGCCCGGACAAAATACCAGCGGAAATCATTAAAGCCTCATATGATATTATATCGCCTCATCTTTTATTATTAATTAACAGATTATTTCAGAAAGCAGAATATCCTAATAACTGGGGCACTGGTTATATTGTTCTCATCTTTGAAGGTGGTGGCTCTGGGCAAACAAAAAATTATCGTGGTATATCTTTAAATAATAGTCTTGCAAAAATATATTCGCAAGTTTTTCTAAATCGCTTGACAGTTTGGAATGAAAAATATGAAAAGATATCGAAATGTCAATACGGATTCTAAAAAGGAAAAAGCACTATTGATTGTGTTTTCATTTTTCACGCCATAATTACCCCAAATTTAAATACAGGCAAGAAATCATACAGTGTATTTATCGATTACGAGAAGTGTTTTGATAAAATAAATAGATCATGTTTATGGCAGAAATTATTGACAGCAGTGAGCACAAAAATGATGAATGCAATAAAATCCATGTACCTCCATTAAGCTGCCACTTGTCTTAAGAAGCCACATTTGTTGTTTCTAATTGCTTTGCTTTAAAAACAAAATAACCTGTCTTAACAATCTATCTTAAATGGTCACTTTTGGTCACATGTAGGCTTTAAGAACAAATTAACTTGTCTTAAGCAACCACTTATCTTAAAAGGTCACTTTTGCTCATTTACTTGATTCGCTGCTTAAGACAGATTTGAATGTTGATGAACATTTTCAATTTTAATATCGCAGTGATATATACGACAATGTTGATAAATGTCGATTCAACACCATTCCTGAAAATTAAAATTTTACATCACAAAAATATATACTCCAATACAGACCCTTAATTCAATTTTAATTTAAAAAGGCGCATGACTCTTTGATATGTTTTTAAGGTATCCATTTTATGCACATTTGAGCAATCTGACAAATGCAAAATGCATTTTAATGTCATCAATATAACAGAAAGATAGCAAAAGAAATATCAGTTTGTGTGTTTTCTTAAATATTGACATGTTGTTGTTGTTGTTGTTTTCAGTCATATCGCGACGGCGTCTACGTGAGACAGTATTCTGAGCGCTGTCATACCGCATGACACAAGGTTTGATACCCCACCCAGTCACATTATACGGACCAATCTTATCCTCTTACTGCTAAGCGTCAAGCGAAAAAGTTTCTAGTACCATTTTTTTAAGTTTTTTATATGATCCGGCCGGGGATCGAACACACGACCTTCCACATGCGATTCGGACGTTAGACCACGCTGCGGTATGACACCATATGTTCATAACGTAACGATGTGTTTGGCGAGTGGACACAAATAAAATCCACCTCAACATTGCCGTGTGTCCCTTTAAACTGTTTTATGTTATAAATTGTATACAATATTGATTATGTAATACAGTCAAACCTGTCTTAAGCAACCAGTAAATGAGCAAAAGTGCCCATTTAAGACAGATTGTTAAGGCAGGTTATTTTGTTCTGAAAGCAAAGCAATGACTGCTTAAGACAAATGGCTGCTTAATAGAGGTGACCACTTACACATATTTGACTGTATAGTTGTTCAAAGAAAACCTATAGTGTTTCAACTTGATATAAACACTACAGACAATCATGATATAATATTTTTTTATTTAAGACAGCATTGCCTCCCTTGGATCAACATTCTTTGCAGTTTCACAACGCATGTTCTTGTTTCAGTTTATTAATATAATGTGGCCGAGTGGTTTATGACACCATCTCAAGAAACTAACATCTCACCGCTGAAATTTTGGGTTCAAGCCGAGCTTGATCTACACATTTTATATGGAAAACTTCGTCAGTGCCTGGCGGAAGGATAGTGTCTCTGCACAGAAATATGAACATGTGATCTTTCTCCACCAATAAAACTGGTCGGGTGCGTTTCACAAAAAAACTTATGAGAAAAATCTTCGTAAAAGTAAACAAACACTTATTCATATTTGTTTTTATATTCATCGGAATAAATACAAAATTGCTAAGACCATGCAGAAAATGATATATTTTCTGGAAATGCAATCATTTTAAATGTCGATAAATACGTTTTATCATGTTAATATATCGTTAATCCCATTAAATAAATAACAAGCTTAACCATATAGTAGGTAGGTGTAGATGATCTTAGAAACAGTCCGAATGACTGACGAAATAATTATCGTCAAACAGTATTTTGCATGTTGTCTATATGTAGAATGGGAATCACCACTCCGATAAATAAACCTGTTTAGCTTTTGCCACGTTTTGGCAGATTTGACATACCAAATAATTTGTAAGTATGTGTTAATGATAATGAAATGCTTGGTATTCATTTTAAAAGTACTTTCATTTTTTAGACATTTATAGCGATTTTCCTGATATTGATCTCTGACTGATCCACTAATGTGTTACAAAAAAAGGTTGAAGCCTATAATCTGAAAGCCTTGGTCCAAACACATGTACTCTGGGATTTGTTTTCGTTAAAACTATTTTATATTGATTTTATTTCGTTACAAGTCATGAGCACCGACATGAAGTCCTTCTTCTCCAAAACAGTGTTCAAGTACTCAATTTGTATACCTTTAAGTGTTTTGTTGAATATAAAATATAAAGAAAAAACATAATCTACATAACATTCAGAAATATCTTTATGTTATTAAATTCATTACGTGAAGATAATTAACATATAACTTTAAAAGAATTTGCGATTATTTATGAGCATATTTCTATTAAAATAGTCCATGCCTTCTAACTACCCGCGCAGTAATAACTAACGAAAATCTGGTGAGGTGTCTAAGTACAAAGATCAGTCGGAGCTAGTGAAGTCATCTGAGGAAACACATTGAAATTAGCCGTGTCAAATGAAGAACGCCCGGTACGTCGTAAAATCTACACACATCGTGAAAAATACACAATTATATTATATATGTTATTTATATTTCATCATTATTTTTGTTCCAAGCAATAAAATGCATTGAGCCGGAGGATTTTCAAATGTCGGGCGGGAAACAATAATCACAGCTATTATTTTATTTGACCCACTAAGAACGAGAGCGGACTGAAGAAGTAAGGAACTGAACAATATTGCACAGGGCGAGTTTTCGGAAACCCACATAGTATAACGAAACCTTAATAGCTAATTAAGTTCAACTTCACTAGCAGTTTCGTTTATGAATTAAAGCCCGCTAAAACGGTAGGTACAAAATGGCAGGTATACACAATACGATATATCTGTTCAATCAATATAATTGTATACATCGCTTTTACACAGTGAATATGTGTTACACATACAATATATGACGCATTCCAATCGCGCAATAATTTTTAAACTTTTGTTAATTTGTAATGGTTCATTAAAGTCTTTCAATATCAATTAAACACAATAACATAACCTTTTCTAGTCAAAACACTTGACAATAGGCTTTTAGATGCCGTTCAGTTGAATCCATGTTGAACTACTATTCACACCGCGCATAGATGTATAAGCAGTTACGCGAAGTCAATAGAATCAGAAATCCAGCATTGCCACAATGGCCTTGGGACAAGTCCACGTCAAAAGAAACTTTGATTATACTTAACATTCTATACTGAAACCCTTACATCGCACAGCATTCTTTTTATCATGCCGCTCTTGGGATGGAGCGAACTCCAAGTAAACGTCATGAACGATTGATCACGAACGATCAATATCGGTCACAAACGATCAGTAACCATTACGAATGATAAGTTACCACCACATACGATCACTAACAGAAACGAAATATTTGATTATTAATTGTGACAACTGATCAGTTGATGTCATGAACTATTAGTAATGACCACAAACGATCAGTTACCATTACAAATGGTCAGTTAACAGTAGAAATGATCAGTAACCATCACGAACGATCACTTACTGTCACAAAAAATTTTATAAGCAACTCTCCCGAACAATAGTAACAATGACAAACGATCAGCTACCATCACAAACGATCAGTACCCAATATAAACGATCTGTAACCGTCACGAACGATCAGTTACTATCGAAAACGATCAGTAACCATCATAAACGATCAGTAACTGTCACGAACGATCACTAATAAAACATCTTGTATCTTGTAACTAACTGCCACAAACGATTTGATAAGCAACTATTAGTAACGATGACAAACGATCAGTTACCATCACAAACGATCAGTTACCATCACAAACGATAAGTAACCATAACGAACGATCAGTTATGGTCAAGAACGATTAGCTACCATCACAAACGATCAGTAACCAATATAAACGATCTGTAACCATTACGAACCATCACGAACGATCAGTTACCATCGAAAACGATCAGTAACCATCATAAACGATCAGATACTGTCACGAACGATCACTAACTGCCACAAACGATTTGATAAGCAACTATCAGTAACGATGACAAACGATCAATTACCATCACAAACGATCACTTACCATCACAAATGATCAGTAACCATTACAAACGACCAGTTACTGTCACGAACGATCACTAACTGTCACAAACGATTTGATAAGCAACTGTCACGAACTATTAGCGTATAACGATGACAAACGGTCAGTTACCATCACAAATGATCAGTTACTGTCACGAACGATCACTGTCACAAACGATTTGATTAGCAACTGTCATGAACTATTAGCGTATAACGATGACACAAACTATCAGTTGACACACATGACCTTTAATTCAAAGTTCCCAACACCTGCGCGACATCGTGTATGCGATTTGTGTGTGTGTAGGGGGGGGGGGGGGGAAGGTTGGGGGTACCTGAATCTGAATCTTGCTGATAGAAAACATATCTTCATTAAGAAAAACAATCACGGTTGGAGAAAATTGTTTATAAAAATACGTAGTGAAAACAAGAGCTAAGTTTGACGAGCGTACTGTGAACCTACTTACGTGGCACTAGCATTTACTTGCAATGATATAAATGACGAAATAATTTCCAACGAAATGTTTCTCAAGGAGTATTAGAATAAGCAAACTCATTAGTATATTTGTGAGAAGACGCAATTACGTACTTAACAGACGATGTGAAGACTTTGCGTAAAAATTAAGATAATGTATGTTATAGACATATGCCTAGTACTGGTTCTACAAAAAGCCTGACTTGTTCCAAAGTAAGGTACCTCATCAATACATGCCTCGTGATGATTATGCTTTAGAGCAAGATTTGTTCTGGAGAAAGGTACTCTTTCGGTATATTCCTAATGCGTGTTCTAATTAAGAGCCTGGTTTATCCCGATTTTACATAAGCGTGTGACTTATCCTAGTTTCGGTTCTTTACAAGAGCGTAATTTATCCTAGTTCTCTGATTTTATACAAGAGTGGGAGTTGTCATTGGGCTGGTTTTACAGAAGAACGTAATTTATCCTAGTTCTCTGATTTGATACAAG
Source organism: Panopea generosa (assembly GCA_029582155.1). Taxonomy (NCBI): domain Eukaryota; kingdom Metazoa; phylum Mollusca; class Bivalvia; order Adapedonta; family Hiatellidae; genus Panopea; species Panopea generosa. Next base: position 27,579,205 of record CM055905.1, read on the forward strand.
AGTGGGAATTGTCCGTGGTCTGGTTCTACAGAAGAGCGTAATTTATCGTAGTTCTCTGATTTCACATAAGAGTGTGACTTATCCTAGTTCCGGTTCTATACAAGAGCGTAAAGTATTCTAGTTCTCTGATTTTATACAAGAGTGTGACTAATCCTAGTTCCGGTTCTATACAAGAGCGTAATTTGTCCTAGTTCTTTGATTTTATACAAGAGTGGGAATTGTCCTAGGTCTGGTTCTACAGAAGAGCGTAATTTATCCTAGTTCTCTTATGTTATACAATAGTGGGAATTGTCCTAGTTCTGGTTCTACAGAAGAGCGTAATTTATCCTAGTTCTCTGATTTTATACAAAAGTGGGAATTGTCCTAGGACTGGTTCTACAGAAGAGCGTAATTTATCATAGTTCTTATGTTAAAAAAGGACATGATTTGTTCTAGTTCTGATTCTACACAATATCATGATTTATCCTAGTTCTGGATATACAAAATGGAGTGATTTGTCCCAGTTCTGGTTCTACAGAAGAGTGTGATCTATCCCAGTTCTGATTTTAAACAAGGGCATGATTTGTTCTAGTTCTGGTTCTACACAAGAGCGTGATTTGTCTTAGTTCTCTGATATTTTACAAGAGTGTGAATTATCCTAGTTCTGTTTTTACACAAGAGCGAGATTTATCCTCGTTCTCTGATATTTTACAAGAGTGTGAATTGTCCTAGTTTTGGTTCTACACAAGAGCGAGATTTGTCCTAGTTTTATATATACAAAAAGGAGTGATTCTAGGTTGGGTTCTACACAATAGCGTCATTTGTCCTAGTTCTGGTTCGACACAATAGCGTGATTTGTCCTAGTTCTGGTTCTACACAAGAGTGTGATTTGTCCTAGTTCTGGTTCTACACAAGAGCATGATTTGCCCTAGTTCTGGTTCTACACAAGGTTGTGATTTGTCTTAGTTCTGGTGCTAAACAACGTTGTGATTTGCCCTAGTTTTGGTTCTACACAAGAGAGTAATTTTTCGTTATTCTGGCTCTACACAAAAGCGTGATTTCTCCTTAAAACAAAACAATCTATTGTGTAGAACATGCAAATAAAGTACACATATATTAATCTAGAACAAATTGCGATCTCGTGTAGAACAAACATTAATCATATGCCGATAACGTGCTTTACTCTAAGAAAAATAATGCTCTTACGTATGTTCCTATATTTTACCGTTATTCTAGAATAACCACGCTAGGTACCTTCTCGCCACTTGTCTATAGCTGGTTCTACACAAGAGCGTGATTTGTTTTTGAGTAAGGTACCTTATCGCCATATGTCTTTAGCTGGTTCTACACAAGCGCGTTGTTTGTTTTATAGTAAGGTATCGTATAAGTATATGTCTAGTGCTGGTTTTACACAAGAGCGTGGTGTGTTTTATAGTAAGATACCTTAATGGAATATGTCTAGAACTGGATTTACACAAAAGTGATGTTTAACAGTTAGGTATCTTATCGGCATGTGTATAGTGATGGGGCTACACAAGAGCGTGGTTTGTTTTATAGTAAGGTATCGTATCGTCATATGTCTAGTGCTGGTTCTACACAAGAGCGTGGTTTGTTTTATAGTAAGGTACATGTACCTTATCGATATATGTCTAATGCTGGTTCTACAAAAGAGCGTGGTTTGTTTTATAGTAAGGTACCTTATCGGCATATGTATAGTGCTGGTTCTACACATGAGCGTGATTTGTTTTATAGTAAGGATTCTTATCGGCACATGTCTAGTGCTGGTTTTACACGAAAGTGATTTGTTTTATAGTAAGGCCTCTTATCGGCACATGTGTAGTGCTGGTTTTACACAAAAGTGATTTGTTTCATAGTCAGGTACCTTATCGGCATATGTCTAGTGCTGGTTTTAAACAAAAGTGATTTGTTTTAAAGTAAGGTACCTGATCGGCACATGTCTAAGGCTTGTTCCACACAAGAGCGTGATTTGTTTTAAAGTAAGATACCTTATCGGCATATGTCTAATGCTGGTTCTACACATGAGCGTGATTTGTTTTATAGTAAGGTACCTTATCGGCATATGTCTAGTGCTGGTTCCACACAAGATTGTGATTTGTTTTATAGTAAGGTACCTTATCGGCATATGTCTAGTGCTGGTTCTACACTATAGCGTGATTTGTTTTATAGTAAGGTATCTTACCGACATATGTATAGTGCTGTTCTACATAAGAGCGTGATTTGTTTTATAGTAAGGTATCTTACCGGCATGTGTATAGTGCTGGTTCTACACAAGAGCGTGGTTTATTTTATAGTAAGGTAGCGGTTCGGCATATGTCCAGTGCTGGTTATATACAAAAGCGTGGTTTGTTTTATAGTAAGGTACCTTATCGGCATATGTCTAGTGTTGGTTCTACACTAGAGCGTGATTTGTTTTGTAGTACGGTACCTTATCGGCATATGTCTAGTGTTGGTTCTACACTAGAGCGTGATTTGTTTTGTAGTACGGTACCTTATCGGCAAATGTCTTGTGCTGGTTCCACACTAGAGCGTGATTTGTTTTATAGTAAGGTACCTAATCAACACATGTCTAGTGCTGGTTCCACACAAGATTGTGATTTTTTTCATAGTAAGGTACCTTATCGGCATATGTCTAGTGCTGGTTCTACACTAGTGCGTGGTTTATTTTAGAGTAAGGTATCTTACCGACATATGTATAGTGCTGTTCTACATAAGAGCGTGATTTGTTTTATAGTAAGGTATCTTACCGGCATGTGTATAGTGCTGGTTCTACACAAGAGCGTGGTTTATTTAATAGTAAGGTAGCGGTTCGGCATATGTCTAGTGCTGGTTCTATACAAGAGCGTGTTTTGTTTTATAGTAAGGTACCTTATCGGCATATGTCTAGTGCTGGTTTTTACACAATAGCCTGGTTTGTTTTATAATAAGGTACCTTATCGGCTTATGTTAAGGCTGGTTCAACACATGAGCGTGATTTGTTTTATAGTAAGGTACCTAATCAACACATGTCTAGTGCTGGTTCTACACAAAATTGATTTGTTTTATAGTAAGGTATCTTATCGGCACATGTCTAGTGCTGGTTTTACACAAAAGTGATTTGGTTTATAGTAAGGTACCGTATTGGCATATGTCTAGTGCTGGTTTTACACAAAAGTGATTTGGTTTATAGTAAGGTACCGTATCGGCATATGTCTAGTGCTGGTTTTACACAAAAGTGATTTGTTTTATAGTAAGGTACCTTATCGGCATATGTCTAGTGCTGGTTTTTACACAATAGCCTGGTTTGTTTTATAATAAGGTACCTTATCGGCTTATGTTAATGCTGGTTCAACACATGAGCGTGATTTGTTTTATAGTAAGGTACCTAATCAACACATGTCTAGTGCTGGTTCTACACAAAAATGTTTTGTTTTATAGTAAGGTATCTTATCGGCACATGTCTAGTGCTGGTTTTACACAAAAGTGATATGTTTTATAGTAAGATACCTGATCGGCATATGTCTAGTGCCTGTTCCACACAAGAGCGTGATTTGTTTTAGAGTAAGATACCTTATCGGCATATGTCTAATGCTGGTTCTACAAATGAGTGCGATTTGCTTTATAGTAAGGTATCTAATCAACACATGTCTAGTGCTGGTTCCACACGTGAGCGTGATTTGTTTTATAGTACGGTACCTTATCGGCATATGTCTAGTGCTGGTTCTACACTAGAGCGTAATTTGTTTTATAGTCAGGTACCTAATCAACACATGTCTAGTGCTGGTTCCACACAAGAGCGTGATTTGTTTAGAGTAAGGTACCTTATCGGCACATGTCTAGTGCTGGTTCTACACTAGTGCGTGGTTTATTTTAGAGTAAGGTATCTTACCGACATATGTATAGTGCTGTTCTACATAAGAGCGTGATTTGTTTTATAGTAAGGTATCTTACCGGCATGTGTATAGTGCTGGTTCTACACAAGAGCGTGGTTTATTTAATAGTAAGGTAGCGGTTCGGCATATGTCTAGTGCTGGTTCTATACAAGAGCGTGTTTTGTTTTATAGTAAGGTACCTTATCGGCATATGTCTAGTGCTGGTTTTTACACAATAGCCTGGTTTGTTTTATAATAAGGTACCTTATCGGCTTATGTTAATGCTGGTTCAACACATGAGCGTGATTTGTTTTATAGTAAGGTACCTAATCAACACATGTCTAGTGCTGGTTCTACACAAAAGTGATTTGTTTTATAGTAAGGTATCTTATCGGCACATGTCTAGTGCTGGTTTTACACAAAAGTGATTTGGTTTATAGTAAGGTACCGTATCGGCATACGTCTAGTGCTGGTTTTACACAAAAGTAATTTGGTTTATAATAAGGTACCGTATCGGCATATGTCTAGTGCTGGTTTTACACAAAAGTGATTTGTTTTATAGTAAGATACCTGATCGGCATATGTCTAGTGCCTGTTTCACACAAGAGCGTGATTTGTTTTAGAGTAAGATACCTTATCGGCATATGTCTAATGCTGGTTCTACACATGAGTTCGATTTGCTTTATAGTAAGGTATCTAATCAGCACATGTCTAGTGCTGGTTCCACACATGAGCGTGATTTGTTTTATAGTACGGTACCTTATCGGCATATGTCTAGTGCTGGTTCTACAATAGAGCGTAATTTGTTTTATAGTCAGGTACCTAATCAACACATGTCTAGTGCTGGTTCTACACAAGAGCGTGATTTGTTTTAGAGTAAGGTACCATATTGGCACATGTCTAGTGCTGGTTCTACAAAAGAACGTGATTTGTTTAAGAGTACGGTATCTTACCGGCACATATATAGTGCTGGTTCTACACAATAGCGTGATTTGTTTTAGAATAAGTCGTCTTACCGGAATATGTCTAATGCTGGTTCCACACAAAAGCAGTGGCTCTACACGAAAGCGTTATATATCTTGTCTACGGATCTTTATCGGCAAATGCCTCGTACTAGTTCCATACACACGGGCTTTATTTGCTCTAATATACGATACTTTATTGACAAATGCTCGTAGTAGTGCCATACAAGGGCCTTATTTTCTCTAATTTACGGTACCTTATCGAAAAATGCCTCTTACTAGTTCTATACCACGTACTAGTTCGCCAATTAAAGTTTGGTACATTATCGATATATACCACGTTTTAGTTTGCCATTTAAAGAATGGTACCTTATCGACATATACCATGTACTAGTTCGCCAATTAAAGTATAGTACCTTATCGACATATACCACGTATTAGTTCGCCATTTAAGGTATGGTACCTTATAGACAAATGCCTCGGATTAGTTCGCCAATTAAAGTATGTCACCTTATCGACATATACCACATAAAAGTTCAGCAATTAAAGTATTGTAACTTATCTACATATGCTTCATACTGGTTCTATACACGGGCTTCATTTACTATAAAGTATGGTACCTTATTGACATATAACACATACTAGTTCGCCGATTAAGTTTGGTACTTTATCGACATATACCACGTACTAGTTCGCCAGTTAAAGTATGGTACCTTATCGGCATATGCTTTGTACTGGTTCCATACAAGGGCTTTATGTTATATGATCTAAAGTATGGTACCTTATCGGCATATTCCTCGTACCGGTTCAAAACAAGGGCTTTATGTTATATGCTCTAAAGTATGGTACCTTATCGACATATTCCTCGTACCGTTTCAATACAAGGGATTTATATGATGTGCTCTCAAGTATGGTAACTTATCGACATATTCCTCGTACCGGTTCAATACAAAGGCTTTATGTTATGTGCTCTAAAGTATCGTACCTTATCGGCATATGCCTCGTACTAGTTCCATACAAGGGCTTTATGTTGTGTGCTCTAAAAAATGGTACCTTATCGACATATGCCTTTTACCGGTTCAATACAAGGGCTTTATGTTATATGCTCTAAAGTATGGTACCTTATAGGCATATGCTTCGTACTAGTTCCATACAAGGGATTTATGTTATGTTCTCTAAAGTATGGTACCTTATCGACATATTCCTCGTACCGGTTCAATACAAGGGCTTTATGTTATATGCTCTAAAGTATGGTACTTTATCGACATATTCCTCGTACCGGTTCCATACAAGGGCTTTATGTTATATGCTCTAAAGTATGGTACTTTATCGGCATATACTTCGTACTAGTTCCATACAAGGGCTTCATTTGTTTTAATCGAATTTACCTGATCGGCACACGCTTAGTGTAGATTCCACACAGAACGTGATTTTCAATTGTTATGAAATACGATCATAACGTTGCTATTGGAAATTTAAATATTTGGTTAAAATAGACAACTAAAAAACTGTAGCATTAATAAATTTTCTTCTTTAATTAACAGTAATATCAAATCATATATATTTAGATATATATATTTCATAATAAAATGCATTACTGTTATACCATGAAAGAGTACAAACTACGTGCAGCAAATGAATTCGCTAGATAAATAACACATGCAATACTGTAATACAAATGTATATTGTATAAGAAGAAACACTAATATAAGAAAAAAAAAGATATTCCTGATTCAAGAGGTAGATCCAGTTACAAAGTAAAACAATTATATAATATGTTCAGCACCGTTAAACAGCAAACACAAACATGTTAAGTGCGTTTAGTAGAAACATTGATTCTATATGATATCTAGTGCTGCGTTCAGCACCGTGAAACTGCAAACACGTTTAGTGCCTGGTTCACTATCATTATCGCATACTGAGTGCTAATATGAGGTTGAGCCAGTGTTCAGGAAAATATGTTATAGCAAACGTTTAATCGAACTGAACGCAGCCCTGATTTTAGATGTAGGTACAATTACAACTATCTAATCAAAAAGAACATTAACAAAGATATGTGAAAAGGTGTGTATGTATCGCCCTAGAACAGCACAGGGATGGATAATTGATGCACACTAATTAACATAAGTATGAATGAATGGGGTTTTACGGCGTTCCTTTGTAGGTTAATCGACGTCAACAGGATGGAAGAATCCAGGTTCACTGTAATAAAAAAAATGAACATGAGTAAAACACACTGGTGTTTATAATTTAACCACAATAATTAACATTAGGTAAACACACAAGGTTTTGTAATGTATCCACAATAATTAACATTAAGTCAACACACTGATGTTTGTAATGTAACCACAATAATTAACTTTAGGTAAACACACAAGTGTTTTTAATGTAACCACAATAATAACCATAAGGTAAACACACAAGTGTTTGTAATGATATCACAAAAATAAACCGAGTAAAACATACAGGTCTTTGTAATGTTATCACAATTATGAACATTAGTAAAACACAAAGGTCTTTGTAATGTAACCACAACAATGAACATAAGTAAAACACACAGGTATTTGTAATGTAACCACACTAATGATCATTAGTAAAGGACACATGTGTTTGTAATGTAAAAACAATAATAAACATTAGTTAAACACACATGTGTTAGTAATGTAACCACAATAATGAACATTAGTAAAACACACAAGTGTTTGTAATGTTACTACAATATTGATCATTAGTGTTTGTAATGGAACCACAAAAACGAACATGAGTAAAAGAGAGTTGTTTGTTATGTAACAACAAATATGCACATTTGTAACGCACCCATATGTTTGTAATGTAACCACAATAATGAACATTAGTAAAACACACATGTGTTTGTAATGTTACCACAATAATGAACACGAGTAAATCACACACGTCTTTGTAATGTAACCACAATAATGACTATTAGTAACACATGTGTTTGTAATGTTACCACAGTAATGAAGAGGAGTAAAACACACATGTGTTTGTAATGTAATCACAATAATGAGCACGAGTAAAACACGCAGGCGTTTTTAATGTAACCACAGTAATGACCACGAGTAAAACACACAGGTGTGTGTTATGTAACCACAAACAATGTACATTTGTAACACACACAGATGGTTTAATGTAACCACAATAATGAACACGCGTAGAACACACAGGTCTTTGTAATGTAACCACAATAATGAACATTAGTAAAACACACATACGTTTGTAATGTTACCACAAATATGAACATGGGTAAAACATACATGTATTTGTAATGTAACCACAACAATGAACACGAGAAAAACACACTGGTGCTTGTAATGTAACCACAAAAATGGACATGATTTAAAACACGCAGACAATTGTAATGTAACCACACTAATGAACACGAGTAAAAAAACAAAGTTGTTGTAATGTAACCACAATAATGAACATGAGTTAAACACACAGGTGTTGTAATGTAACCATAATAACGAATATGTGTAAAACACACAGGTGTTTGTAATGTTACCACAATAATGAACACGAGTAAAACACAAATGCGTTGTAATGTAACCACAATTATGAACATGAGTAAAACACACAGGTGTTTGTTATGTAACCACAATTATGAAAATGAGTAAAACAAACAGGTGTTAGTAATGTAACCACAATAATGAACACGAGTTAAACACAAAGATTTTGTAATGTAACCACAATAATGAACACGAGTAAAACACACAGGTGTTTGGTATGTAACCACAATAATGAACATGAGTAAAACACAAAGGTGTTTGTAATATAACCACAATAATGAAGATGAGTAAAACACACAGGTGTTTGTAGTATAACCACAATAATGAATATGAGAAAAACACACAGTTTGTAATGTAACCACAATAATGAACACAAGTAAAACACAAAGATGTTGTAATGTGATCACAATTATGAACATGAGTAAAACACACAGGTGTTTGTAATATTACCACAATAATGAATATGAGTAAAACACACAGGTGTTTGTAATATAACCACAATAATGAATATGAGAAAAAACACACAGTTTGTAATGTAACCACAATAAAGAACACGAGTAAAATACAAATGTGTTGCAATGTAACTACAATTATGAACAAAAGTAAAACACAAATGTGTTGTAATGTAACCACAATTACGTAACCACAATAATGAGCACAAATAAAACACACAGCTGTTTGTAATGTAACCACAATAATGAGCACGAGTAAAACACACAGGTGTTTGTAATGTTACCACAATAATGAGCACAAGTAAAACATACAGGTCTTTGTAATGTAATCACAATAATGAGCAAAAGTAAAACACACAAGTGTTTGTAATGTTACCACAATAATGAGCACAAGTAAAACACACAGGTGTTTGTGATGTTTCCACAATAATAAACATTAGTAAAACACAAAGGTGTTGTCATGTACATGTAACCACAATAATGAACACAAGTAAATACACAGGTATTTGCAATGTAACCACAATAATGAACGTGAGTTTAACACACAGGTGTTTGTAATGTAACCACTTCCTTGCTTAGCGCTCAGCATTGAGAGGATAGTTTAGGTCTGGTCGACCCGGTGTCAGTTAAATGTGACTGGGTGGGGTATCCTATCATGTATTTGCGGCTTGACACTCCAGTGTGGCAGCGCCTAGAATATTCAAGTAGACACTGTCGCAATATAACTAAAACAGTGTTGAAAGCGACGCTAAATACCATAAAGCAACATTGTAGAATACAAACATAGTTAAGCTCTTGTTAACAGTTATTCTATGTTAGAATTTGAGGGGTTTTTTTCATCATTTTTACCTGACCGATTTTTATTTACAATGCTTTAAACACATTATATTATGATAAATGTAACAAAACTGTAAAATGGCTTTGAACAATACAGCGTATCCCAATAAATTATCTAAACCAAGAACAAATAATAAATAAAGACAAACGCTCCAAGAAATATCATTTTCGTCAACGTAGTTTCCAACGAAAATGACATTTCAAAATATAAAAAAATATTAATATTCAAAATAACACAAATAGGTGTCTGTAAACCTTAATTATCATCAACAATTATCGTCCTGTCACAATGTGTACATAACCTTTTAGGAGACAAACGATGTAAGAAGTCCGGCTAACTCAGTCGGTAGAGCATTCGGCCTGTAAACGAAAGGAGCCGGGTTCGGGTCCCTAACTGCATTTTCTCGTCCTGTTACATTAGACTAATGGATACTACTTGTTCCTACTTAGATTACACTGAAAAAGAGTTACCTTTGGCTAGATGTCTCGACGATATCAGTTATGGACACTATTTGTTCCTACTTAGATTACACTAAAAAACAGTTACCGTTGGTTAAATGTATCGACAATATCAATAATGGGCACTACTTGTTCTACTTAGATTACACTCGAAAACAGTTTCCTTTGGCTCGATGTATCGACGATATCAATAATGGACACTACTTGTTTCTACTTAGATTATACTTAAAAAACGTTTACCTTTGGCTCAATGTATCGACGATATCAATAATGGACACTACTTGTTTCTACTTAGATTATTCTAAAAAACATGTCCCCTTGACTTAATGTATCGACAATATCAATAATGGATACTACTTGCTCCTACTTAAATTATACTATAAAAATGTTCCCTTTGGGTCAATGTATCGACGATATATCACTAGTGGACACTACCTGTTCCTACTTAGATTATATTCTAAAACATTTACCTTTCGGTCGATGGGTCGACGATATCAATACTTGACACTACTTATTCCTACTTAGATTACACTGTAAAGTTACATTTGGCTTGATATATCGACAATATCAATACTTGACACTACTTGTTCCTACTTAGATTACACTATAAAGTTACATTTGGCTCGAAATATCGAAAATATCAATAATGGGCACTACTTGTTCCTACTTAGATTAAACTCATAAACAGTTACCTTTGGCTCGGTGTATCGACGATATCAATAATGGACACCACATGTTCCTACGTAGATTAAACTCATAAACAGTTACCTTTGGCTCGATGTATCGACAATATTAATGGACACTACTTGTTCCTACTTAGATAAACTTAAAAACAGTTACCCTTGGCTCAATATATAGACGATATCAATAATGGACACTACATGTTCCTACGTAGATTAAACTCATAAACAGTTACCTTTGGCTCGATGTATCGACGATATCAATAATGGACACTACATGTTCCTACGTAAATTAAACTCATAAACAGTTACCTTTGGCTCGATGTATCGACGATATCAATAATGGACACTAGTTGTTCCTACGTAAATTAAACTCATAAATAGTTACCTTTGGCTTGATGTATCGACGATATCAATAATGGACACTACTTCTTCCTATTTAGATTAAACTCTAGAATAGTTACCTTTGGCTCGATGATATCAATAATGGGCACTACTTGTTCCTACTTAGATTAAACTCTAGAACAGTTACCTTTGGCTCGATGTCTCGATGATATCAATAATAGGCACTTCTTGTTCCTACTAAGATTACACTCTAGAACAGTTCCTTTTGGCTTGATGTATCGACGATATGATTAAAAGTAAACATTACTTGTTTCTACTAACCATTCAAATAACTTTAACATTGTAGTACATGTGGTCCAATTTATAATTCGCAACAAACGATTTTTTACCATTATCGTCATTGATATATATACCAGCTTGTTGTTATGAAGAAGTCATGTTGAATAATTTAGATAAGTGTATCAGTTGTTTTACATCATCATCATTTTCAATACTGTCGTTGATAATTTCTTCCATGATTGGGGCTTCAAACATTTCAAGAAGTGCAGGATAGTGGTTCACAATGTACCTGGTATGCTGATTTGCATATATGCTTAAGTGAAGAAGTGTCTCCCCACTTGCTGTAACGGAGAGTGGGTGTATTCCACGTTTCAACAAATACAATAAAATATCAAGGTGACCTTCACTAGCAGCTATATGTGCTGCAATTCTTAAAGTGTTGTTTGTCATATGTAGCATATCAGTATATGTTTCACACAGGTATTTCACAACTTCTATATTTCCACCTATTGATGCGATGTGTAACAGAGTCTCATCACTATCGGTCTTGTCTTGGGGGTCTATTCCTTGCATAGCCAGATATTGTAAACATTCTTCTGTACCTCTATGGACTGCATAGTAAGCAGCCTTTCTGTTACAGTTATATTTCATATGTAGCATATCAGTATATGTCTAACACAGGTATTTCAAAACTTGTATATTTCTACCTACTGATGCTCTGTGTAACAGTCTCATCACTATCGGTCTTCTCTTGGGGATATATTCCTTGCTTAATCAGATATTGTAAACATTCTACTGTACCGCTCTCGGCTGCATCGTGAGCAGCGTTTCCGTTATAATTATCTTTCATATGCATCATATCAGTATATGTCTCACACAGGTATTTCACAACTTTTATATTTCCACCTTATTGATGCTGTGTGTAACAGAGTCTCGTTACTATCGGTCTTGTCTTGGGGATCTATTCCTTGCTTAATCAGATAGTGTAAACATTCTACTTTACCGCTCCCGGCTGCATCGTAAGCAGTGTTTCTGTTACAATTATCTTTCATATGCATCATATCAGTATATGTCTCACACAGGTATTTCACAACTTTTATATTTCCACCTTATTGATGCTGTGTGTATCAGAGTCTCGTTACTATCGGTCTTGTCTTGGGGATCTATTCCTTGCTTAATCAGATATTGTAAACATTCTACTGTATCGCTGTGGACTGCATAGAAACGGTTGTATTTTACAACGTTGATACGAGATGCTAAATGTAGCAAAGTTTTTCCTCTCCTGGTTCTTTCATATGGATCTATTTCTTCTGACAAAAGATACTTCAATAAATCTAAACACGCTTGGTTAGCAGCATAATGTGCCGCGTTCCAGAGTTCGTTGTCTTTTGTTTGTATCATTTGTGAACTCACCTTACATAAATATTGCACATTGTTTATTTTTCTATTTTCTGATGCAACATGCAAAAGTGACTTACCTTTTTCTGGAGATGACAATTCTATTAGTTGCTCTTTTCCGAATATACTACTGGGAGTAGTATTTGTTTTACAGTAACTTTCATTTTGTTGTTGCATTCTTAATGTTGTTGGTTCAAAGTATAACATAGAACTTAAGTTAAAAAATCAAACATTTTGATCGGAACGCTCATACTAAAGACACATGTTATAAGTTAATGTACCTGAAGTGCAGTAATTGTTATTTTACTCGTGGAGGAGTTGCGTCCGCAAGGGTGCAAAGTGTGACATAAAACTTGAGTTAAAACGATAAAGAGCTATGACTCCATCAATATGAATGCCATTATCACATAGACATGTTCAGACTATGTACCCGATGTACAGAAAGTTTAATTTTAATCGGATGAAGACTGTGAGAAGAGTTCCGTCCGCAATGTTATTGGTCGAAAATGTGAAACTAATAGAGGACGATAACTCTATTAAAATTCAATTGGAACGCTAATACCACAGGAACATTTTCCGACAATATACTTGCTGTATAGAAAGTTTCATTTCAAATGGTCAAAACTGCGGGAGGAGATGCGTTTGATAGGTTGTGAGACCAAACGTGACGGACACAGACAGGCGGACGGAAGGAATTTCCCTAATCTTCTTCGAAAAGTTAGTTTAAACTTTATGTCTTTGTATTGGCAAAACATATACTACAGAAAACATGGTCCCTTACTTATTTCGAACAGTGTATATACGTTCTACGTAGAATCTCTAGTTCTTGGAACAATCACTGAAACCTTCACAACAAATGTACATATATAATTGACCGTTAAACAACATGTTTGTGATAACATAACAAGGTAAAAGTATTTGTGCCTGCTGATCATCAGGTAAAACTATGTCATGTCTTGTTTTTGGAACAACACAGTTCATGAAGTCTGAAATTTATTGCGTTGAATCACATTGCTTTTGATATACTCCTATTATAAAAGTGGCTTTCATATAAGTTTGTGATCCAGTAAAAGGACAACTACTAACCAGCCAGGCAATTTCAACCATACACATTCATCATGAATGATTGAAATATGCCTAGTCCTTCATAATTATTCACAACTTATAATACACCAATAAAGATAAAAGTTTTTCATTTATTCGTGATGACGTTTCCGAAGGTTACTAAGCAAGTCATCGAATAGAACAAAACAAAATTCATGACATCACAGGCAATAAGTATAATAATATCAGTATTCTAAAATCATTGTAACGTTGGATTCAACATTTCATTCGAATATTAAATGTACATGCAGTGGCATGTTAAGTTATTTTGCATTATATTGGTTACCTCAAGCATACACTTCACATTCTGACTGTAAAACACGCATTACAGAAGCAGAAAATAACACATGTTCATGAATTAAAAGTTCATAAAAAGACTATATATGACAGAATTTAAATAATCAAGGTTAAAAAGTTAATCCTGAAACTATCGGACTTGCCTAGGGTGATGCCTCTTTACACCCATACCACATGCTTTATCGTGTTATATCATTCTGTACATGAACTGATGTTTTACATGTTATAATTTTGTGCATGACCTGATGTATTTGTTTGTATTTCACTATGATCTATAAATGATCAATAAATGTGTTCAAATGTGTTATATGTATTTTACTATGTTTTTAATTGTGTGTATAAATTTATGTTTTACATGTTATATTTTTGTGCACGACCTGATGTGTTTGCTTGTATTTCACCATGATCTATAAATGATCAATAAATGTGTACAAATGTTTTATATGTATTTTACCATGTTTTATTTATGTATTTAAACTGATGTTTTACATGTTATAATTTTGTGCATGACCTGATGTGTTTGCTTGTATTTCACTATTATCTATAAATGATCAATAAATGTGTTCAAAGGTGTTATATGTATTTCACTATGTTTTTAATTGTGTGTATAAATTTATGTTTTACATGTTATATTTTTGTGCACGACCTGATGTGTTTGCTTGTATTTCACCATGATCTATAAATGATCAATAAATGTGAACAAATGTTTTATATGTATTTTACCATGCTTTAATTCTGTATATAAACTGATGTTTTACATGTTATAATTTTGTGCATGACCTGATATGTTTGCTTGTATTTTACTGTTTGCTATAAATGATCAGTTAATGCGTTCATGTTCTAATGTTTTATAGGTATTTTACCATGTTTTAATTATGTATTTAAACTGATGTTTTACATGTTATAATTTGTGCATGACCTGATGTGTTTGCTTGTATTTCACTATTATCTATAAGTGATCAATAAATGTATACATGTGCTAATGTTTTATAGGTATTTTACCATGTTTTAATTGTGTGTTTAAAATTATGTTTACATGTTATATTTTTGTGCATGACCTGATGCGTCTGCTTGTATTTCACTACGAACTATAAATGATCAATAATTGTGTATAAATGTTTTATATGTATTTTACCATGTTTTTAATTGTGTCTATAAACTGATGTTTTATATGTTATATTTTTGTGCATGACCTGAATTGTATGCTTTATTTCACTATGATCTATAAATGATCAATAAATGTGTACAAATGTTTTATATGTATTTTACCATGTTTTTAACTGTGTATATAAACTTATGTTTTACATGTTATATTTTTTTGCATGACCTGATGTGTTTGCTTTTATTTCACTATGATACAAATTATCAATAAATGTCTACAAATGTTTTATATGTATTTTACCATGTTTTTAATTGTTTATATAAACTGATGTTTTACATGTTATAATTTTGTGCATGACCTGATATGTTTGCTTGTATTTCACCATGATCTATAAATGATCAATAAATGTATACAAATGTTTTATATGTATTTTACCATGTTTTAATTCTGTATACAAACTTATGTTTTACATGTTATATTTTTGTGCATGACCTGATGTGTTTGCTTGTATTTCGCTATGATCTATAAATGATCAATAAATGTGTACAAATGTTTTATATGTGTTTTACTATGTTTTTAATTGTGTTTACAAACATATGTTTTACATGTTATATTTTTGTGCATAACCTGATGTGTTTGCTTGTATTTTACTATGATCTATAAATGATCAATAAATGTGTACAAATGTTTTCTATGTATTTTACCATGCTTTAATTCTGTATACAAACTGATGTTTTACATGTTATAATTTTGTGCATGACCTGATGTGTTTGCTTGTATTTCACTATTATCTATAAATGATCAATAAATGTGTACATGTTCTAATGTTTTTTAGGTATTTTACCATGTTTTAATTGTGTATTTAAACTGATCATGTTTTACATGTTATAATTTTGTGCATGACCTGATGTGTTTGCTTGTATTTCACTATTATCTATAAGTGATCAATAAATGTATACATGTGCTAATGTTTTATAGGTATTTTACCATGTTTTAATTGTGTGTTTAAACTGATGTTTTACATGTTTTATTTCTGTGCATGACCTGATGTGTTTACTTGTATTTCACTATTATCTATAAATGATCAATAAATGTGTACAAATGTTTTATATGTATTTTACCATGTTTTAATTGTGTATATGAACTGATATTTGACTTGTCTTTTATATGTCTGTAGATGGAAAGGTGTTTTTATATTCGTTTTAATATCTCTTATAAAATAAAACTGATGTTTATTTTTTATTTTATTATAACATGTTTATTAACGGTGTACATGGATTGATGTTTTTTAGGGTTATTTCAATATGTACTTAAATTGTTACATTTATTTGAGTGTTGTGTATTATGACCTACATACCGATACAAATGAACATATATCTAACGCGGGTATTGTTCAAAATAAACGAAGCTGAACATATTGCTAAATACAAATAAAGTTGGACGTATGACAAACGCGTAGCTATTTCTGTTTTTGTAGGGTTTTATATTTCCTTAACATTAATTGTAACGGAACAAACCAAAATACATCTCAATAATTTACACTACACCTGGTGCCCAGTTCTGTTTTAAAACAACATATCTGTTACGTACTGGATGTTAGTATTAGTAATAAACACCTTCTTAGATATATATTAAATTGAAAAGTACATCAAATAGTCTTATCGGTGGTTATATACAATATGATGTTAACATAACACACTGGCAATGCTATAAACACCATTCTTCTTCATCAATCACGCCATGCTATCGTGGAATCGCCTGACTGTCAGTCTATTTTTTGTTTCTTTTCCATAGCCTTGAACTGAATAATTGTGTAACCACGGATAAACTACAAAACGTGGTTCTTTAGCAGAACGTTCAGGATGTTATGAGTCATGGTAAACGAATTCCTCGTCCCTGTATGGTTAGAGGGAAAATCGGATCTAGCATCATTCAGAATCAGCAGATATGGGAGATAGGGGTTGTTAATTTACTTTTATGTCCAAAAGATTTGAGACTTGTTTCTAGAGACAAAATTTACGCTGAGTTCGAAAATCCATTTCTTACTAACTGCTGTTGGGGCGTTTGGTTACAAATCCAAGATGGCCGCCAAATATTGAAATCCATGTTACAATATATAAACTGATAGAAAACACTGCAAAATGTTAAACATTGGATTTATTTTGTTGATGCGAATATAGTGCTGATCATTTTTTAACTGATATTTGTCAAGCTTTGGAATTGAAATATACAATCGGTTCACCAAATCATCAAGAGTTATATATTGCTTGTAGCCCCATTAATCAATAACAGATCCGGTATAACAGAGATACTCCGTAATTTTGATAATCGTTCCACATTTTTTATCTGCAAATTATATCATATCTACACGATGCAAATATTAAAGGGAGTATATCAGGAAAAAATCGCTATAAATGTCTTGAAAAATTAAATAATTATTAAAATGGATAAAAAGCATCTCATTATCAGTTATAAATAAAATCCGAAAGCTTTGGGATGTCAAAGCCACCAAAACGTGACAAAATCGATATTTTAATAGGAGTGGTAAACTTAAACACAATCCTATCTAAAATAGACAGCACTGACTTAATACTGCTGGACGTTATTCGGACTCTTATCTAAGATGAAACATTTTTTACTACTTGTGAGGGTGAATCAATGGCGGATCTACAATTTAAAAAATATCCTACACCCCTCCCCCATAAATTCCTATATTTTATTAAAATACACTATATTTCTACTGAAAAACATGTGTGCCCGTTCCGATTTTGTGTTGCACCACTCTTAATTGAAATCCTGGAACCGCTCCTGTGTATAACGGATCAAATTGAAATAAAGTGAAATCACACGACTCATTTTATACGTCACAACATATGTTGCACTTTTAAGAGCGAAATCTATTTTAGCGCGAAGCCCAAGTAAGAAAAGTCCTTTTTAATATATTTTTGGCATGTTTAAATATATATTCTTTTGGCATCATAGGGTCAGAGAGTATATAAAGGCATGCTATATTGGAAAAATATGTTGTTAGCCAATTTTAAAAGGTTTAAAAAATCCTGAAAATTTTCCTTTAAATGAATATACACAAGAATGTATGCAAACCTTTAGTAAAATTCCAATTTTTAAAGAAACATCACTCTTGTAAATAATCGGAAGGCATGATATGTTCCACAGTCATGGTCACATATGACAAAATATATGTAACAAATCATTTATTTTCATCGTGCCACCGCTAGATTTATACATAAACGTCAACTTCGATTTAAACATTATCATGTCTCTCAAGTGTTACATTTTAGATTTAATATATACGCTCCGTTCATGTAAAGTTGATCCGGTATTTAAGTAAGAAGCACATCTCCGTCTTGTGTTATCTTAATTATTATTTCCTTGAACATCATACTTCTGCAAAGGCATCGAGCATTCTGCTGTATCTGTTTCTTTTTCGTATATTTTAACCTGTATATTTCTGTTTTGCACCACCTATCTACACTTGCTGCAGCATTTGTAAGATGTAGTTTGTCTAGGTTTATTTTTTGCACAGCGGTCTGCTTGTCTGAGAATTATCTGGATGCAGTGTGTGTATCCGTTAACCAGGTTAACATTCCGCGTAATAATACGGCACTGGCATTTCCAGCACGATTCACCATGCTGTTACCTCTTCTACGTGTTTGTATTATGCTTATAACATTCATTATATGCATTATTTAGTTGTTTAAGGTTGATAGCACTAGAACGGTAAGTAGCAAAAGCCGCCATTATGGAATGTTAGCATGTTTATTAAACGTAAGGCCTTACACTCATGCACTAACTTAATAAATCATACTTTTTTTTTTCTGTTTTTGGTTACATTATGTGCGTCCAAAGGGAACATTTAATCAGATACTTTTATTGAAAACGAATTGATGATAACTTTAAAGCAGTTAAGGAGAGTTTGTTTTTCCAAAATAAGGGGTATCACTGCACTGTATTCAAAAAAGAAAAGAAAACGGATAACATGTAATTGAGTGTGCGGTGTCTTTGCGGAGACACTCCTACATGGACAAAGTCTTTACTAACACATGTAGAACAAAAATCAAAATTCAGTTGTAATGAAACATGTTAAGCGCACCAATTACTGTAATTGTAAATTTAGTTAAAAAACATTTAATATCAATTAATAGGCCTCTCTCAAATTATATGCATGCCAGACATACCATTACCCAAGCGGGGTTAGGAGCTCAACACTACCAGCTGATTAGCAGACGACCATAACTACATATGAAAATGACTACACCCCTATCAACTTGGGTTGATATTTTGAGACCTTGACAAAACTGTTTTGTTCCATTTTGGATATCAGTCTTGCCTTGATTTTCATAACATTAAAGGCCCTGTGTAATAAAAATTGTATTAGCAAACAAAGGCGAGATGGAGGATTACATTGCAATGTAAGTTATCATGGTTACATATCTATCTATTATTGTTATGAATTTTAGATATCTTATTATTGTTTGTTTTTAATTTGAAATAAATACAAACTTTAAAAACATCTATGTTTTTTTCTTTAATATATGCATAAACCACAGCATGTAACAACACATTATGTTATATAAAGAAAGAGAAGTGAAACAAATAATATTTGTATCTTTCATTATAGGGTACGAATGGACTGTACGAATAAATCCAGCACCGTAAACCATAAGACTCCAATCCAAAAGTATATTGATATGCTGGAAAACATAGAGAAAACATTGAAAAAAACGTGATAACAGAGACACAAAAAAGTCAGAAATATAGCCCCCATAAATTGGTACACCTGTAAAGTATATATTTGCAGGACTGCACTTGACAATCTGGAAAATGTATTACTCTTACTATATGACTACATACACTAACAATCAGCTTCCGAAACAGTTGGGTCTACTCTGCTTCTGTCTGTACAACTGATATGTAAAGTAAATTATAAGCTTTATTTAATGTAGACATTGTTTGGAAACATACTTGTAATAAGATGAGTTCGAACATGTATATTGAGTAAATAAAACGTTAATTGCCTTTATTTTATATGTTTTTTCATTATATCTCTGTGATCTGTTACACCCTCTATTATGTCATATCCCCTCCCCCCATATTATTTTTGTTTTATAAAAAAAAGAATAGAAGGATTTGAACAAAAATAAAATGGTTAACTGTTCAGTTGTGTTCTAGACAATGGACACATATATGAGTACACATGGTAAGGCACACATATTCATGGAACCTGACATTATACAGACGGTTTGTATCCCTTCTAAATCACTTTCAAAGAGAGGTGTTAATTAGCCTTAATCTTCAGGAATGTTTACACAGGTCAGATGTGAATGAATTGATTTACAGCATACCCTTTCCTCCATCCCCCACACCCCTAGGAACTTGTAAATACATTCAGTTATTAGATCATAAAACACGGTTTAACCAGTATATAAATACACATGCTGATTGATATAAAAACTTAATTTAGTAAAGGCCGTTTTTACTTATTTATTTATACTTAAATAAAGCAATACAAAGTATTGAATTCACAAAATCTACAGTACTAATTACCCTATATTTACCCGACATTTTGATAATGTCTACAGTGTAATATTGCTCTATATAATGTATACGGATCCTTGAACTAGTAAACAAAACATAAATACAACATTTTGGCACAAAAATACAACAAAATAAAGACACATATATTAACACAATTAATAGACGTAGTAATTCAGGAAAATCCGACACATATTTCTTTAGTTGTATTTATTGGATTGGGTTAAACGCTATTTTCAACACATTACAGGGTATGAATTTACATGTGTCATTATTTAATAGATTTCATCAAATATGTGACTGTAGCACAAATATATGTTAACAAACCACACAACATTATTGAGGTAGTCAGAAGGTGTCTCAACGGCTGACGAAAAACAATCATGACAAAAGGTTCATTTAATGTACGTATGCCTTAATTCTTTTCAAAAGATATAAATAATTATTTGATGAATAATTATTGCAAACAATTATTATAGATATCATCGTAAACTAATTAAAACAAACTCACCATTTTCCAAGAATTTGTCAGTCAGAAAATAAGAAAAACCATGGCCTAAATCTGTAATACACATAATTTCAAGCAGCATCCTATAGTGTTTAGATTGTGCACATGTCAGAGCAAATGCATAATTTGCATATCAGTCGATTACTGTGTATGAAGAGAAAAATAGTTGTCAGAGGGTTTAACAGCACTTTCCTCTGCAGTTACATTTGTAACACCTTTTGGCAGTAACGTTGTCGGTGTTGGCACATTTTGGCAGTAACGTTGTCGCTGTTGGCACCTTTTGGAAGTAATGATGTCGGTAGTGGCACCTTTTGGCAGTAACTTTGCCGCTGTTGACACATTTTGGCAGTAACGTTGTCGCTTGTGACACCTTTTGACAGTAGCGTTGTCGCTGTTGGCACATTTTGGCAGTAACGTTGTCGTTGGTAGCACATTTTGTCAGTAACGTAGTCGCTGTTGGAATATTTTGGAAGTAACGTTGTCGCTGTTGCACCTTTTGGCAGTCACGTTGTCGCTAGTGACACCTTTTGGCAGTAACGTTATCACTGTTGGCACCTTTTGGCAGTAACGTTGTCGCTGTAAGCACATTTTGGATGTAACGTTGTCGTTGGTGACACCTTTTGGCAGTTACGATATCGCAGATCGACCCTTTTGGCAGTAACATTGTCACTGTTGGCACCTTTTAGCAGTAACGTTGTCACTGGTGGCACCTTTTTGTCATTTGGTGATAGACCCTTTATTTGTTGTGCTGTTTTTATGATTTATAGCTTGAATCTGATGGCAATTATTATTGCATAGGTAAAACACATACAGACAATTACAAATATGCAAAAAAGTTATTCTGTGCCAAAACTGCTGGTAGCCCCTTCTGGCACTCAAGGGACGATATTACCTATCCAGTTTAATGTTGGGATATATACCAGAGTGAATCTAAATAGAAGAAGCTTAACTGGCAAACTTTCCGTTTTAAGATTTTGGACCAGATTTTTAAATGGCTCCTTGGAGCATTTGACCATGATGGAAACAATTGTATTATGTCTTAATATATTTATAACAGCAGAATTATATAATGTCCTGTAAAATGTCATCATACAACTCGAGGACACATTTCCTAACATTCTCAGATGTGTGTTATATGAGAAACCTGTTTAACTGTTTAATGTCTTCGTATACACACACGCGCGCGCCTCCACACACACGATCAGACACAGGCTAATACTCTCTCTTATGCCACTATCAGCATAAAGAAGACAAGAAAAACGGCTTATTACCAAGGTAAGGTCAGTAGTTTCTATAAATGCTTAAATACACGTTCAACTGGAGACGCTGATCATTTTGAGCTATCATGTACCCGAGATCAAATAACGCTAAGTTCAATTTAAGGGCAAGTAACTCAGAACTTTGACATTCAAGTAAAATTTGTGCCGTTGATTGCGCTTAGGGCAAACAAAACAAATACACATTTATGTGTATGTCTCTTAATCAATCGTTCGGAATGATCCCACTATAAAGGACTTAATACAAAGTTGATATTTACAGTTTGTTCGAATGAAAATAAGGTCTAAGATTTCCCGGGAAAAACAGTTCTACATATGCATATTGTCTTAAGTAGGAATGTATCGGCACATAAAAAATAACCAACAAGTATGTGTTGTGGGGGTGAGGGAACCAGTTTCAGTTTCGTAGACATTGCAAGTGTTTGTGCTTTAAAGAAAAGTCCGAGTCAGCTTGTGTTATTGCAGTAGATACTATGTTAATCTTTGAACTACATGTCTGCAGCAAGAAATCAAACTCGCTTCTAACTATTTTGAAAATATTTTAAACCAACTTAAAAGTTCACGTGCATGATTCGTGTCACCGTCTTTTAAAAAGGAACACAACTGTGGATTAAGACGTAAAAGAAAGGCGCGTAAGTCAATTTGTACATTTCAAGCACAACACCTTATACTATCAGACCAAAAAGTGTATTTAAAAAGATAATGTATGGCTTTAAAGTTGATGTTTAATTTTGTAATTTTTCACCACTAATAGCTGATTTGTTTGTCCCATCATATTTCAATAGCTAATCCTTGAGTTGCTGAATGTTTTCTAATCTTCTATGTTTACTTTGTTTGAACCTTGTGTTACAATTCAATGTTTTAAACATGCCCTTATATGGAAAGTACTTTATGAAAATTAAGATTAACACTTTTTCCTGTATCAATACAAAATTGTTTTTTTTTGTACTCTAAAGTATCCAGAAATAAGATGCGACTCAAAAGTGTATATCCAGCTGGTCAGAAAGTCCCACTCAAGTATTTTATTGGGTTTCAATTTTATATGACTGTTTGACCGATCTGCCACTAATTTGACTAAAAGTGTGTTTATTGACATCGCATATACTTATTTGCTAAAATGGTACGGTCACCACAAGAAATTCAACACAATAAATCATTTAAAAGATTTACCAGAAATATACAAAATGGTACAATTTGCATTATAGTCAGTCACTCTGATTTATAGATTTTTAATTTGATAATGTAAAATTGAAACCCAATAAAATACTTGAGTGGGATATTCAATAAGGCAAAATGCATGTACTCATTTATATGCATGTACTCATTTATATGCATGTACTCATTTATATGCATGTACTCATTTATATGCATGTACTCATTTATATGCATGTACTCATTTATATGCATGTACTCATTTATATGCATGTACTCATTTATATGAGGATGTCCGAAATTAACTAGCTTGAACTTCTGATAAATGACACGCTGTTAATAATAATGTGCAACAGGGTTAAAAATAGAGATAGTGAATATTTGTATGGGAAATAAGTGGACATCTAGCAAGCACATATACGCATCAATATGGGGGGGATCAATTAGCTGTCGCCTCAATTGGAAGAGTGCAAGCTGCAAGGTTTTTAAGAGAATACTTGTAGATGTGACCATAGAGGAAGATAGATAGATACTTCAAAAGTATTTAAGGTGATTTCGCTAAACTTATCACACATGCAAAGCTGCTACGAGGGAAATACATACCCAAGGAAGGACCAATCGGTGCGTTTAATACGTCAACTCCTTATTGGCTAGTAAATGGCAGTAAACATTCAGTTAACAAGTTATGGATATGGAAATTTCTCTCATCGGCTGTTCTAGATGATATGTACGAGGCTACGCTTGTGTTGTGGCATAATAGTCTTATAATAACCCGTTGTGCTTATGTTTGTCACGTAATACTTCCTCTAGCTTTCTGTGTATAGTGTTTATGAATATCCTTTATCGTGTTTGTCTGAAGACAGTCGGTGATAAGTGGACCGTTCATTATGTTTGTCACGTAATACTTCCTCTAACTTTCTGTGTATAGTGTTTATGAATATCCTTTATCGTGTTTGTCTGAAGACAGTCGGTGGTAAGTGGACCGTTCATTATGTTTGTCACGTAATACTTCCTCTAGCTTTCTGTGTATAGTGTTTATGAATATCCTTTATCGTGTTTGTCTGAAGACAGTCGGTGGTAAGTGGACCGTTCATTATGTTTGTCACGTAATACTTCCTCTAGCTTTCTGTGTATAGTGTTTATGAATTTCCGTTATCGTTTATGTCTGAAGACAGTCAGTGGTAAGTGGACCGTTCCTTATGTTTGTCACGTAATACTTCCTCTAACTTTCTGTGTATAGTGTTTATGAATATCCTTTATTGTGTTTGTCTGAAGACAGTCGGTGGTAAGTGGACCGTTCATTATGTTTGTCACGTAATACTTCCTCTAGCTTTCTGTGTATAGTGTTTATGAATTTCCGTTATCGTTTATGTCTGAAGACAGTCAGTGGTAAGTGGACCGTTCCTTATGTTTGTCACGTAATACTTCCTCTAACTTTCTGTGTATAGTGTTTATGAATATCCTTTATCGTGTTTGTCTGAAGACAGTCGGTGGTAAGTGGACCGTTCATTATGTTTGTCACGAAATACTTCCTCTAGCTTTCTGTGTATAGTGTTTATGAATTTCCGTTATCGTTTATGTCTGAAGACAGTCAGTGGTAAGTGGACCGTTCCTTATGTTTGTCACGTAATACTTCCTCTAACTTTCTGTGTATAGTGTTTATGAATATCCTTTATCGTGTTTATCTGAAGACAGTCGGTGGTAAGTGGACCGTTCCTTATGTTTGTCACGTAATACTTCCTCTAGCTTTCTGTGTATAGTGTTTATGAATATCCGTTATCGTTTATGTCTGAAGACAGTCAGTGGTAAGTGGACCGTTCCTTATGTTTGTCACGTAATACTTCCTCTAGCTTTCTGTGTATAGTGTTTATGAATATCCGTTATCGTTTATGTCTGAAGACAGTCGGTGGTAAGTGGATCGTCCCTTATGTTTGTCACGTAATACTTCCTCTGGCTTTCTGTGTATAGCGTATATGAATATCCGTTATCGATTTTGTCTGAAAACAGTCGGTGGTAAGTGGACCGTTCCTTATGTTTGTCACGTAATACTTCTTCTAGCTTTCTGTGTATAGTGTATATGAATATCCGTTATCGTTTATGTCTGAAGACAGTCGGTGGTAAGTGGACCGTCCCTTATGTTTGTCACGTAATACTTCCTCTGGCTTTCTGTGTATAGCGTATATGAATATCCGTTATCGATTTTGTCTGAAAACAGTCGGTGGTAAGTGGACCGTTCCTTATGTTTGTCACGTAATACTTCCTCTGCTTTCTGTGTATAGCGTATATGAATATCCGTTATCGATTTTGTCTGAAAACAGTCGGTGGTAAGTGGACCGTTCCTTATGTTTGTCACGTAATACTTCCTCTAGCTTTCTGTGTATAGTGTATATGAATATCCGTTATCGTGTTTGTCTGAAGACAGTCAGTGGTAAGTGGACCGTCCCTTATGTTTGTCACGTAATACTTCCTCTAGCTTTCTGTGTATAGTGTATACGAATATCCGTTATCGTGTTTGTCTGAAGACAGTCGGTGGTAAGCGGACCATCCATTATGTTTGTCACTTAAAAGTTGCTCTAGCTTTCTGTGTATATTGTATATGAATATCCGTTATCGATTTTGTATTAAGACAGTCGGTGGTAAGTGGACCGTTCCTTATGTTTGTCACGTAATACTTCCTCTAGCTTTCTGTGTATAGTGTATATGCATATCCGTTATCGTGTTTGTCTGAAGACAGTCGGTGGTAAATGGACCGTTCGTTATGTTTGTTACGTAATACTTCCTCTATTTTTCTGTGTATAGTGTATATGAATATCCGTTATCGTGTTTGTCTGAAGACAGTCGGTGGTAAGCGGCCCGTCCCTTATGTTTGTCACGTAATACTTCCTCTATTTTTCTGTGTATAGTGTATATGAATATCCGTTATCATGTTTGTCTGAAGACAGTCGGTGGTAAGTGGACCGTTCCTTATGTTTGTCACTTTTCTCTTTTGTTTTAGTTATATACGATCGATTAAATATAGATTTGGTCAAAATCGGAGGAGCTTGGAGACTAAGAAGAGTCTGTTACTCATGCCTACGGTGCACATTAATACATAAACTGCAAATATTTACGAGTGCTTAAATTGTTCTCTTATCCAAAACAGTGTATACAATATTGAGTAAGACGGCTTCAACCACCAAAGTAGTTGGGTATTTAAATGCAAACACGATGGTGTATGTGATAACGTAGGAATATATAAGGAAAAAAAACACTTCTGTTTCAGAAATATTATACGTTATCATATTGGCCATAAACATTAGTTCACATATTTGACACTTCTAAACCAATACTCAATAGTCAATTATTTCTAATTATTATGGAGAAAGTTTGTGTTTCTCATGGTACACATACGTTAATAAAAACTCAAAATCTATCTGAATAATTGTATACATATCAAGTATATAGAGGACCTTACATGGGGGCTCATTTATTATTGAATTTATCAAAAGGGTAAACATATATTACGCGAGCCTCTGCCGAGCTTTACATGTATATCATGCAACGGGTGTAATATATGAAATAATAATGAGCACAATGTAAGATTCTTTAATCACATAACTCAGAATATTGGAAATTTACTATTTATTTAACATAGCTTGCCTTTAAGGAACGAGAAAAAGTCCGGCATACATGTTTCCGTCATTCGTCGTATTACGTAACGGCTCAAAATAACGCCATTTTACCATTACACATCTTTAATATTTCAATTTCTAATCAATTTTACTTTTTGACATGAAATATTCATTCCAAAGCTTATCCAATCAGAGTCGCCGGCACTGATGCCTTGCATGAACGGCAACATTGTCTCTTCTGGTCGGCATTGTACAAATAACAATTGTCCGTCACACACCCCGGGATCATGTTGCCGTATTCACAACCTGGCATAAAACAAAGATTGTAAAAATAAAGTAGCGTGTTTGTTTATTAAAGTGTCACCCCTACTGAAAGAGCCAGCCACAATGGGCTTATATACAATGGGACACCTATATACTGCACACAGTCACTTCCCGAAAGTTATCATTGCCAGGCGTCAGGATATCAGACATTCGGTACCCCTCAACCGACCGCATCAGAAAACAAAACAAGTGTTTCCACCAGGATTCGAACCTTCGACCTCTCGCTTACGAGGCGGACGCCTTAACACCAACACTACAAAAGACGGTATAGTATTCACAGCTGGTTGATAAATCAACAAAACTTGCCCAATAGTACAGGGTACAGTAGATATACTATTTGGTGTTAAGCTTATAGCGCTGTTAAATGATTTTAGTGTATTATTTCACATGGAAAATGAAGAATGCAAATTAAACTGATTACGATATACTAAAAACACAGGTACAAAGTGAAAAAATAAGGTAGTTAATATCGCATGAAAAATGCGTTCAGCTAGGGGGAACTGTTAACAAGAAAATGTGATACTATATAAAAAAAACAAGTTGAAACGAGAGATGAGACTACATTGTACAAATGTACACATTTTTAATAATTTGCGCCAGATATCGGCAAATCCGAAAGGGAAACCGAGAGCTACCTTAAATGATAATGCATATCACAAAAGTGTACAATTTAAAATAAAAATATGGCAATTTCATTGGTAACATATTATGGTGTTTATTTATTATTTAATAAAAAAAATAAACTAGTGAGTAACTATGGTTACCTACCAATATTCTGATAATTAACATGCTTTGCGCACGTGTCACAACACAAGTCAGCGTTTTGCAAATTATAAAAAATGTTGGCGTCTTCTGGCGTCTTTACATAATCCCGGCAAGACGGGCTCTTATCACCACACGAACAATCTGCAATGTACGCAGATTACGCAATAATTATTAATGAATAGGTATTAATATCAATCACACATAGTCATATTCTCTCTAAAACCATACAAAATCAAACAATAATGGCTCTGTAAAGTTGGGAAGATAGAGATCAACTACTCAGACGACATTTTTATTAATTCTTCTTACTTCCATAATGAACAGTCTATTTACAAATGTTTTATCTTACTCTAGGCCGTTATCACAGCGACAATGGGAAAATAAATATCGTACAATTGATGCAGCAGTCAATGAAACCTACATCAAATCATATACGATTACTTCAGGGAATAATGTAAAACAGAGAGGAGGATACGTGCGTTGGAACTGTCAATAGCAACACACAACAATAAGGAGATTAAACTTGGTTAACAGATACAATCAGGAGTAATGTAAAACAGAGAGGAGGATACGTGCCTTGGAACTGTCAGTAGCAACACACAACAATAAGGAGATTAAACTTGGTTACCAGACACAATCAGGGAATAATGTATAGCGGAGAAGAGGATACGTGCCTTGGAACTGTAAGTAGCAGCAACACACAAAAATAAGGAGATTAAACTTGGTTAACCGATACAATCAGGGTATAATTAAAATCAGAGAAGAGGATACGTGCCTTGGAACTATCAGTAGCAACACACACAATTAAGGAGATTTAACTTGGTTACCAGACACAATCAGGGAATAATGTACAACAGAGAAGAGGATAAGTGCCTTCGAACAGTCAGTAGCAACACACAACAATAAAGAAATTAAACTTAGTACACATATACAATCAGAGAATATTGTACAACAGAGAAGAGGATACGTACCTTGGAACAGTCAGTACCAACACACAACAATAAGAAGATTAAACTTGGTTACCAGACACAATCAGGGAATAATGTACAACAGAGAAGAGGATAAGTGCCTTCGAACTGTCAGTAGCAACACACAACAATAAGGAGATTAAACTTGGTTACCAGACACAATCAGGGAATAATGTATAGCAGAGAAGAGGATACGTGCCTTGAAACTGTCAGTAGCAACACACAGCAATAAGGAGATTAAACTCGGTTAACAGTTACAATCAGGGAAAAATGTACAACAGAGAAGAGGAAAAGTGCCTTGGAACTGTCAGTAACAACACACAACAATAAGGAGATTAAACATGGTTACCAGACACAATTAGGGAATAATGTATAGCAGAGAAGAGGATACGTTTCTTGGAACTGTCAGTAGCAACACACAACAATAAAGAAATTAAACTTGGTTACCAGACACAATCAGGGAATAATGTATAGCAGAGAAGAGGATACGTGCCTTGGAACAATCAGTAGCAACATCCAACAATTAGGAGATTAAACTTGGTTACTAGACAAAATCAGGGAATAATGTATAGCGGAGAAGAGGATACGTGCCTTGGAACTGTCAGTAGCAACATTCAACAATAAGGAGATTAAACTTGCTTAACATATACAATCAGGGAATAATGTACAACAGAAAAGAGGATACGTGCCTTGGAACTGTCAGTAGCAACACACAACAATAAGGAGATTAAACTTGGTTAACATATACAATCAGGGAATAATGTATAGCAGAGAAGAGGATACGTGCCTTGGAACAGTCAGTAGCAACATACAACAATAAGGAGATTAAACTTGATTACCAGACACAATCAGGGAATAATGTATAGCAGAGAAGAGGATAAGTGCCTTGGAACTGTCAGTAGCAACACACAACACTAAGGAGATTAAATTTGGTTAACATATACAATCAGAGAATAATGTACAACAGAGAAGAGGATACGTGCCTTGGAACAGTCAGTAGCAATACACAACAATCAGGAGATTAAACTTGGTTACCAGACACAATCAGGGAATAATGTACAACAGAGAAGAGGATACGTGCCTTGGAACAGTCAGTAGCAACACACAACAATGAGGAGATTGAACTTGGATACCATACACAATCAGAGAATCATGTAAAACAGAGAAGAGGATACGTGCCTTGAAACAGTCAGTAGCAACACACAACACTAAAGAGATTAAACTTGGTTAACATATACAATCAGAGAATAATGTACAACAGAGAAGAGGATATGTGCCTTGGAACAGTCAGTAGCAATACACAACAATAAGGAGATTAAACTTAGTAAACATATATAATCAGGGAATAATGTACAACAGAGAAGAGGATACGTGCCTTGGAACTTTCAGTAGCAATACACAATAATAAGGAGATTAAACTTGATTACCAGACACAATCAGGAGTAATGTAAAACAGAGAAGAGGATACGTGCCTTGAAACAGTCAGTAGCAACACTCAACAATAAGGAGATTAAACTTAGTAAACATATACAATCAGGGAATAATGTAAAACAGAGTAGAGGATAAGTGCCTTGGAACTGTCAGTAGCAACACTCAATAATAAGGAGATTAAGCTAAGTTAACATATACAATCAGGGAATAATGTACAACAGAGAAGAGGATGCGTGCCTTGGAACTGTCAGTAGCAACACTCAACAATAAGGAGATTAAACTTAGTAAACATATACAATCAGGAAATAATGTACAACAGAGAAGAGGATGCGTGCCTTGGAACTGTCAGTAGCAACACTCAACAATAAGGAGATTAAACTTAGTAAACATATACAATCAGGAAATAATGTACAACAGAGAAGAGGATACGTGCCTTGGAACTGTCAGTAGCAACAAGCAACAATAAGGAGATTAAACTTGGTTAACAGATACAGGGTGTTTCAAAATATATGTTACAGTTTCGTGGGTTTATAATTTGCATTTTTTATTCAGTATGTAAAAACAGTAAACACAATTTTAAAGAGGACATCTCAAAATTTATTACATATGCAATATGTCAATTTTGCTTGAAAAATTAAACGGTAGTCAGAAATTTCATAAAATTTAATTTTCAGATGATGTGTTTGAAACACCCTGTACAATCAGGGAATAATGTATAGCAGAGAAGAGGATACCTGCCTTGGAACAGTCAGTAGCAACACACAACAATAAAGAAATTAAACTTAGTACACATATACAATCAGGGAATAATGTACAACACAGAAGAGGATGCGTGCCTTGGAACTGTCAGTAGCAACAAGCAACAATAAGGAGATTAAACTTGGTTAACAGATACAATCAGGGAATAATGTATAGCAGAGAAGAGGATACGTGCCTTGGAACAGTCAGTAGAAACACACAATAATAATGATTTTAAACTTGGTAACCAGACACAATCAGGGAATAATGTATAGCAGAGAAGAGGATACGTGCCTTGTAACTGTCAGTAGCAACAAACAACAATAACGAGTGATTTTAGATTAACGCTTCAGTGTGTATATATTGTTATGTATAAACATGTTTTTACATTTGATAAGTGTTATTGGTGGAAAATAAGGCAATACAGTATTTATTTCATCACATTTTGTAAGTTCTATCAAAGTTGGTTGAAAGATAAACTCGCCTACATGGGACTGTGTATTATCAACTTTTATTTTCATGTCGTTTATGTCACGAAAGCAAATATTTGCCATAAAAGTATCAGATATACATAAGCTTTTGTGCTTACAAAAGTGTCGGTTATATTTTTACGAATAAGCGATAGACAATGTTTAAAAGTTATAAATAAGCCGTACAGATTTTTTTTTTTAAAATTACAAAGAACAAGACTCACTCTGACTTCGTCGCTTTATAGAGTCACATGTTGCACAGCAGTATTTTGATACTGTTCGATTGTAACAGAGCCAGTGGAATTGCGGAAATTTCACTTGGTCACATGTGACGTTGCTTGCCAGAATACCAGGATAATCATCCCAAGGGCAGGTATCTAATGAACATAAAATTGAATTACAAACCACAACTTAAACAAACTTCATGTACGTATATGTTAGTTGACAGTACATAATATGACAGGCAATACCATACTGACGATGAGATGACATCGCATTAGATTATATATACTGAAAGGATAAAGAATATTGAGAAAATAGACAAAAGCATAACTAAAATATATTTAGATGCATATTCTAAAATATCGCTTGAAATATTTCGATGGTTTGGCTCTGAATTTAACCGGCGTTTCCTGATCCTTTCGCTATAGACTTGTCAACAGATGCATCTCTGAGTGGATAATGCACGTGTTGGTATTTTACTACAATGCAAATAACTGAAAGGGATACTTCAAAATAGCAATTCTGATGAATAATATCGATACAGAGGAACATATGAGGGATGCTCGAAATCTATTGTGAATTTGCCCTCTTACCATTAATAACTAATTAAATCGCTAATATATTTGTTGCATACACTCAAAGTATTTTTGCCTTGGTTAGAAATACATAATTTTAGTCTGTAGATCCATTGCCGGAAAGCGTCACGGTAGGCTACGAAGGCAATGGTTTACGACATAACCAAGAGCCTGTCGTGACCTAGATCTACGACCAGAGAGGAGGTTTTCAATTTGGGAAAAAGAAAGTGGTCACATGGGACAAGGTCCGGGAAGTAAAATGCGGTAGCACTGAAAAATATTTGAAATAATCCGTTATAAGAACAGAGGTTTGTGTTTGGGCATTGTCGTGCAAGAGGCGAACATTTTTGAATCTAGTTATTAGGCGACGTATTTCCTAGTACCTTTTCAGTTTTCTAGTACCACATCACGACAGTAGTTTCCAGTCACACTTTTACCCTTGTTTACCGGTATCTGTATAATAACCCTTCAACAGAGAAGAAAATTGCATAAAGAATCTTCTTTACACTGAAGGTCCGTTTTGCAATGACTGGCCTTCTGCCATGTTTGGTGGCTCATATTTTGTTCCCACCCTTTTGAAAGAGTGTACTCAGGTTTCGTCACCAGTGACATTTGTAAATTGCCTTTGGTTATATTCAGGGAACATTTTAAGCAGTATTAATTGACAGTTTAACACGTGCCTTCATTTGCTCGTCAGCCAACACGTGGGGAATCGACCTATCAGATATTTTTAACTTTCATGATTGTTCTCAGAATGAAATGAAGATCGTGAAACGCCTGCAACGCGTGCTATATCACGCACATCGCGCATCATTTCGAACAATTTCTCTAATTTTAGAAACGATATCCTTACATGTTGCTGTCGTTGGCCGATCAGACTTTGCTACATTTTTAACAGAATCTTCACTAGAGTCAAATTTCTTTTTCCATCTACGAACTATCTTATACGGCACTTTCGTCAACCCATAAACCCGTGTGATTAATCAAAACTATCTTTAAGTGAAAAACTGAATTTTACGCGACTTATAAATACACAATACATTCCGAACACCCCTTGTATACAGTTTAACTTATTTACTATACTTCGATTGTGGAACAAGTTCTTACATCATAAACAAATCAAGCTCGAAGTCATCCTTGGTGGAACCAGTACTTAGCACATGCGGACGGAAAAATGTCTTGCGCAAGGACACTACATACGGCCATGGCGAAGGATCGAACCCCAGACCCTACGATCATGGGTTCGGTGCTCTGCCACTGGACCACGAGCTCCACATATATAACCAACAATAGACATATGATTCAAAAGACAGAGACACCAAAGCAGCATGGACACAATTAATTTACAGAATAGATGTAAGTACCATATAGCTGTAGCAAAAATACCAAGAGGGGTCACCACCTAAGAACGGACGGTCTAAAAATCGACACTTGGTAGCTTAAACATGGCTGCAGTTTTCTTCAAACCTCGCTCTTCCCCCATCGTCACATAAGACGAGACAGTGTAAATATTGATATCCCGCCAGAATATTAACTTGCAGACATCGCAGCATGCGCATGTCTATATCACAAAACACATCAGTGCTCACATTTATATATATATATATATATATATATATATATATATATATATATAGAGAGAGAGAGAGAGAGAGAGAGAGAGAGAGAGAGAGAGAGAGAGAAAACAAATGTTTGTTTTTATAGTTTATGCAATGGTGATATATACGGAATGAAAATGATTTGTTTTGCATTACGTCCAACAACATTTTCAACACATATAGATTATATTGACTTCACGCATATTTTTTCTTAATAAATATTTTTTTCATTATTCATAAATATTTTAAAATAAAATCAGTAAGACTTACAAATGATATAAATTAAAGGTCTACGCAATTATGGATTATCTAAATAGACCTGGTCGGCGTTGAACCCACCACCTTTTTATCAACGGTCCAATGCTCTACAACTAGAGCACGCTGCACACTCTATAAAACTCTGATGTTATTTACCAGGAACTGCTGGAGCATTGTCGTCATGGACACAGGCAGCGTTGATGCACCACTATTGAGAAGATAAATGTATAGGTCTACATCAATGGTGATAATAATAGATAAAACAAGATTAACTATATTATAGATTTATGTTTAATGGGAATTGTATATGCTCATGCATTGATGAGTTGTCATAAATCATTTGATATACGTAATTAGACTCATTTGAGTATTTTATGCACTAACACCTGAGCACTAATGTAAAAATATATTGATCAAATAGATATAATAATGGAACTTGTTATTTAAGTCACATTGAAGTACGGCGTTCCATTAATGCTAACTCTGTCGTTTTATTAACAAACACATGAGATGACACGACAAAGCGATATTAATATAATCATGATGACAAGGCAGTAGGATATTGATGGAGCGATAACACGATGATGAAGGAGCGATTCCACGACATCAAGATGGCGAAGATGTAATACTTCGCGTCTTTATCATGGTGCCTTCATTCCACCACCATCATGGCATCGCTCTATCACCATCATGTTGTCTTAGCATCGCCTTTATGTCTGTTAAATTATTATATATCAGTTACATGGGCTGATATAGAGGTAAAGAGCTAGACTATACTCATTTGTTATTGTGACGGATGTGATACAATTAGGTAGTTTTGTACTGTGACAAATATTTAATGCACATCAGTTAGTCTTCGTCAATAAAATCTGTACACGACACATACAGGCAATTATATGTTGATTTTACATGGATGATTGCGCTATTCTGTGCAATTAGTCATGTGTATTCGTTTGGCTAAAAATGCTTATTTGCACGTGTTGCACGAGCTTTGATACGTTATGAGAAAATACATAAAATGTCCGTCCAGCAAATCTAAATGTTATATTATATAAGACATCATAATGGTACATTTATTAATCCAAATGCCGCAATGCGGTCCAATATGACAGTCCAAAGATCATTATTGGTCCTAATGTTAGATAGATTATATTGATATGGTAGGTAGATATATTTTACTGTGTTAAATATGTTAACGAATTAACACATCAGCTTGTTTCCAACATTAACATTCTCAGATTTACTAGCTTTAAACTTTTACCGATCAAGGCTGAGGAGTTTTTATGGGAAAATAGTGTCACCTGACAATCTTATGAATTATCATTGGTCAACATCTATTCTAAATCAGTCTTGGAAAGAAATCTGGAGTGTGGATTTGTGTTAATGAGCTGTCAGTTGATATATTTCCTTTAATAATTTACTAGTATTTAATTATAAATTAACTGTCTGTATGTAGTTCTTAGATATTTGGACAATGCATAGTTTTTTTGTGCCATTTGTGGTAAAGTTATTATTTTACCGCTTGGAGGTGGTGGTCATAGATATTTGGAATCTGAAGGTTTGAAGGTAGGAACTGTTATTTGTTTCATTTTTATTTTAAGTGCCTATACATTTCAATAAACTGTATTATTATTAATCAAATGGGTTGATAATTGACAACGGATAAATTATAATCTGGAACTGATATGGGGAGTTGGCCATATGCTACTGTGTAATACTATATTATAAATACCCAAATGCGCCTGTCTGTATTGTTATAGATGAATAATATTACGTGCGTCCGCATGTCGACTGGGAAAATTTCATATCGTTTAATCTTTTTAAACAATAGAAAGTGAACAGCGAATGTAAATATTATTATTATTATTATTATAAGGTAACTATACTATAAACAAAATACGCTATTGTAAAACTACGTCGTTCTATTTATAGTTAGGCTGGTCCAATACAGGTAACACATAATATTAAATATATTGTATTGTATAATTTATGTACATATACATGTGCTGTCATCCCAAATACAGTAGGTTCCATCGAAATATAGAATGACGTAGATTCAAAATAGCGTATTCGGTTTATAAGCGTTTAAAAAGCGTATTGCTGTTATCTTAAGTGTTAAAAGTATTTTTTTCTAATAAATACACTATATAAACAGGAGATATGTAGTGCGGGAGATAAAGATTATTGTGGAATTGAGATGTGATGTGATGTGACCAT
Source organism: Panopea generosa (assembly GCA_029582155.1). Taxonomy (NCBI): domain Eukaryota; kingdom Metazoa; phylum Mollusca; class Bivalvia; order Adapedonta; family Hiatellidae; genus Panopea; species Panopea generosa. The sequence goes on from CM055905.1 coordinate 27,616,162, forward strand.
GGTAGAGGGAATTAGACTCTTTGTACCATATACATGTATGTATCCGTATACATATTCATTGTGTATAATTTGTATACTATGTAATTGATGATATGAGTGCCAGAAAGTTGTATATTTTATATATGTTGACGTATCAGTTGACATTGAATAGAAAAAATATGACTTTGATATTATATAATGAATTATTGTGTATTAGGCCTATTATATCTTAAATATGATTATTATCATTATTATCAACTTTATTTTCTCCAACTTAACGAAGAGTGTACGAATACATATATATAAAACAGTGAACAAAATAAATCAACATTAAAATATGCATAGAATACAACATTTCAATATACACTCTTTTTTTCTGTGCGTCAGTAATCGAATTCTGTATACATACATAAATACGCAAATAATATGCATCTTATCATCATTATCAAATAAACATTTTATGCTTTATTTATCGGTTACTCAGGTTATAACAGTGTATTGCTTCTATTTGGTTGACACTAATAGTTATGTCCGTTTTACATGTTTCATAGTTTACATATCAAAAACATTTATTAGTGCACCTATATCTCGCTAAGTAATTCAAATAAACAATGCGTGTATTCTATGAGGCGTATAACTTTATATATATATATATTTCATTTAGCGCCATAAACTTTGGAAATTGTTGTATTGCTTAAACATTTTGTAGTCGCCCGTCTACCATGTCAAGCATGTATAACATATTTGTTTTAGGGTCAATGTTTCGAATCATATCAATTAGTTTCTCACTCAAGTTTTTCGAAATTTCTGAATAATATTCTGAACAAATGTAAATGACCCATACACATAATTAGTAAATGGCACAATTCGTCACCAATATTGTTAATACATCTAATACATTGTCCAGGTGTGATCTGCCGACAGCACAACTTTGCCAAGAACGTCATTACTTCTAAGCAGTCTGGTGCTTCCAGGGCAACCGCCATAGGTTTGATGGCGTTAGACACGGATGCACATCACGGAATATGGTGAAATCTTTAGATATCGTTATTTTGCTTCGCCATTGATCTTTTTCATATTGCGCTTTTAAATTTTGTTTTCCACAATGCTTTCTTTTCAAAGACACCCTTGTCTAAAAAAGGCACTCAAGAATGAAAACAGAACAAATTTATTTAAAATTCTTATAATGTCTTGGACAAACCGAAGTTTTTCTGTGGTACAGTTGGTTATGAACTGAAATAAACGTCTCATGAAGACTCGTTTCACTATATCTTCTAAATTGATCCTGCATTAAATAAGTTGAATAATATCATTGCAATGGAAAATAATGTTTAATCGTTTTAATATAAATAACGAATATAAAGCATGAAATTAGGTAATCTGTGATATATTAAATTATGATTTGAGTATATGTGTCATATATGTTTTGAGAGCTGCATTTGTATACATAGATGTTTGTTTCTGTTATTTACCATCTAATCAGTGGAATAAACTGTGAACATAGAGAGGGCAGTGTTTGTATTTACTGACAACCCTTGTTATGGGGTGACTGACAACCTAGTTATCCGGGATTACCCTGTAACAATAATTAACAACCGGAAGTTATGGTACTCGCTCAGTTCCGGTTAATCATGACATTACGTTTTCGTAGTTTCTTAGTTCAATTCACATTGTCCCAGTTCTCTTACTTTAAATGAGTATTTACTTAGTAAGTATACATGTATAAAGCGGGACAGAAGTGTAATGGATAGAGTGTTGGCCGCTTACGCCAGAGGTTGCGGGTTCGATCTCTCGCTCGACCCGATGCTTCTCACAAAACAACACTCAGTACTGGTTCTACCCAGGAAGCGGACTCGAAAGCGGTTCATATAAGCTCTGAGCTTTTATCGCAATCGAGCTAAAATATAATGAGTATAAATAAAAAGCTATATAGAACATAATTTCTCCCGAATCAGGTCTATTACAACTCCAAATATAGACGTAGGGAATTCTATGTCTGTTCCATATTCATAGCAATTGATGCTAAACTGTGACGTAATTCAAACTTTCCCTGAAGCAACTGACCAATCAATGTGCTCAAAGGTGTTGTCATTTAAAGAACCAAATCGGGAAAGCTGGGTTCGTTTTACAGACTAGTATTTACTTTGATGTCAATTTTATACAGTAGAGACAATACACAATATACCTATACTATAGGCGAGATCTTATTACATGTGAACAGTATAGGTTGATAAACTACCTTTTTGGTTGCACACGGTGTCTTGCCATCTTGATTTATCTTGCAAGCTTGCTGACACTTTTTTATTTTTAAAGAAGGCAATTTATAAATTGATGAACTACCTTTTTGAATCCACAGGGGGTCTTATCGTCTGCATGTCTCCCAATACAATAGCTTGTGTTTTGGGGATCTAGGCAACTCAAGTTGCTGCACACCACCGCATAGGACTTGTCATTGTCATAGGTCGCCCCCCTGGAAATGTGATGTAGAGATGTATTGTTAGTTTCGGAGGAATAGCGTTTGTATTTCATCACTTGAGCACTGAAGTCGTACGGTCACAACAGGCGATGCCACGGAAGTGCAAATATCAGTGTTCATAAGTTAGATTTCGAGTTCAAACTAAAATAACCATACATTATAATTATCTTATTTTTGCAACAGTGAAATTAGAAAAAAAGTAATTCATAAACCATGTAGATATCCAATAAGGCAAATGAACAAATGTTCAAGATTTCCGCGTCTTTCTTTAAAAAAGGTATACAAGAAAGATGAGTTGGATTAAAAAGCAAAATCAGTGTATCAAACCAGTACATGTATTATACTAGCTAGTATGTTATAGCTGTACATAGTGTTTGATACAGCCCGATACGAAGATTAAGATATAAAAATCTGTGACATCGTGTTTTACCCGACACATCTTTGATCCATCACCATGTCATCTCACGCACTGCTGGTCGATATCCAGTTTAGATGTGGTTTTCACTTTCGGACACACGTCACAGCATTTGTACTTAACTTCAAGGTCGTTACACGTGTTAGGATTGTAGCCGATCAGTTCGTCACAGGTCATATTGTACTTGACCGGTCTTTGGTGCTGGCCCACGGGACATTTATCTGGTCATTCGGAAAGTAGTACATACAATTGTTGTATTTGTAATAAACCGGCGACAAATACTATTTAAAATTGAAAACAAATGCAACGCAGTGTTTCAACATCACACATAACCAACACAGAAAGCAAAACTTTCTACATATATATTTATTTCTTACATTGTTACTACTGTCATTTAAACTTTAATAAATTCTATTAACACATATGCACGTTTCTAAATATAGTTCAATCACGTTTCCCATTTTAGTATAACAGTTCATATTTAAAACCCAATTGCATGTTAATCCATTCGCGTTCCAAAGTGTTCTCCTAAACTAAAACTCGACTTTCCATCTTACATCCCTAAGTAAAACTCTGAACTAAAACTTGACTTAACATTTCAAAGATAGTTATACTTGTATATTAACATATACCACAAATGATATATATTCCATATAGTTTATCTTTATAATAAAGTCTCATTGGATGCATAAACATGGGTGAACTTGCTGTCAACATTGTCGTGTGTACTTTAAAGTCACGTGACTCACCTGGAACAGCCGGAGCTGCACTATCCGTTACACACTCACCAGACATGCACCACTGTAGATATATTTAAACAATGCATAACTTTGTTAGTGAGGCATACGAAGTAAACAAATTCAACCTGATAAACAGTCGATTTTAGACTGCTGTTGCTTTATACCGCCCTATAATAAATAATGTTACTTACACAAACTAATTTGAATTTTAATTTTTATTTCATTGTACAAGCAATCAATGTCAGACTTTCTCCAACCGGTTTGCGTTTTTACCTATTGTTTATGTAGGTACACGAACACTGATTTGGGATTTATTTACCTTCTCCAAATACCTAAAAATGATATTTTTGTTGTTTGAATAAAATAGTATAAATGTACATATGTTAATGCTGAGATGCATGTATTATTTAACTGAGTATTTGTCATAAATATAGTTGAATTTATGCATTTAAGTTGTTAATATTATATTGTAATGTTTTAAATGCTGTTGCAAAAGGTCATATTGAAAATATAATGTATACTTTGAATTCAATAGCATTATGTTATAATGTTTTATCTTTTAAGCTTCTACAAATAAAGATATTACACGCTATTATTATTAATAATATTCATATTAAACGAATGCAAATGGTTTTCCGAAATCGCTTTTATGGACATATTTCAAAATTACACGTTTAATGGCACAATGAAATTAATGAACCCCATACCCGAGATTTCCATTGTATTACGCCCCACCCCCATACACACAGAAAATCCTGAATTCTTCTTTTAACTCGTATATTACCTTTCCATGTCCACACGATGTACCATCGCCGCCATCTATATACGCACACTTTGATAATTTCTTGCTGTAGCCCTGCATTTTAAGACATATTCCCGCGTAATCGTTATTATAAAGGAACTGAAAATAAAAATCATCGAAACTTTATCTATATATATATATATATTGAGCTACGAAAATAAAAGCACAGAATAGGACTGAAATACGGGTTGTCTCAAAAATAGAATAGTGTAACATTTGTAGATTGTGTAAAAAAATTCTGATTTTGGTGATTATCGGGGCAAATCTATGCACAAGACCATTCATTTATGACACCTTGTGATTAGCATATGATATTTTGAAATATTCCTATGTTGCTTTATTATTCAGATGTTTAAACTCTTTAACAAACAACTGATGCTATGTATGTAGTTTTACTCATGTAAATAATTATCATTGTCGTGGGAACGTTTACGTACACGACACAGTTAGGAGTTTGGTCCAAACATCATCTGGCATTGCTCGTCTGCCGAGTACACTTGTCCGTACCACTTCGATGTTATGTCCGTCATTAGTGACGTCACGTGGTGATTACCTAGACCTTTCAGGCAGCTTTGATGATGGCTGCAATATGTTTCAAACATGTACCATTATGCAATGTTACAAATACATGACAGGTTTAAATTGTGTACCAGCATATATATATATATATATATGTGTGTGTGTGTGTGTGTGTGTGTGTGTGTGTGTGTGTGTGTGTGTGTGTGTAGCAATATTCAATTGAATTATGAACCAGTATGAAATATATTTCAAAAACATGACAGGTTTGAATTATGTACCAGTATCCAATATGTTACAAAAACATGACAGGTTTGAATTATGTACCAGTTTGCAATATGTTACAAAAACTTGACAGGTTTGAATTATGTACCAATATCCAATATGTTACAAAAACCTGACAGGTTTGAATTTTGTTCCAGTTTATATATATGTTATAAATACATGATAGGTGTGAATTATGTTACAAATACATGACAGGTTTGAATTAAGTACCAGTATTCAATATGTAACAAACATATGACAAGTTTAAATTGTTTATCAGTATGCAATATATTACAAAAAAATGACAGGATTGTACTATGTACGAGTATTCAATATCTTACAAATACATGACAGGTTTGAATTATGTACCACTATATATATTAATATGTTACAAATACATGACAGGTTTGAATTATGTACAAGTATGCAATATATTACAAAAACATGACAGGTTTGAATTATGTACCAATATCCAATATGTTACAAAAACATGATAGGTTTGAATTATGTACCAATATCCAATATGTTACAAATACATGACAGGTTGATTTATGTACCAGTATGCAATATATTACAAATACATGATAGGTTTGAATTATGTACCAGTATGCAATATATTACAAATACATGATAGGTTTGAATTATGTACCAGTATACAATATGTTACAAATAAATGACAGGTTTGAACTATGTAACAGTATGCAATATGTTACAAATTTATGACAGATGTGAATTATGTACCAGTATGCAATATGTTACAAATACATGAAATGTTTGAATTATGTACCATTTTATATTATATATATATATATATATATATATATATATATATATATATATATATATATGTGTGTGTTACAAATACAATATAGGTTTAAATTATGAACTAATTACCTATATCGAATACTTAAACACCTGACAAAAGGATACCTTGGAAGCACAAAACGTTTAGTCAAAGACAAGAAAATAACCGACTGAATGAGTTTATTATATAGATATCAGAATAACAATCTGGTCACTAATGGCGATATAAATTATATGCATGGTCAATGCCTACAAATCTTGCTTCACCGACACTTTGTTAACTTTACTTCGGACACCTTTGTGCCAACTATTTTACTTGTTTGTATTTGAGAATGAGAATTAACGATTTTAATACTCTATACAAAGCTCCCTCTAATTCGAGGACTTGCAAACTTATGGAGTACCCTTTGAATGGTTTCAATCTCATAGCCACCATAAGTCGCATCAGATTCATCGTATATACAATTTTAAAACAAACCACTGATGAATCCAGATACGATCCTTAAGATATACTAAGTTGTTGTAAGCTTTCATTAGCTTATCTAATGTACGAATCCATGTAATTCCATCTGATAACTATAATTTCTGGGTACCAGTAATATGTATCAGCTGTGCCAAAAACCGGCATCAAGACTAATGATCACTTTCTTCCATATCCCTCACCATTTGACATTTAAAGGGCGGGTAAATATACTGTACAAACAAGGGACTACCTGTAATCCAAATGGAATCACTAATTGTTTCACAATTTTGATGTATTTGATAACATTTTCATTATTGACAATTCTGTCCATTTGTAGCAGTGTATCACTACGCATCTTTAATGTCATCCAAACTTGGCGGAACTCATGAAGATGTTCCAATGTTCTCATATGTACAAAATTAATGCCCAACCGATTTACACAGCTCTAATTTCTTGGGCGAAATATTCTTGCTACCGTCACTAAAGGGGGTTATTGGTAAATAAGACCTTAATGAGAGTATGTATAGTGCGTACTATAAACGGATATCCACATGCAGAAATGTGATGTGTTACAAAACCTAAAAACTACACTGACCCAAAATGAAAACTTTACATCGACTTCAAAATATCCATTTTGCTATTTGATATATATTCAGGGTTAAAAACAGTTTTCATTGAAGCTATATGGCTGTATAAATGTTTTTGTGTAATATCCTGAAAAAAAATCAGATTTCGCATGTTTTTTTTCCTAATCAATTAAGGGAAGAAGGGTCAAAATGAAATTTCAAGAAAAATGATAGTGTTATTTTTGCAAAAGACATACAATGCTGACAATGCTTAAAAAGTCAGTAACCAGCGGGGGGTGACTCCGTTTTTACGAATGCATTCTTGAATACGTTATCTCTGTGAACTTACGTAACGTTAAAAAAGCGTGTTTGGAATACGTTGCCATTCTAACAGAAGTGCATTTCGAAGACCGTGTGTGATATCAATTTTATGTTTGGACCTGACCCACAGATCCAATTAATTCCATACGTATCTATGGGGCTCAGGCTCGGGATACAGAGGCATTACCACTGGTTTCGTGTGTATTGCGTATAACAGCTCGATGGCGCGCTGTTGGTATATGACCAGTGTATGACCGGCAAGCACGAGTTGGAACACGGTTTATTCTCAAATGGTTTATGATCGTCTGTGCATGAACACCGTAATGCCAAGGAGTACGTTTTGCAGGTAAGAAACGACTACGTAGGTGAGTCAACGTAACAGACATTTGCAACGTGAAACGACTAGCGACGAGTAAAAACCTATTTCTTTTAGACATAATAACACAGTTATTGTTATTATGTATAGAGTTCACTAGGTTTACCAAAGTTTCTGGTGTTTCGCCTGTCATTTCAAAGAAAGAATACCGATGTTCCGAAATTACAGTAAAAACATCTCTGGCACGAAACGCCACATTGTCATCTGCAAAGAGCCGGTTCCTGATGTTCATAAGAGGGTCAGGTGGTGATCGACTCAGCAAAAGGACAGCGTGAAACAGAAAGCGGAAGTACATTGTCGCATCATCGGGCGGAGGTTTGGCCAGGAAAGTGATTGCAGTTAAAAATCGTCTTCTACGGTCTCTGTCCATGCCTATAATTATATGATGTGCGTGTGTTTACACTAGGCCTTTTAACATTGGTCTACAGTATAAAATTACTAAATAAAATAAGATAGTTAATGCACGAGAACTTCATGCTTTTGAACTGACATGTGTACTCGCACAGTTTATAAGTGAATGTGTTATTGGCTTATTCAATACAGAGAAAAAATGAAGAATCAAACAGGTATGTTCATAAGAATAACTTTCATTGAACGTAAAAAGTATTGACGAACAAATATAAACTTAACCTACTTGAACAAACATTAATATTGTTTATACATCGTGTTGAACCGTGTTGCCAATGTTCCGAGGCGGTTTTACAGATACATGTGCAATGTGCTTTTAGTGCGATTGGTACCCTGCCCCTCAGTAGTAACAATTGTAAATGCAGGTAAACAAAACCTAAAGCCGTCGCATGTACTTTCTCCATGTAAACTTGTCTCTGGTTGTCATCAATGTGCGAGTTAGGCAAAGAAAATAATTATTACCTTATCGGCATATTTTTTTTTTGTAATTCAGAGGCGTCTATATTCTTGATTCTTATGCGTCTCAAAAGGTTATGAACGTAGTCGAACAACGTGTCACAGAAAATGAAGGTGTCATAAAGCTATACTGTTTACAAAGTCATTAAGTCCATATTTTCCTGAATTTTAGAGCAACAACTGCAAAGGAGAAGGAAACCTGTGAAGGTCTCGAATGAGGAACTTGTATGTATGCTCAGGGAATACTTAGCTAATCCAGCTAAAATTAATTAATTTGGTTACAAGTTATAATTTTACGATAGATTTATACTCACCTATACTTAATATACATTAGGATTATATCCCTTGTTTACGTTCACAATCCGCAAGATAAAGCGTCTATAGACCTTGATCAAAAATGATCATGATCAGCTAGGCGCTAGCCCTCATACGGGTTTCTCCCCAGTTTTATTGCGAACCAAACGTTCACAACAAAAACAGAGAAAATACCCGGGGAGGTGGGTGAGTAGTAAAGGTGAGTATAAATCTATCGTAAAATTATAACTTGTAACCAAATTAATTAATTTTACTTGACGATTTATACTCACCTATACTAAATATACATTATGATAGATTTCAAAGCACTACGGTTTGATTACCTTTTAAAGAAGCTGAGGTCCTGTATTTTCTCTGAATCTCCTTCTTAGGTAGCTATATCCCTTTGTAAGATCTCTTGATCTGCTTCAGGTTTAACTTTCTTAGTTACCATTCTTTGGTTTGTCTTTGTTACAAATACGTTTAGGTTTGAAACTATATATCCCCTCTATGTACAATTATTATTATACAACATATCCGCAATCCGTCGGGAATAAACAGTTTACTTATTATTCTTGTGCTTACTTAGCACTGTATTGTCTACATTCCTTCAATAAAATTTTGCAAATGTACTTTCTCTGGACCAGTCAGCAGCATTAAAACTGAATCCATAGATGCTCCATTATGTAAACCCCACGATGGCCCAATAGCACGCGTTGAATTTTAACCTTTTTGTTAGAGTCATTATATGCCATACGTATAACTCCAGTTATCCACTTAGAAATTGTCTGCTTTGACACTTCATTATGTGGTTGATTTAAGGATAAAAAAAGTCCAGTAATATCTTTACCATCCTTATATCGGAATGCTTCCGTTTTCTTCAAATAAAAAGTTAATGCCCTTTTTGGGTCTAACAGTTTGTTTTGTTCAAAACTGTGTATGAATATTTTTGAACATACGTGTCCTGGACGATCCTGCTTGGAAAATCCTTGTCTGACAAAGGTAACTCCTCGAGTCTGCACAGATACTCTTCCCTCTCCTAATTTAAGCGACTGTATGTCCCCGCACCTCCTGAAGGTTGTGATTGCTACCAGAAAACAGTTTTGTAAGTTACATGTTTTAAACTTGCTTTCCTTAATGGTTCAAATGGAAACTTTTGAAGCATACTCAAAACCTTAGGTAAGTCCCATTCTGGCAATAGAGTTACTCTGGGTGGTCTTAAATTAAAAACCCCTTTAAGAAGTCTAATAACATAAGGATATTGTCCAACTTGTATGTTATCTATTGGGGGAAGCACTGCGGACAGCATAGACCTATATCCCGCAATGGTTCTGTATTGGAGACCATCATGAAACAGTGCTGTTAAGAAATCAGCACATTGGGCTAAAGATGCTGTATATGTATCAATTTCCCTTCTACTACACCAGCTACTGAATTTTTTAAATTTACTGGTGTAATCATTTTGAGTGCCGCTTCTCCAGGAACCTGTGAGCAAGTTTCTTGATTTCTTAGAAAAACCTTTCTTTCTAAATAATCGGTTGACAGCATCCATGCAGTTAGATGGAATACTTCTGGGTTTGGGTGATAAATTGCTGACATTGGTTGATGTAGCAATTTTGGTATTGGTTGAAGTTTCAATGGTTTTGCTATTGACATTTGTAACAGATGTGTATACCACTGGCGTCTGGGCCATAGTGGAGCTATCAGTATTAATCGGCAATGATACTGCCTCATGTGTTGAATGACCTTGGGTATGAGGCAAATGGGGGAAAAGGCGTAAGCAAACATCCCCTCCCATGGTACTGAGAATGCATCTGTTGCATAAGCATTTGGATGTGGTATCCATGTGCAAAACATCTGTGTCCTGCAATTCTGGATTGATGTGAACAAATCAATGTATGGGGTCCCCCAAATACTGAAAACATTTTCCACTACCGAATCTTTCAGAGTCCATTCTGTCGGTCTGATTTTCAATCGACTGAGATGGTCTGGAAGAATATTCAATTTCCCTGCAATATGAGCTGCTTTCAACTCCATGTTGTGTTGAATTGCATAATTCCACAGGTCCCAGGTTAGATAACAAAGCTGTGGAGAATGGGTCCCCCCTTGTTTGTTTATGTATTGGACGACAGTAGTATTGTCGCTCCGAACAAGAACTTTTTGATTTTTCAACGTTGGAAGAAATTTCTGTATTGCGAGGTATACAGCTCTCAATTCGAGGCAATTGATATGAAGCTGTTTCTCTGTGTTTGTCCAAACTCCTTGAGCTATTTGGTTTTGTATGTTCGCACCCCACCCACTCATCGAAGCATCTGTGCTCAATGTGATTGTTTTTGACCATTGTTGTAAAGATTTGCCTTTCAAAATGTTAGCTGGAAGCAACCACCATTTCAAATGACCTTGTAGGTGTGGTGTAAATGGAACCTGGAAATCCAGTTCCCTCGAGGCTGGTTTCCAAAAATGTAGCAGATGCAGCTGAATTGGACGCATGTATAGCCTCGCATTGGGAATTATCTGAATGCAAGATGCCATCAACCCCAATAGATGTAAATAGTCTTTGGCTGTAGTTTGACCTTTCAATAAATTCTGAACAGCAAGTTTGATCTTGTGTATCCTTTCTGAAGTTGGACACACTATTCCTTTTAGGAAGTCGAAATGCCCCCCTATGTAGGTTATCTGTTGTGTAGGTACTACTTGGGACTTCTTTAGATTTATTATGAAACCTAATTCTATTAGTAGAGTAAGGGCTTTCTCTCGATCTGACAGAATTAACTCTTTTAACAAATTTATCAGAAACCAGTCGTCGAGATATACCGCTAACCTGAGGTTTTGTATACGTAAATGTGCTGCAACTACTGCCATTATTTTTGTAAACACGCGTGGAGCAGACGTTGGACAGAATGGCAGGCACCGGAACTGATAGACTTGGCCGTTTTTTGTGTCCCGGATAGACAGGAACATAAAGATAAGCATCTTTCAGATCGAGAGAAATTGCCCAATCTCCCTGATTTACTAGAACTAAAACACTTGTCATGGAGTCCATTTTGAAATGTTTCTTTCGGAGATAACTGTTGAGGGGTCTCAGATTTATAACAGGTCTCATTTGTCCATTTTTCTTTAGAACTAGAAAAAATGTACTGTAGAAACCTTATTTCTTTTTTGGGAACATGCTCTATAGCATTTTTGTTTAACAATTCGTTTACCTCCTGCTGTAAAATATTGATATTTTCTTTGGAAGTTTTGGTTGTTCGAATCCCATTGAAGAACGGAATTTTTTCGAACTCTAGTTTGTAACCGTTTCTTATTGTCGACAACACCCATTGGTCGTCTGTTATTTGTTCCCATTTTTTCATAAAAAATCTGAGACGTCCCCCAACAGGTATCTCCTGCCTCAACATCAACACATCTTTTTCCAAGTCAATTTTTCTTTGGAAAATTCCGAAAAGAACCTACCGTAGCTGGTTTGTTGTTTGATTTTCCGAATTTTTGAGGTTTACCTGTATTATGAGGCGTCCGATTTTGAGGTGCATTTGTAGATGACTGCGTCCTAAGACGTTTGTCCTCGTACCTGGGTTTCTTCCACTGTGGTTCAGGTGTAAACGTCACAGTACTAGAAATTGACCGTTTACGGTTATTGTTCTTATCCACTTCAGATAACAGTTCTGTCATTTGTTTATTTTTCTCTTGTCTGTCCTTCAGTGTTTTTTCTAATCCCGAACCAAACACACCTTCACTTGATAAAGGCAAATTCCAAATTTGGTTCTTTATCTCTTTCAACTCATGGAGATTTGTATCTTCCATTGCTGTGCGTCTTCTGATCATATGATGAAACGCTCCTGACCTAGCAACTTGATCTAGGCTTTTTGTTGACATAGCAAATATGTCGCGAACACATTGAATGGCGCTATCCAAATTTGGTGATTTTTGAGCCAAATAGTTTAACAATATACTAAGTGCTTGTTGCATATACAAGTCAATAACTATTCCCATACGTGCGCTGCACTGTCCTTGAAAAGTCAATTTTTCAATACTTTTCAAAGGCTGAGAATATAAAGACTGCGACTTACTGAAAGCAGCTTTAAACCCGAAACGTTTTATTAACAAGCTTTCCACCATGCTGTCTAGGCTTGGGATAGCCAACATTTTTTCTGCACTATCATGCACTGGGAATGAATGTTTATACGTGTCTCTATAAGCTGTCAATTTGTCTGGCTCTGCGCATCTAAACGAAGATGACAACACTTCAACCTGACTTTGGTCTAAACTAATCCCAACACTTTCCTTAGATAATAAGGTTGTTGCATCCTCTCCAAAAATTTCGGACAACATGTTATTGTTATTGTCTAATGTGGCCTCTTTGCCATATTTAGAAAATCTATCGGACGTCGTGTGATTATTTTCCTCAATCTCTCCATGAGACGACGATTGATCTGTCCCAAACAAGTCTTCCCGTTCTTTTTGGCCAGGATGTAACGAAATTTCGTCGCAATCACAAATCTCCCTGCCCTGAAGGCTTCGAGTATCAAAATTCTGATTATTTATCGGTCTCTGCTGAATAGTATCCGAACAATCTCCCCTTCTTCAAACGGTCTCTCCTAAAGAGTATCCGAAAATGAAGAAAATAAAGTTAAAATAGACCCTAGTTTCTCGTCCAAACTGGTCATTTTGTGTCCATTTCTGCCCCTAAAGATTCTACCTCATTTACCTTTGTAGCTCTCTTACGCTTAGTTTTCTCGGATTGGTTTGATACAGCCGACAACACTGATCTATTATCATCCTCCGATAAAGCTCTATTCTCGGGAAGCAACAATGCTTCCGCCATTCTCTTAATGTTTATTAATCAAATAAACTTACGATTTAATACAAAATTCCGTATAAAAATACAAAATTTTAATTAAATTCAGCGATAAACTTTTCGCACATGTGAAAGTTTTGTTCGCCGGAAATAAACTGGGGAGTAATCCGTATGAGGGCTAGCGCCTAGCTGATCATAATCGTTTTTGATCAAGGTCTATAGACGCTTTATCTTGCGGATTGTGAACGTAAACAAGGGATATAATCCTAATGTATATTAAGTATAGGTGAGTATAAATGAGAAGTAAAATGGACAGACATATGTGAAGACATCTGGGCAAACATCGGGCAACTAAATGAACAAACACAACAACTGTACAGGACAAGTTCGATTAAGCAACTCAGAGACAGGCTTTCATTAAAACTCAGTTGGTTAATTACAAAAAGGCCAGAAGCCATCGACAATGCCGACATGAGGTATGCTTTGTGCTAAGCAATACACGTCTAAGTAATAAAAAATGCATGACCTGATTGCATTAAACAACGACTAAATTTACTTTTAGAATGAGGCATCACATATCACTCATCAAAAGTCATAACTTGTACTTAATTGTGAAAAACCTACACCTTCATATGGCCCCCCATTCTAAGTTTTAACGGTTCAAACCAGTTTATTATTCATTACGACCAACATTATTTCGACGCATTTAAAGGTGTATTTTTCTTTAAGCTTCAACAATGTTGTATCTTCAATCGTTATGAGTGAGTGTTTGTTTTCTACTTTTCAGGAATCTTGTCCGACAGATTCGAAACACTGAAAGAATGTTGATTGACAATCAACCTCAGAGAGATGCAGACAATCCACCTTAACCCGGGACAGCCAACGCGCCTCAGCCTGGTGTAGGCAATGCGCCTCAACCTGGGGCAGCCAATCCGCGTCACCCTGTTGCAGCCATCAGATGACAACACACAAGTCCAACCAGTACAGCGTCGACGAAAACGACAACTCGTAGAGATTGTTAGAGAAAACCACATGATTTACTCTCAATTTATGAAAAAGAATATGCCAAAAATATTGCTAGAACTAGGTATTAGTTCCTCAGATGATTCTGATTGATAATACTTTAATAAAATTTGAAAAGTAAAGGACATAAAACATGCATCGAGTTTTTCTTCACCTTGGCCTTATTGTCTCCAAACGCGACCCATGTGTCATGCCGTGTATATCATCGTCTGCTTTAACGTTTATAAATAAGATTAAAAATTAATTTTCATTGATAATGACTTCAAGTTACAATTTACATTTTAACCAGTTAGAGTCGATAATACACACAGATAGATTTAAGAGATCCTGTAACAATTGTTACAAAAACAAAGCATATTATGGCATTTATATTTTCCTTCCAATACGGCATGCACTTATACTGTTGAAACGACCCCTCGAATTTACTAGCTTCACGTCCTCGCTTCTCGCTTCCCCTCGCTAGTCGTTTCACGTTGCAAATGTCTAATACCGCGATGAGTATGTAACGTTGTTGCACGTATGCGACCGGGTCTGACACGATCTCTGACCTATCCAGTAGTAAGTGTACCGGTTCGCAAGAATATGTATAGTCTATTTGGAACAGCCAAAATAACGTGCAACGGAATTTAACAAATGACCCGGCCCTGAGCATACAAAGAGCGTGGGCTGCGTTCAGCACCGTTAAACAGCAAACACGTTTAATGCCTGGTTCCATAAAATTAACGTGTACTGCTTGTCAATACGAGGTTGAGCCAGTATCCAGGAAAATATGTTAGGTAACGTTATCAAACGTTTAACCGAACTGAACGCAGCCCTGATTTCTCACAGTTTGAGAATGTTGCGCACGTGCAAAGTAAGGAAAACGTTTTTTGAGCTCGGACGCATGAGTTTTTCGAAAATTTTGACAAACAAATTCATAGTGATTATCAGCAATTAAATCCTAGTAGCCATGTATAACACATTCCCCAACATATATGTTAAAACAAAGAAAAAATCCAAATATATCCAATTTTGATCAGTGTAGTAAATAATGAGCCAGTATCGGAATAACTATGTTCCATTCATTACTATGTGCATAGAGGACGTATATTAAGTTCTATAAACGATTTATCTATATATAATGTTGTATTATTTTATAGAAGACTTTTGTCATTGTACAATGAGCTGGTAAGGGCTTGTTGAGTTATATGCGGGTATCCGATGTATCACGTGATTGAGGTGGAGATGGAAATTTTATAATTTTTTATTCTTTCCATGTTAAAAATTAAGCGATTTGAATAAACAACTAAGCATTTTCTTTTTAAATATATATTAAATAGAAATATAGAATCAATCATTTGGCATGAAGAATGTATCATTTGGAACTAAGAAATAGAAATTAAGAGAATGACACTGTGAAAATTGTACACAGTCAAAAGGAAATCAATCATTTAGAATCAGGAAGTAGGCATAAGGGATTTGAACTAATCATTTAGAATTTTAAAATAGGAATAAAAAATAAACATTATGTATATTCAATTGAACATTTCTATTTGATAATTAATCATTTAACAACAAGTTTGGCTTTAATAAATGGGCTTAAAAGTGTGGATATGTTGCCTGCTAAGCAATTTATTTGGTTTCACTGGTTCAATCAGCCAATACACTTTATTCGATAACTTTTATAGCATAAGTGGATTTTAATCACAAGGACAGGAACGTCATTCCCCGGTGTTAAATCTTTAACGTTATTTCTTATATGCAAATATACAGTGTGAATCTGATGTGTGTATATATGTTTATTTTCTCATTTTGTCTTTAGTGAATATAGAATGTGTTTATTTTTACTTGATATTTAGTATTATCTTTTCTAGGCATAATAAAGGGTATATGAATAATATGTTGATTTTATGTCATACTATGTATTGTAGGATATTTAGAGGTGGTATGATATATGGCTTGACGATCGTTGGTTCCCATCGGCTTATACAAAAACATCCATAGCCGTTGTGTATTTTCTTATGTATTAAGGCTATCGGGCTTGGAATATTATGAGGAAACATTTTTTAACGTGATATAATCATATCTCGGCTGATCCAACCGTCCGACTTTGATAATATACCAAGAGTGCTTCTATATCTTATTTAAACTATCGAACTTTTTAAGTTGTTAAATAAAGCAATTTTACATGGCAATCACATTTTGAATTGATTATCTATAACATGGTAGTTAAAACTCGGTTTGTCATTTATTTCCAATGCAACTATGCTGCAGTTTTAACAATAGTTTCTGTATCACCTTCAGAAAGGGCAGATAAATATGTAATGGTCATATCTGGACAAACTGCATAGGTTTCTTATTCAAAACCGTCATAAATAAGACGAAGAAGGCAATACATAGTTAAAACCATAATACAATATCATAGTCGCATACAACACGTGACAAGTAGCTACACGAAGAACACGCATTTGTTCAATAATTTATACATACGAGGGACGGTCATTATATAGGTGGACAACCCTCAGTGCTTAATTGTGATTCATTATTTTATAAATTTAGATTTTACTCCTTCTCAAAGTATTCTTTTTCTTTCATTATACACTTGTTCCAGCGGTGTGGGAGTTTTATGACTCCCACAGTGAACCAACATTTAGGCCTATGTCGAAGGTACTGAATCTACATTTTTTACCATTTGTAGGGTCACTTTGCAAGCTGAACGCTCCTGCCACGTCTATTATCACGAAAACGAGCTACCCAAGAATAAAACGCGCTACGTGACACACATGAATCCCTAAACTTATTTTGAAGTCGATTTAAAATAAAACCGGTTTTGCCCTTCTTCAAGAAGCACGCTGTTCTTCATATGTTGCGTCCATAGTACCTTGTATACATGCAATGAATAAGTGACCGATTTTGGTACAACGCATTGTCCGATTTTAAAAGTTATTGTTGCATATCATCTGCTAAGGTCTAATCTACCCGTGCACATCGATTTTTTCGATATGTTATATATATTATGCAATATTTTAACAAAAGTCCACCTAAATAATGACCGTCCCTCGTACACACAAATTCAATTGCACCTACTAGCAACCTTACAAAGCACATTTAAAAAGGACGATATGTTGTGTTTTCTCTTATATTTTACAAATAAGATGAATATATTTATGCTGAACGTACTCAGATATAAGTGCACCTGATTCAGTTTCTGTTTTTTTTTTATATTTTATACTCATTGTTTTTATCCCGATTATTATATTAACTAGTTGACCAAGATGCAAATATGAATATAACGAATATGAATATATTTGCATCTAAGTTGATTCGAGTAGGACAAACGAGAACCGTATTCATAAAATGGAATTCGTCTTCGTGTTCAAACCTTGGAGACATCTGTCTTTCAGATCTCTACCTACGACATACCTGTTTAGTTTGTGAAGATAGCGCTGTGTGTAATGGATAGAACAGCTTGAAAATGTCCATTTGTTTTTATTGGCCTGAATGAATACCTCTCCCATGGCGTAGCCACCGTCTACTGGGCATGTGTTTTGATCCCCATCGTGTCTGCACCCAAGACTGAACGTCAGTTAAATAAAAAAACGACCGTGACTTTTCAATAAACTAGCACTCGAATTATAGTAAACGCTTGCACGTCTTAAACACTAATTATTTTAGTACTGTTCTACATACAAAGAAATCGCTTTACACATTGCCAGTGGTTCTAAATAGTTTCTTGTTTACAGATATAGTTTAAATATGCAGACAAATTGGGGTTGATCAGAATGCTTTTTTTTAATTTCGATTGTTTGATGACATCCCTTCATTTTTGACAATTCTGTCCATTTGTTGCTGTGTACCACTACGTCTCTTTAAACTGCTTACCTTCATCCAATAGTACCCAAAGCCTTCCAAACTTGGCAGAACTCATAGAAATGGTTTAAGGTTTACATGTGTACAAAGAAATATGGCCATTGTAAGCATTTTCAATAAAAGTAATGCCCAACCGATTTCCACAGCTCGAATGTCTTAGGCGCAAGAAAGGGGATGGCATTTGGTTAGTGAGAGCGTTATCGATTTTAAGAAATGAAATCTAAAGTACTTTTATTTTTGGTATAACAGGCAAGAATGTAATGGATTCAGATAGAACACATCTACCATTTTATTTTGCTGTCCCGCAGTAAATAAAACACTGATAAGTGTTGTAGTTTTTTCAAATTCTTTGGAATTATAGTACATATCCAATGTGGTCAGACAATAGAACACGGATTATTAGGTTCTCAGGGACAAATGAGGTGCTTTTGACCAAGATATATTCTATTCTTATTCATACAAAGGGTTTCACCATTACATTCATTTTTATCCAAGTCTTTATTCATATTTTGATTTATACCATGATTGTATTTATAACATATTACTGAGCTATTGTAATAACACTTTTGTATCACCCCCAACTTTGACTCAATGTTGTTATTATTTTCGGTTCTTTAAACGTATAAAGCTTATTCGCTTTGCCCCATGAAAAGAGTACCGGACCCAGTTTCATTAAACATCTTAAATTGAGATTTTACCTAAACTCAATTTATTGAAATGCTATAACTTCACCTACATTAATCATTGTGATTGCTAACCTTTTACTAATGAGTAAAGAGTCGTTCTAATTTCAATTATGTGTGGTAAGTTAATAGAGTATGTGTTCAAATAATCATTAAAACATTTTGAAATTTTAAGTTGAGGAAAGTCTCAGTTTGAGATATGTAGTGAAACCGGGCCCTAGACCTCAATTCATCAATAGTTTGAGTAGAGTAGGATTTTATTACTCAGATTATCAAAATATAAGATTGAAAAACATCTAATATTCCGGCAAAACAATATTAAGCAGTTTTAATGATTTTTTAACAGAAAATGTTACAGGGTCACATTATTTTACTCATCATTGTATGTTTACAGGATTTTATCAAAATGTTAGCTTTTGAATAGGAGTTCGATTTTCCGACACAAGTTATTGGTGAATTTAAGCTCTGCTTAAGTTAATCTGGAAGCTAATGACATTGGATGAGTTTGTTAACCTCCATGAATATATTTGTTCCTAACTTCGTTTTGTACAACTATGAACCAAATTTGGTGACATTAATTAAACAAGTTTCGTATAAATATAACTAAACGAAATTACTCAAAAAATGATATCGGGACTGAAAAACAAACACATGCGTATCCTCATTTGTTATTTCGAAAAAGAGAGCCAAAATATTTTTTTACGTAACAGACCGGCAAAGACTTATATTAAACATATTACACACGTAAGAGTCAAACATAGTGAAAATGAATCACACACTCGTCAATTCTTGTCCGTATAACTCAGCTCCCGGACGCACGTTAAATGCAGAATCAATATATAACAAGCACATCTAAATGACCATAAATTATCAATGTAAAATGAAATTATATTGCGACGTATTGGTCCTACGATGGCTGACAGTAACTGTTGAATTGTAAATGTACTAATTGTCTGAGTTGCTTGATGAAATAATCTCACATTCGAGCCAATTTATGATTACATATATTACATTTGTTGACATAAAATGATCAGTGAGAGCATTTAATAATTTATTGCAAACTCGTTTAGTAAATTTTATATTAAATTATAACTAAATATCGTCAATATTTCACTAGAAGCTGTATTACCTGTGACCTATTTCGTGAGCAATCACCTGGGCAGTGTAGAAATTCTGACTGTCCTCTACAATTGAGATGCTTTTTTGCGTGCATTCCGTTTTCATGTTTGCGTAGCCTGAAAGACGTAAACAGCGCAGCTTAGTTCATTTTAATGCGGTGCCATGGTAACAAATACGCTGTTTTCGACTTTCCAATATAATGTTCCACCTAATCAATGGAACTTTAGTTGTTCCACTCCTAGCTAGATGTGGTTTCATTTTAAAATCATTCAACTTTCATGTCACCATTAACTTAAATCATTTAATTTTCATTTCATTATTTAACTTTCATCATTTAACTTTCATTTCAATATTTAACCTTCATGTCACCATTTAATGTTCATGTCACCATTAACCTTCATGTCACCATTTAACTTTTATGTCATCATTAAAACTTTCATGTCACCATTAACTTTCGGGTCCTCCTTGGCCGAGTGGTCTAAGACACAGTCTCAAGATCACTTACCTCTCACCGCTAAGATCGTAAGTTCGAATCCCGTTCGCACTAAAAACTTTATGTGAGAAAGTTACCAGTTACTTGCGGAAGGACGGTGGTTTTACTCAGTCTACTCCATCAGTAAAACTGGATATGTCACATATAACCTGAAATGTGTTGAAAATAGCGTTTAACCCCATTCAATAAAAAAAACAAAAACAAAAAAACACTTTAACTTTCAAGTTATCATTAACTTTTATGTCACCATTAACTTTCATGTCATTATTAACTATAATCATTTAACTTTCATATCACCATTTACTTTCATGTCATAATTCAACTTTCATCGTCACCATTAACTTCCATGTCACCATTAACTTTCATGTCACCATTAACTTCCATGTCATCATTAACTTCCATGTGACCATTAACTTTCATGTCATTAACCTCCATGTCACCATTTACTTTCATGTCATAATTCAACTTCCATCGTCACCATTAACTTCCATGTCACCATTAATTTTCATGTCACCATTAACTTCCATGTCATCATTAACTTCCATATCACCATTAACTTTCATGTCACCATTAACTTCAATGTCACCATTAACTTTCATGTCACCATTAACTTCCATGTCACCATTAACTTTCATGTCACCATTAACTTCCATGTCACCATTAATTTCCATGTGACCATTAATTTCCATGTCACCATTAACTTTCATGTCATCATTAACTTCCATGTCACCATTAACTTTCATGTCATCATTTACTTCCATGACATCATGAACTTTCATGTCACCATTAACTTCCATGACACCATTAACTTTCATGTCACCATTTACTTCCATGTCACCATTAATTTCCATGTCACCATTCACTTTCATGTCATCATTTACTTCCATGACATCATAAACTTTCATGTCACCATTAACTTCCATGACACCATTAATTTTCATGTCACCATTTACTTCCATGTCACCATTAATTTCCATGTCACCATTAACTTTCATGTCATCATTAACTTCCATGTCACCATTAACTTTCATGTCATCATTTACTTCCATGACATCATACTTTCATGTCACCATTAACTTTCATGTCATCATTTACTTCCATGACATCATAAACTTTCATGTCACCATTTACTTTAATCATTTAATTTTCATCATTTAGCTTTCATATCCACATTTAACGTTTATGTCATCCATTGTATACTCTTAAAACTATAGTTTTTATCTTCGTTGATAGTATCACGACAAACATGTCAACAAGCCTTCTAAAAGATGAAACTTAGCTACGTGTTTCTAGTAAAGGAACGAACGGCAATGTTTAATGTACCCATGCTCACGACTTTATTCCATCTGCACAGCAATGACCATAAGTTATTGATATACTACTATATTTAATATTATATTTTATAAAAAATATATTAACAGCTTAAAAAACCGGTTAAGTTGCGCTAATTTGAAAATACGAGTGAACATTATTTAAAAGTATATATTAACATGTGCTTGGGATTGTGTCAATTATGCCCATGGGTAGTATGCGATACCCTTTTTATCAAAAGAAAATGTGAAATATAATGTCTTTCAATCATTTGCAAAGAACTATTCTCTTTTCTGAAAAAGATTCTTCGTAGTAAAGGGCCGGTACGCATACTGGGGTACCTTAATTTCATATTTGCATAATGTAGATACGTTTATCATTTTCAGAGGTAGAGTGTACATTGATCAATTTGCTGTTTGCCCATCTGTGTATACATACATACACAGTTCTCCCAATACCTGATATCTCCCGATTAAGGTGTGTTATACCCTAATGTAAAAATGTAATTCCTGCCTGTCCCACAATTCATAGCACTATAATGCGTTTCCTAAACTGTATAATTTAACGTCGGTTGAAGCAACTGATAATCAGCATGCTCGTATGCCACCAGGACCGTCTGATGAACACATAGTATGACACATGACGTTATTTCTCACAGGAAACAGTTCAAAGAACTATAGTTTGTTATAAAGGAAGATCGCCTTACCGGAAAAGGTAGAGTTGCTTGTGTGTGTGAGAGTATACCTAATTGAAAGAAACAGAAACAAACAGTTGTGATCTCATGGCGGTAATCGACAGTAGCTGTTTTAAAATATGATAAAATAGGTTAAGTATACTGTAATTTTGAAATTTGCGACCGTATATGAGGTTTGTAATGGTCGCAAATTTCCTTTAACGGCGACAAGGCACTTTTTACGTTTTATCATTAAAATTCGCTCGCTGAACCAAGTTACTCAAGCGATAAGCGTTTAGACTGAACTAACCGTTAACGTCTCACACAACAATAAATTTTGTACTGTTCTACATATAGAGACATGCACTTCTGGAACACTGGATACATTACCAATGGTTCTAAAAGTGCCTTATTCCCATAGATAGTCCTCTGTTGGTCCAAATATGCAGAAAAAAACATGGGGTTGACCAGGTTGCTTTTTCACAATTTCGATGGCTTGATGGCACCCCTTCATTTTTGACAATTCCGCCCATTTGTTGCAGTGTATCACTACGCATCTTTAAACTGTTATAGCACCATCAAACAGTTCCCAGGGTCACCCAGACTTTGCAGAAATCATGAAAATGTTCCAATGTTCCCATATGCACAAAGAAATATGACATTTTAAAAAAAAAATTACCCAACCGCTTTACACAGCTCTAATTTCTTGGGCGTAATAATCTTTCTACCGTCATGCAAGGGAGGTAATTGTTCAGTGAGACCTTGAAGAGTAGAAATTGTCATGACATGTGACTGAAATTTTTGTCGAACAAACCTTTACCATTTCTAAATATAAAAGTATGCCTTTTGAATTCATCGCGCAACTGTTTTCGAATTCATGCACCAAAATAAGATGGGGGTCACACATGCATCAATCAGTTTCGGACGACTCGAAAACAAGAAAAACTGCCAAATTTTTTTAGCCATTGTACCTTAATAAAAATAATTCTAGAAACAGAAATAGTTTGAAAATGTCCTTGTATTGCCTCCTATAGTGTATCTATCTGACTGCATATTCACTTTATTGTATATGCAACATTACATAACTAAAGTGTCAAAATACATGACCATATATGGATAAATAGTTGTTTTTGCTTCAAATAATGCTGTTTTGTTGCAAAACTATATATTTGACTTTTTTTTATATCTATAACAAACACATATTAATGTTTGAAGGTGCCCAGCAATAATTTGCAGGTCACTGACACTAACCATGCCCCCTTTTTCAATACATGAATGAATAACATACTTTTGTACATGCATTAGATTCATTATCAACTATGAATATATCCCTTACCAATTGAGGTATCTATTAGGCATATATTAAATTCCAATACTATATTGTTTATTTTATCAATAAAAATAGCAAATGAAAGTAAAGTGTTCATGAAAATCACTTTAAAGCAAGAAAATGAAACGATGAATGAAAATAAGACAAAATATTGATACAGCATATTTGGCTGGACCAATAAGCTCATTGCAAAAAGACGGTTTGCTAAAGCGCATCTCTTTACGACAAATTAGTTTGAAATAAATATATCAAAGAATATCGCTATAAGAAATATTTGTCGCGAGATGACTCGTTACTTTACAGATTTTCCAAAACTGGCATAAAAAAATGGGCAGTTAAAATAGAGTTGTTGCAATAATTATATGAAAATTAGAAATTGTCATATTGGAGAATGCTATACTGTTGAATGTGGAGAAAAATATTGTACACATTCAATAACAGACATTGAAAAAACATCATCTTCAATGAGAAAAATCTATATTCTATAGCAAGCATCATGTATTTTTATTTGAAAAAAAAGTAAGAAGAACAACCGAAAGAAATCAGATGATGGTACAAAAGTTTCAAGCACAGGTTAACTAAACTCTGAGAAATTATTACGCGAATTTGTTTCGCGTCATTTCAAAGATGTCGCATTTTACCATTTACCTGAATGTCCAAGAGTAGGTAAATACTGTGTATAAGCCAGACCCAGCCGCATAAGTATCAACAATGAGGAGAAAAAAATGACAGTAAAACAAAAATGGCAGTCATACGCCATACCATTAAAATGAAACGCGACAGTTTGGCGGTCTGTATATCGAAAACTGGATAACGAGCTGTTGATAACAAATATCAATGACAAAATAATGAAACAGGAAATTTCTCCGTAATTCATGATCAATATAATATTAATTGATAAACAGCGACATAAAAACAATATTGCTCATACGCGACCAACCGTATTGTCAAAAAGCATGCGCTAAAGATTGGAAACAGTATCGCGACAAATGTTACCATTTTTATGTGGGTGGGGTATGAATTATACATAAATAATGAGTTTCTAACACAAAAAAATGGTTTAACTTACATGAATCATGAAACCTGGATGCAGTGAATGCTCTAGACAAGCTTTTGTTGTGATATATTAGCATCACTGTCTCTCTGTGTGACTTTCAAGTGTTTTTAAGTGCAAACTTCTATTCATTTTAGCCAGGATTTTGAGACAGATGGCTAAAATCAAGTCTTATCACATGATGCAGCAAAGCATATTTGCATACATGATCATTTCTTTTTCAGTTAAATAGATGATCTCACTTTTTGTTCCTTCCATTGAATTGAATAAATCCTGATTCCAACATTTCCATGACAAATTTTCAGCTGCTCAGTATCATTGCCCTATTTGCTTTACTGTTTTAGCTTCAAGTTTGGTTTTGCCTGTGTGACACTTCTCTATTACACTCAAAGTCATCCATTTTTCACAAAAATACATTTATTTTTCCATTTAGAGGTTTCAAATACAGTATTTCCCATAGAAAGTGACATATTTTCAAAAAGAAAGTAAATCTGAATCACAAAGATGCAGTTTCCTCCCAGCGTCTACCGAAAATGATCTGATTCTTGAACGTCTCACACACCAATTAATTTTGTACTGTTCTAAATATAGAGACATGCACTTCTGGAACACTGGATACATTACCAATGGTTCTAAAAGTGCCTTATTCCCATAGATAGTCCTCTGTTGGTCCAAATATGCAGAAAAAAACATGGGGTTGACCAGGTTGCTTTTTCACAATTTCGATGGTTTGATGGCACCCCTTCATTTTTGACAATTCCGCCCATTTGTTGCAGTGTATCACTACGCATCTTTAAACTGTTATAGTACCATCAAACAGTTCCCAGGGTCACCCAAACTTTGCAGAAATCATGAAAATGTTCCAATGTTTCCATATGCACAAAGAAATATGACATTTTATGCATTTTTAAAAAAAAAATTACCCAACCGCTTTACACAGCTCTAATTTCTTGGGCGTAATAATCTTTCTACCGTCATGCAAGGGAGGTAATTGTTCAGTGAGACCTTAAGCCGAATGACGCATATTAGCAATGATGCGCTATAAAACTAGTTTCTGGTAAAAACTAAACTAAATCGACAAACTGATCCAAATTTACAATATATCTTTATATATTTAACATTTTACAAATAAAAAATAATTTAAATGGACAAGACATTTTTTTAAAACCACTGTTTACATTGTTTAAGGTGACGTTGTAAACAAATGACGTAGTAATACATGAAACGCGAAAACGTGATTTTACCGACGGTATATGCAGTTTTGATACCAAAAACCTAATAGCACCAACCAATGAAATCACAGAAAATTTCTGAAGGTGTTAGAATTGATTATAGTTGATAGTTATTATTGTTTATAATTTAGCTATGCACTTATCATGTTGTTATTATTTTGTATTAACAAGTATGCATATGTTGAATAAATGGGGTGTCACAGACGTTAGTAGGAAATACTAATGTCAATGTAAAACTTCGTACAAAAATATCATGCGTAGTAAGAAAAGACGTTTTAACTTTAAACAAATAAACGAAAAAAGAAAATCTAAGACAGTAAACCGAAGCAATCTTTTAAGTATTTGAAAAAATAGTAATAAAAGGAATATAGCTAGAGAATTGTACTTTTGTACTTAGGAAAATCAACGAGATGCTTGACACTCCAATAACCGTTTCTAAAACTTTATACGCCACGAAAAGCGTCTCTGCGTAGGTTATATTGACCTGAAAAAAGGGTTTTGACAGTAAATATAGAAACGCATTCCGGTTAAAACTATACAAAACTGGCATACAGGGTAAAACAATATTACGCGTCATTTAACATATATGTATGAATAGGTGAAGTCGTGTTGAAAGTTGTATTTAGTTTTTTTCTGATTTCTTTGTACACTCGATTGAATTAAGCCGTGGGGAGGTTATTTCGCCTATTTTACTATCTTTATTTATGGAAGACTGATTCTGTATTGCTGATTGCTGATATAATATCAATATTGTTATTTTTTGCCGATATGGCAATTTTAGGTAATTCAACACAATAGCGTTAATATCTTATATACATATTGTAATATTTTATAGTTATGGCATATTTCAATAATGGTAACTCTGCTTATAAACATCTTTTCTCTTTATGGAAGTGAATAGGTAAATAAAATTAAAAATAAATCTGGTATTAAAAATGGTAACATTTGTTGGTTTGTCTGAAGTATGGGTAACAGCGATACCATATAATAACGGTTTATGTCTAGTATACCCTTATATATCTTTAACTTTACAACGTACATTTGCTGGTTTATATAAAGTATGGGTAACAGCGATATCATATAATGATGGTTTATGTCTAGTATACCCTTATATATCTTTAACTTTACAACGTACATTTGCTGGTTTATATAAAGTATGGGTAACAGCGATATCATATAATAATGGTTTATATCTAGTATACCGTTATATATCTTAAACTTTACAACGTACATTTGCTGGTTTATCTAAAGTATGGGTAACAGCGATACCATATAATTAGGGTTTATGGCTATTTTACCCTTATATATCTTTAACTTTACAACGTACATTTGCTGGTTTATCTGAAGTATGGGTAACAGCGATACAATATAATTAGGGTTTATGGCTAGTTTACCCTTATATATCTTTAACTTTACAACGTACATTTGCTGGTTTATCTAAAGTATGGGTAAAGCGATACCATATAATTAGGGTTTATGGCTAGTTTACCTTTATATATCTTTAACTTTACAACGTACATTTGCTGGTTAGTCTGAAGTATGGGTAACAGCGATACCATATAATTAGGGTTTATGGCTAGTTTACCCTTATATATCTTTAACTTTACAACGTACATTTGCTGGTTTATCTAAAGTATGGGTCACAGCGATACCATATAATTAGGGTTAATGGCTAGTTTACCCTTATATATCTTTAACTTTACAACGTACATTTGCTGGTTAATCTGAAGTATAGGTAACAGCGATACCATAAAATTAGGGTTTATGGCTAGTATACCCTTATATATCTTTAACTTTACAACGTACATTTACTGGTTTATCTGAAGTATGGGTAACAGCGATACCAAATAATTAGGGTTTATGGCTAGTTTACCCTTATATATCTTTAACTTTACAATGTACATTTGCTGGTTTATCTAAAGTATGGGTAACAGCGATACCATATAATTAGGGTTTATGGCTAGTATACCCTTATATATTTTTAACTTTACAACGTACATTAGCTGGTTTATCTAAAGTATGGGTAACAGCGATACCATATAATTAGGGTTTATGGCTAGTTTACCCTTATATATCTTTAATTTTACAACGTACATTTGCTGGTTAATCTGAAGTATGGGTAATAGCGATACCATATAATTAGGGTTTATGGCTAGTTTACCCTTATATATCTTTAACTTTACAACGTACATTTGCTGGTTTATCTGAAGTATGGGTAACAGCGATGCCATATAATTAGGGTTTATGGCTAGTTTACCTTTATATATCTTTAACTTTACAACGTACATTTGCTGGTTTATCTAAAGTATGGGTAACAGCGATACCATATAATTAGGGTTTATGGCTAGTTTACCCTTATATATCTTTAATTTTACAACGTACATTTGCTAGTTTATCTAAAGTATGGGTAACAGCGATACCATATAATTAGGGTTTATGGCTAGTATACCCTTATATATCTTAAACTTTACAACGTACATTTGCTGGTTTATCTAAAGTATGGGTAACCTGGCAGGTCAATCTTTACGAACAATAGTATAGTGAATGCCTGGTTGATAGTTAACACAAAAGCGGTGACCGCTAAAACATATATACAAGCTTACGTACATTGTTAATAGTACCGCATGGTCGTGCCGAATTGTGGTCTGTAATTTAGCGGAAAATGTTTGGAAACTCGGCAATACCAAATCAGGATTAATTGTATCCTTCAACGAGGACGATACAACTACTTTCTCAGTCCATTGCGAGGAGTTGGCTGTCTGAAAAAAGCAATTAATGGTAACGCTTAATGTGAAACATGGTAACTTCCGTGAATGTCGACTTAACAGTTAGGATATAGAACGGACCCTGCTCTCCTGATTGGGTCCGTTAAATTGTACCACATCCGAGCACGTTAATTGGGCAGTTCGATTAGTAAGCGTTCAATTGCTATGAATTGAATTGTAGGACAGGCATAGAATTCCCTGTTTTTTAAATTAGGGGTTCGATAGGCCAGTTTCGGTATAGATTACTTAAAAGTGTTACTGAAAATCAAATTTATAATACTCTATGTAGGATTGTTTATATTATATAAAAATATGAAATGGTTTAACTTTTTAGATAAAATAAGTTCAAACAGTTAAAAAGGTGGGGGTCATTAGAATCAAAGGTCAAATGTGCCAAATTTATGAGATTATATGACAAGTAAATGTAGCCTTAAGCTTCCTTCATATAGAAAGGACAGGCTGTGTTTGTAGGTCAGGTATGAACGTGTTTAATGTGGAGTTAGTAATTAAAAAAATGACTAATGATAAGATACGACAAAGGTAGTAATGAGTTAACCGATGAGAAAATAAGGCTAGGTGCATTTTTGGTAATGTGTACATTAATGTGTGGTACATAGTCGGACAGTCAGGTTAGAAACGACCCTGAACGAGTTAAGATGTATGTTGAAAATTATAACTTT
This sequence comes from Panopea generosa, assembly GCA_029582155.1. Classification (NCBI taxonomy): domain Eukaryota; kingdom Metazoa; phylum Mollusca; class Bivalvia; order Adapedonta; family Hiatellidae; genus Panopea; species Panopea generosa. The sequence continues at coordinate 27,646,049 of CM055905.1, forward strand.
AGTAGAGATCAAGCCAATTGTTGATTTGGTGACTTATATAAATATGTGAATAAACTTAGGTTAAATAAAAGCACCCTTGTTCTAGTATCTGTTATGGCTGAAATGAATCTCATTTCGAATAGTCGTTCTCATTTATAACACACATTATAAAACGTATTGTGTAATTGCATTAAGTTTTATCAGCTTAAGAAAATAATCCGGGAAATATTAATATGTTATTGCAAAGATTATTCCGCAAACAGCTGATATTTCTTAATTCGTCTTTCGATAGTCCACATGAAACTCACTCTAACATTAATTGCCTCCTATATTGAAGTTATATAGTTTTAACGGTGGTGGAAGACTTCAGAATTAATTTAGAAGAACCACAGTTCTTTCGCAGGTTATTGGCAGTCAAACTTTCTAACATAAAGTTACATCTATTAAGATCGAACTGGGCTCGAACTATTGGCCTACGTGGTGAACGGTAAGTGGTTGCTAAATGGCAGCGTTTTTCGAGCACTCGATGGTAACAAGTACAGCGGATACCGATATATTTACTATATTTATGATAGAGAGAATTATGTGGAGCGCGTGGTCCAGTGGTAGAGCACCGAACCCATGATCGGAGGGTCGTGGGTTCGATCCTCCGCTACGGCTATGTGTGGTGTCCTTGAGCAAGGCACTTTTTCCGCATATGCTTTGTACTGGTACTACCCAGGAAGACTTCGAGCGAGATTTGTCTAAGTTGTAAGAACTTGTTTCACAATCGAAGTAAAACTAGAAAATAAATTGAGAAATACTCATATATACGAACCGTTCTAATCACGATCCCAACCAGTTTGATATTGATGAACACGTTTCCATTTTGGAGAGTTTTGTAGATCTCATTACTCTGAAATAAATAGTTTTACATATCACAGACATATTGTATAATATGAAGACGGGAAAAAGAGCGATGTCGTGTACAGCCGTAAATCAGGTTCCATAATAGATATCTATTATCACAACTTATGTATATCTGTATTGTTCTTATAACAATTTGATCTTTGTAATATTTGCATAGAGGATTTTTATAAACTTGGTTGACCTTCAGTGTGATACATGTATATATGGATTCGACAGATATTACAAAGCTGATAAAACAATTCTGATTGAAGTGGTAGCACGATTAGTTTCATTGTCTTACATTGTACACATTGTTATGCATTTTAAACAGGAGTAACATTGTTTAGTGTAGTTAAGAGAGAGAGAGAGAGAGAGAGAGAGAGAGAGAGAGAGAGAGAGATTAATTAATGTACACTATACAATCATATTGTTGTTGATTATTTAAGTTACTATTTCTAAATATTTAGAAATTTATCAAACGCCATTTCTTATTATGCGTCTCTAGTTTAGATTTTCGCTTGCGCTAAGATTTGTTTCTATGTTTTTGCATTCTTTTAAATATATAAAATTAGAAACGATATTGAATCAATAATGCTAATATCGCTTATTCAAAATAATGAAAGGTCACTGCTTACAGATCGTACAAGAGTTCCCAGGTATTCGGTCACGTGACTTTTGGCGTTGGATACACGTTCATGGTGCGACAATGTCATATCTGTCTTGTCATACCAACTGTAAGACAATATCTAAACGTTGAAGAGAGGCTATAAGGATATATAGTCAAACCTGCAAAAAAGGTTACCTCTACTGAGTAGCCATTTGTCTTAAACATTCTCAGAGTATATTATTCTATATAAAGCAACAACCTGCCTTTAAAGACCACTTTTACTCCTTACCTTGACTGGCTGCTTAAGACAGGTTTTACTGCATTGGCTTCCCTGGCACTGTGCATTTAATGAAGATCAACGACATTTTCTACACATAACATGCTACATGTGGCAATTAGATTTATTCGTGAAGTAAATTTACATGTATCTGGATAGAGCCACTACCCTTCCACAAGTACTAAACAAACTGCCTCATACGAAAGGTTGGACCTTGGACACACGATATAAAAGGCAAGAAACAGTAGACCCAATGTCAGTATAGTGCGACTCGATTCAATATCATGTGTATCAAACTCGTATCAGCAGTTTGGTGGGTGTGGCGATTCTACGAATCGCAATATGACTTAAAGAGAATCGGAACCCTGTTAAAACGACACACGGCGATTTTTATTTTTATTCAAAACATATTTTTGAAATGTTTATTATACTGTGACGTCATTCAATTTTTCAGTTAAATTAACTGACCAATCAACGTTCTCAAATGTTGCTTTACCGACAAAAAAATGCTATTTAACGGACCCAACCGGGAGAGCTGGGTCCAAACTACAGACTTATGAATTGGGGTTTTACGGCTTAATAACGCATAAAGACGATGTCCATTTACAAAAATTAATATTGAAAAAGATCAAAAAAACATCAACAAATGATTATGCAGAATAACTAAAATCTTGGCACTTTAACCTACGTTGATATGTACTTACACTTTGAAGGCACTGTAGTTCACAACTAGTACGACTTAAACTTATGTTGATATGTACTTACACTTTGAAGGCACTGTAGTCCACAGCTAGTATGACTTCAACCCACGTTGATATGTACTTATACTTTGAAGGCACTGTAGTTCACAAATAGTACGACTTCAACCTATTTTGATATGTACTTACACTTTGAAGACACTATAACTCACAGCTAGTACGACTTCAACCAATGTTGATATGTACTTACACTTTGAGGGCACTGTAGTTCACAGCTAGTACGACTTCAACCTACGCTGATATGTACTAACACTTTGAAGGCACTGTAGTCCACAGCTAGTATGATTTCAACCTACGTTGATATGTAATTACACTTTGAAGGCACTGTAGTCCACCACTAATACGACTTCAACCTACGATGATATGTACTTTCACTTTGAAGGTACTGTAGTTCACAGCTAGTACGACTTCAACCTACGTTGATACGTACTTACACTTTGAAGGCACTGTAGTCCACAGCTAGTACGACTTCAGCCTACGTTGATATGTACTTTCACTTTGAAGGCACTGTAGTACACAACTGGTACGAATTCAACCTACGTTGAAATGTACTTACACTTTGAAGGCACTGTAGTTCACAACTACTACGACTTCAACATACGTTGATATGTACTTACACTTTGAAGGCACAAGTCACTGCTAGTACGACTTCAACATACGTTGATATGTACTTACACTTTGAAGGCACTGTAGTCCACAGCTAGTGCGACTTCAGCCTACGTTGATATGAACTTTCACTTTGAAGGCACTGTAGTACACAACTAGTACGACTTGAACCTACGTTGATATGTACTGACACTTTGAAGGCACTGTTGTTCACAGCAAGTACGACTTGAACCTACGTTGATATGTACTTACACTTTGAAGGCACTAGTCACTGCTAGTACGACTTCAACATACATTAATATGTACTTATACTTTGAAGGCACTGTAGTCCACAGCTAGTACGACTTCAGCCTACGTTGATATGTACTTTCACTTTGAAGGCACTGTAGTACACAACTAGTACGAATTCAACCTACGTTGAAATGTACTTACACTTTGAAGGCACTGTAGTTCACAACTAGTACGACTTCAACATACGTTGATATGTACTTAAACTTTGAAGGCACTGTAGTTCACAGCTACATGTTGTACGAATTCAACCTACGTTGATACGTACTTTCACTTTGAAGGCACTGTAGTTCACAACTAGTACGACTTCAACTTACGTTGATATGAACTTACACTTTGAAGGCACTGTAGTTCACAGCTAGAACGACTTCAACCTACGTTGATATGTACTTACATTTTGAAGGCACTGTAGTCCACTGCTAGTACGACTTCAAAATATGTTGATATGTACTTATGCTTTGAAGGCACTGTAGTTCACAGCTAGTACGACTTCAACCTATGTTGATATGTACTTACATTTTGGAGGCACTGTAGTCCACAGCTAGTACGACTTCAAAATATGTTGATATGTACTTACACTTTGAAGGCACTGGAGTTCACAGCTAGTACGACTTCAACCTACGTTGATATGTACTTACACTTTGAAGGCACTGTAGTTCACAGCTAGTACGACTTCAACCTACGTTGATATGTACTTACACTTTAAAGGCATTGTTGTCCACAGCTAAGACGACTTCAACCTACGTTGATATGTACTTACACTTTGAAGGCACTGTAGTTCACAACTAGTACGACTTCAACCTACGTTAATATGTACTTACATTTTGAAGGCACTGTAGTACACAACTAGTACGACTTCAATCTACGTTGATATATACTTACATATTGAAGGCACTGTAGTTCACAGCTAGTACGACTTCAACCTCCATTGATATGTACTTATTCTTTGAAGGCACTGTAGTCACAGCTAGTACGACTTCAACATACGTTGATACGTACTGATACTTTGAAGGCACTGTAGTTCATAGCTAGTACGACTTCAACCTATGTTGATATGAACTTACACTTTGAAGGCATTCTAGTCCACAGCTAGTACGACTTGAACCTACGTTGATATGTACTTACACTTTCAAGGCACTGTAGTTCATAACTAGTACGACTTCAACCTACGTTGATATGTACTCACAATTTGAAGGCACTGTATTTTACAACTTGTACAACTTCAACCTACGTTGATATGTACTTACAATTTGAAGGCACTGTAGTTCACAACTAGTACGACTTCAACCTACGTTGATATGTACTTTCACTTTGAAGGCACTGTAGTTCACAACTAGTACGACTTCAACCAACGTTGATATGTACTTACATTTTGAAGGCACTGTAGTACACAACTAGTACGACTTCAACCTACGATGATATGTACTTACACTTTGAAGGCACTGTAGTTCACAGCTAGTACGACTTGAACCTACGTTGATATGTACTTACACTTTGAAGGCACTGTAGTTCACAGCTAGTACGACTTGAACCTACGTTGATATGTACTTACACTTTGAAGGCACTAGTCACTGCTTGTACGACTTCAAAATATGTTGATATGTACTTATGCTTTGAAGGCACTGTAGTTCACAGCTAGTACGACTTCAACCTATGTTGATATGTACTTACACTTTGAAGGCACTGTAGTCCACATCTAGTACGACTTTAACCTACGTTGATATGTACTTACTCTTTGAAGGCACTGGAGTTCACAATTAGTAAGACTTAAACCTACGTTGATATGTACTTACAATTTGAAGGCACTGTAGTTCACAGCTAGTACGACTTCAACCTACGTTGATATGTACTTACAATTTGAAGGCACTGTAGTTCACAGCTAGTACGACTTCAAACTTCGTTGATATGTACTTACACTTTGAAGGCACTGTAGTTCACAGCTAGTACGACTTCAACCTACGTTGATATGTACTTACACTTTGAAGGCACTAGTCACTGCTAGTACGACTTCAACATATGTTGATATGTACTTATGCTTTGAAGGCACTGTAGTTCACAACTAGTACGACTTCAACCTATGTTAATATGTACTTACACTTTGAAGGCACTGTAGTCCACAGCTAGTACGACTTCAACCTAAGTTGATATGTACTTACACTTTGAAGGCACTGGAGTTCACAGCTAGTACGACTTTAATCTACGTTGATATGTACTTACACTTTGAAGGCACTGTAGTTCACAGCTAGTACGACTTCAACCAACGTTGATATGTACTTACACTTTGAAGGCACTGTAGTCCACAGCTAGTACGACTTCAACCTACGTTGATGTGTACTCACACTTTGAAGGCACTGTATTTCATAACTAGTACGACTTCAACCTACGTTGATATGTACTCACACTTTGAAGGCACTGTAGTTCACAACTTGTACAACTTCAACCTACGTTGATATGTACTTACAATTTGAAGGCACTGTAGTTCACAGCTAGTACGACTTCAACCTACGTTGATATGTACTTACACTTTGAAGGCACTGTAGTTCACAGCTAGTACGACTTGAACCTACGTTGATATGAACTTACACTTTTAAGGCACTAGTCACTGCTAGTACGACTTCAAAATACGTTGATATGTACTTATGCTTTGAAGGCACTGTAGTTCACAGCTAGTACGACTTCAACCTATGTTGATATGTACTTACACTTTGAAGGCACTGTAGTCCACAGCTAGTACGACTTCAACCTACGTTGATATGTACTTACACTTTGAAGGCACTGGAGTTCACAGCTAGTGCGACTTTAACCTACGTTGATATGTACTTACACTTTGAAGGCACTGTAGTTCACAGCTAGTACGACTTCAAACTACGTTGATATGTACTTACACTTTGAAGGCACTGTAGTTCACAGCTAGTACGACTTCAAACTACGTTGATATGTACTTACACTTTGAAGGCACTGTAGTTCACAGCTAGTACGACTTCAACCTACGTTGATATGTACTTACACTTTGAAGGCACTAGTCACTGCTATTACGACTTTAACATATGTTGATATGTACTTATGCTTTGAAGGCACTGTAGTTCACAGCTAGTACGACTTCAACCTATGTTGATATGTACTTACACTTTGAAGGCACTGTAGTCCACAGCTAGTACGATTTCAAACTACGTTGATATGTACTGACACTTTGAAGGCACTGTAGTCCACAACTAGAACTACTTCAATCGTATACCGTGATGCACCTCTGGTTTTACCTGCAATGAGCAAAATACCATGTAGTTTATAGATGCACAGTATATTTTCTACATTAAGAAATAAAGCGCCAGGCCCGATAAGGTAAATCGGTTACGCGTCTAACTATCAATCCAGAGGGCATGAGTTCGAATCCCCCACCCGGCAACAGTCTCCGTGATGATTGAAATACGACATTGTGTCTCATTATCGTTCGTATCTCACCACTGATTCAAGTGGGAAAGTTATCAGTTATTTGCGGAGATGGGGTGCTCGAGTACTGGTTAATCCCTCGATGGCATTAAAATGACGCTAAATATTCAATCAATCAATAGAATTAAAGCGGATAGAATGTTATTCAATGGTGATCGAAAATAAAATACCAGATTCAGCAATATTCCGCGTGTTTTTTTCCCCTAGGTATTCGATCTTAGATGATTGGCATCTTAGATTATTGGCATAATTTTCACAACAGTGATGCTCTTGTGTTGGTAACGAAACAAACTATTATCCGTCTTATACTCCCGAAAATGATACATATTGGTTAATTTGTTAATTTATTTGCATTGTATCACTGTTGTTTATAATAAAGGTAATGAGGTCAGATTAACTGAATGCCAGTCGAGATTGAGTTTCATTATTAAATTGCCACTCTAGCCAAGAACGACTCTATCAATATAGTAGCAAGACGTAATTAAATCAGACCTACTGAAAGCCAGTCGCGATGGAGTTTCATTATTAAATTGCCACTCTAGCCATGAACGACTCTATCAATACAGTAGCACGTCATCAACATTGCCATATGTCTCTGTAAAACACGCACGCAGTTATCATGAATCTGTGCATTGGAACCCAACATTACCATGCCTCCAGCTACATGTGAACACACACAATCAAATACAGAAGACGCCAAAAGAAGGATATACGTATATCGTTCGATACAATTTTCAAATAATGATATTGATAATAATAACTATAGCAACGAGCTTAACGAAATCTTACCGGAAACAATAAAACTGTTAACAACGCTGGCAAAAATAAATATCGCTAACAGGAAAAAGTGGTTAATGTCCATGTTAGCGCAACTGTTGTATACTTATAAAGAATGATTAACATTTGCTCTATATTCGGATTATATTTACTTTAATTACTTAATAGGTCAGCTTATCACTGGACATAGATACCAGCAATGTATGCCAAAACTGTCGGACGTTAAAGTTATTATGTTATTAATTACGAGAATTCATATTGACCTTAGTACTGGGCCTAGGACTGTCAGTCAGAGGTCCAATATTAAGGCAAATACTAATTCACTTAATTAAATATCATGGCATCTTTTATATTTTATAAATTCACTAGTACGTGATTGACTTGATAAGAGGTGACGGAGAACATACACATATCTGCAGCCTTGCGCCAATACGACAGTCGTTGGTCCAATATCAAGGCAAATGTGAAATCACATAATAACATATTTTTCCACATGTCTTACGTACTTATTATAAAACTTATTTTAATCAACATTTCAATAACAACTTAAGGAACAAACTAAGGAATTTCGATTTACAAATTTTACTTTAAAAGATATCTTAATATGACAATGTACTGTTTACTTATTCAAATAGTGTTACCACACTTCTTCTTCTTCTTCTTCTTCTTCTTCTTCTTCTTCTTCATCTTCTTCCGTTACTGCACAAAATCCCACTCTTGGGCATCGTCGTATACTTTCATAAGTTGGTTAACATTCTTGGTTAATTTTGATGTTATTTGATATTAAGGTTCTGGCTAAATGTTTAATTCATCATTAATAATGTATGCCACATCCAAGTACTTTCTTCTGTTGTAATGATAGTGGTTTTACCTTCAATTATTTATTTCCAATTCCGATTCTGGCTTTTTCTCTTCGATTCAAGTACAATGTACTATGTTGGAATATGTTCATATAATATCGTCATTGTATAGACATGTGTAAATTGTGAGGAATGTCTAGTGTAAATCGTTTAAATCAGTCATCGGCGACATTTTTGTGTAAGGAGTGTCGTTCTTCCTTACAGCAAGGTTGAATGCTGATTGGATGAAATAATTAAATCGTGCAGCGTATCATATTATATCTGATTAGCCAGGCCAATTACCTGATATGACAAAGACAAATAGCACTATTCCATTCCAGGGTCTGTCGAGACAACTTCGAATTTTTATATAGAATACCTGTTATAAATTAGTCGTGATTGAAATCGATTATTGATCGTCTGAAATGTTCGATTGATCGATTAAAATCGTCATCTCGATTCCCAGTACTAGTACGTTACAAACATACGTAGTTCAGCATTGTATAATTAAATTTAAGTTTCAGATTTAATTTATAATATGTAATACTTAGCATATTCAACTTTTTTTAATTCTGTAACTGAAAAACAAAAACACTCGCAAAAGTCATTCGTATGAACCAGTTTGCGAATAACTCGCAAATAGCTCGTAAATTATCTTCCAGTAACGGAACACAACAGTTGAATATACTCTTTGCCTTTTAAGCTGCTTACAATCAATTCAATGACCATGTGAAAAATTGAAAAAAAAAACACAAACATTTCCAGCAAATTATCTTATCTTTTCTCTCTATCATTCTTATGAAAACTAAGTGTAATTTACCTAGATAAAATCTTGCCACAATCTGGTTGGCTCAATAGGACGAATAATTTCAACATGTATCTGTTCACCGACACTAAATACTCAGTCCTCAAAAACTTTTATGTCATTCCTAGATTCATACAGCATATTTATAGATTTAGTTTCCTCGATAAATAATCTGTTTTCTTTCGACATCTATTATCGCCTTTTGGCTTGACGTAGTTTGCTTTATTAGGCTATACCAAACTGTTCGTCATTATCAAGATTGAGCACATTATCAGCCAAAATACCTAATATTTGTACATTCGTTTAATAACATGAAACAAGAAAATATCGATAGATAAATAAACAACGTCGGTTTTACTGATAGTGATATATTGATGCAGGAATTCAAGAATTATTTTTCAAGATGGCGCCGCGATTTAGAATGAATCTCAAATTGGCGAAAATCTGAACCAATCAAATCATTCATTTTTGTATTGGTCTTGTTTGATGGTACTGGCTCAGTTTCTTCTTCTCATTTCAGTATAGAGGCAGAGCCACTATGTAGCATTGTCGTTAGCAATCTTGTAGAACATGACGGCATTGATTTCCTTCCTTCTCTCATGAAGACTCCTAGTCAAGTATGCTGACATGGTGGTGACGTTGCTTTTATCACAGTAATCAACAGAGACGAATCTCTGCGTTGTATCGTTTCTATTTTTTGTTAATATTGGCTTGAGTGTAAGGGTCCCAAACAGTGGCGACATACACAACCTAGGGGAATGACACAGGTCCTTTTAGTGGCTCTCAGGCATGAGCGAAAAATGTGGTATTGTTTGCCCTCTTCACGATCATGTCAATATGTGCGTTTCAGGATATGTTGCTGATGAGAACGACTCCAAGGTATTGGAGTAAGGGATAAGGCGTTTAAAAAATAATACAATGGTGAGCGTTTTTTGCCAATCAGAAAATGAAAATAAATCAAAATACAATAAACTGAACTCTGCAATTGATCATTGTTTTGTTGACCTCAAAGATATATGATTGCACCAACAGCACCACTTGCAGTGCATGTATTTATAAACATGACTTACAATTGCATGACTAAATAATGCTATAAATAGCAAGATAAATTGTTCATGCTTTATATAACATTATGATATTGCTCCCTTGACATGTATATGTAAACATAAAGATGGTGGACTTATCACGTTTCGGTAAAAATAAAGAGGTTATATCCAAGTTTATAAATGTAGAAATGCTGCATAATATGAGAACGCACCTGACAAACTATCTTAAACAACATTTTAGGACAGAGTTAGACTCGAACCAGTGACATAAGTGGTAAGAGGTAAGTGGGCGTAAGAGGATAGCACCTACTCGATCTTTGCTGATCCTTATTAATCAGTTACCAAACGCAACTATCTCAGCAAATATTCTAAAGTAACACGTGGCTTCTTTGATTGTCATTGAAGATATTTACTGAATATATTGCAAATTACTTTTCTACACAATTACCAAGGGTAAGTTTGAAAATAAAGAGAATATCCCAATAAGTCTATAAACATTTTATACTGGCAAATCAAAATAGAGGTCAAGGGGCCATCAGCGAGTCTAGAAATATTGCTGAATGACAATGTTTCAAGCCAGTCTTTCGAAATTCACTATCTTCACCCCTCTAACCCTGAAGTTGGTCGACCCCGTACCTGGCAAATAAAATCCTGTTTATATATTTTTTTTCTGTTTTCGAATGCATCATACCGCTTACAAATAGTTCAAAAGAATTGTGTATCGTGTATCCGTGGTCAGAAAAACCAACAGTGTAAAATACGTTTTATTTTCTTAGAAATATCAGTTCATATTTTTATGAATTTTTCTAATATTTAATGAACGCTTTAAACACTAGCGTGACGTCACGAATGTTAATACTTTCGTTAAGTCAATATGAAGCTCCATATACTACTTGGAGATGTTTGTGTCCCTATTGTAAATAAACCACAGCGTAATATTTCGTCTGAAGTGGAAAATGAGTAAAATTTGACAGTGTCAAGCTTTTGAAGATGAAAAGTAATGCGACAGTGTTATGGGTAGAATGTTGGTCGCTCACATAAAGATGTCTAGGGCTCGACTCTCAAAAACAACAGCAAGCCAGAAAAAAGAATCGAGAGCGGTTCATTTGTTCTCTGAGCTAATTTCACTTCAGTTTAATTGATTTAGTGGCAAAAAACGAAAGCTAAACTTACAAAAGTATAACCAAATGATTTTAAACAAACATTTTATTTGACTTTTATTATAATTATCCGATTAAAGACGCGGATGAGGATCCACATGTCTGGCAACATTGACTTCTTTTGTGAGTGCTGTATGTATGGCAGTCCAATGCAATACACCCGTCTTGTTTGTCTCCGTATTCACACCCTGAAATATAACCGTGATAATATATAGAACACTGGTGTGAGGGGTGTATATATGTGTGAGAATCTATAGTACACTAGTGTGAGGGTTGTGTATATGTGTGAGAATCTATAGAACACTGGTATAAGAGGTATGTAGATGTGTGAGAATCTGTAGTACACTGGTATGAGAGGTTTGTAGATGTGTGAGAATCTGTAGTACACTGGTGTGAGGGGTGTGTAGATGTATGAGAATCGGTAGTACACTGGTATGAAAGGTATGTTGCTGTGTGAGAATCTGTAGTACACTGGTATGAGAGGTATGTAGATGTGTGAGAATCTGTAGTACACTGGTATGAGTTGTATGTAGATGTGTGAGAATCTGTAGTACACTGGTATGAGAGGTATGTAGATGTGTGAGAATCTGTAGTACACTGGTATGAGAGGTTTGTAGATGTGTGAGAATCTGTAGTACACTGGTGTGAGGGGTGTGTAGATGTATGAGAATCTGTAGTACACTGGTATGAGAGGTATGTAGATGTGTGAGAATCTGTAGTACACTGGTATGAAATTATGTAGATGTGTGAGAATCTGTAGTACACTGATATGAGAGGTATGTAGATGTGTGAGAATATGTAGTACACTGGTATGAGAGGTTTGTAGATGTGTGAGAATCTGTAGTACACTGGTGTGAGGGGTTTGTATACGTGTGAGAAGCTGTAGTACACTAGTATGAGAGGTATGTAGATATGTGAGAATCTGTAGTACACGGGTATGAGAGGTATGTAGATGTTTGAGAATCTGTAAACTTGTGTGAAGGTATGTAGATGTGTGAGAACCTATAGTACACGGGTATGAGAGGTATGTAGATGTTTGAGAATCTGTAGTACACTTGTGTGAATGTATGTAGATGTGTGAGTATCTGTAGTACACTGGTATGAGAGGTATGTAGATGTGTGAGAATCTGTAGTACACCGGTGTGAGTTTGTGTATATATGTCTGAGTTTTTGCATCAATACTTATTTATTATTTAATTTATTAAACATGTTGGCAAAACAAATTTTGCCAACGAGTTAAAAATACTCAAAAATAAATATTTACATATTAACTGCATTCTGCCTAAATGAACTCTATATATAAACTACATTTCATTTCATAAACATATACAGCAATAGAGATGCAGTGCTGCGTTGAAACATCACATACTCTTAAAACCAGTACCATGTGTGTCAGAGTTAGGCTGTAGCATTCTGATACAGAACATTCCGCATACAGTGTTTGTCGTAAGCACATTATATGATAAATGAAACATTGCCATACACTACATGTAAAACCAATACCATGTGTGTCAGAGTTAGGCTGTAGCATTCTGGTACAGAACATTCCGCATACAGTGTTTGTCGTAAGCACATTATATGATAAATGAAACATTGCCATACACTACATGTAAAACCAATACCATGTGTGTGGGAGTTAAGCTGTAGCATTCTGGTACAGAACATTCTGCATACAGTGTTTGTTGTTAGCACATACTATGATAAATGAAACATCGTCAAACCCTACATTTAAAACCAGTACCATGTGTGTCAGATTTATGCTGTAGCATTCTGGTTAAGAACATTCCGCATACAGTGTTTGTCGTTAGCTCATTGTATGACAAATGAAACGTCGAGCTGTGACATATCTTCACCTGACAAGTAATGCTATAGCTCTCAATGCCCATTTATGCTTCCATTAAATAAGTGATTTATACAACTTCAATCTACGGTCATGATTGCTTTGTCTCCTTTAATTAATGTCGGTACTACCAAAATTGTACAAGTTAGTTAAAAACAAGTGTGTTATTGTCCGTTAGTATTTACCTGGCATTCATGAATATTACGTATATATTCTTAATTAATTTTCGGTGTCCGAACGCAAATAATAATATTACTATTGATAAACTGATACCAATTCAATATTAAATCGGTAGCATATCGCATTCACGAATAGCTGAACGGAGAAGGTGTTTAAACGCCCGAACAAATTTGCGAAGATTAATGAGTGCCAGATAATACTTACGCACAATAATCCCAGGGAACGTAATACCATAAGGAAAAGCATAAAGCATGATTACAGTTGATTCTTTGAACTTACCGGCGTGCTGTTTGTTTGCATATCTGGCACACGATTCGCAGCACAGGTCAGCGTTGTTACCGTAGTAACAGGTCCTGCTATCATACTGTGATCTGATATTATGTTGGCACCAGTCGCTTTTATCTCCATATGTACAATCTGTATTAAATATAAGTTGAATTATGCAAATCATATTAGAAATATCAAAGAACGGTTTCTAGATATGTGCAAAGATAAAATTGCATGTACGGAATAATAATTTTGGTTTTGTCTTTTTTTAAATATATATTTTATAGGCCGGAGTACTGTAAGAAAAATAGTATCGCTAGTGAAATGAAGAAAAAATATTGATGTTTGCTTCGAACCGATTCGTCTGGGCGACACCCGACTTATTAAATATATGAATACATGAATAATAAGTAATAAACCATATATTCATGTATATTAACAAAATTGTTAAGTACCGAAAATAGTACCAGTTGAATTAGAATAATCGGCGATTCGGATCTCAATTGTGAAACTATTTCTGGACGTCCTTCGGTTTTAAAAAGTGTATCTTTTTATAGAACATCTATTCTGCTACTAAACAAACATTTACTGTCAAATTACTAAACAATCATTTAGTGTTGAACTATTAAACAAGCATTTAGTGTCTAACAAGGATTTAGAATCAAACTACTAAACAAGCATTTAGTGTCAAACTACTAAACAAGCATTTATTGTCAAACTCTGTTTTGCATTGAAATATTAACGGCGGTTGTAAGTGAACGAAACCCGATAAAACCATCATACACATACCTGTGATTTCTTTATGTAAGTATTGTACTTCGTGTGAATAGGCTAGCTTTATGGGTTTGCGCTGCTCAGACCAAGATTGCAATTTTTTATTTTTAGTGTTATTTTGAATCAGAAAAAGAAGGTCAACTTTCGGTAGCTGTAATTTGAGCGTTTAGGTTGGAGCACTGTAAACAAACATTTCTATAAGAAGGGCCTTATTCTATGTATGCTATTGGGGTGGTTGCTTTGAATAATACTCCGGCTGCCGAGCGTGTATCTCTTTATTTTTGTAAATCATTGAAGCTTAAATCCAGTGTTTCTTATCCAAACGTATATGTCCAACAGGTGGCTTTAAATTAAAAATACCTCGTCACCACTATATCACGAACATAGCAAATAAACAAAATAATTGCTCCGGGCTATAGTGTAGTAGGTAGAGTTGGCCACTTACGCGAAGGTTGTAGGTTCGATCCCCAGCTCCACCCAGTTCCTCTTAAAAACACCACTCAGTACTGGTTCTATTTAATAATCAGGAAGCGGACTCGAGATCGATTCAAATAAACGTTGACCTTCTTTCGCAATTGAGCTGCCATAAATTAGCAAACTGAACAAAATAATTATAACAAAGTATAAAACCACCATGGATTCGCTAAATGTTAAAGGAAAATATAAGTCAGAGTATATTGAGGAACATGTTTTCACAGACTGATCAATTTATTTTTTAATATTCAACAAATCGCAGAGAAGGTCGATCCCCCTTTCTCCTCTGAATTCCCCAGTGTACAATACACACATGTAGAAGAAGCGACAACAGAGGTCAGTTTATCAAAATGTACTCATTGCACCATCTGTTACATGAATGTCAATTAATAATAGTGTGTTGAACCAACTATATATGTATTGAACCATCTGTAATGTTAATGCATAATAGTGTATGTTTATTAAACCATCCGTCATGTTAATAAAACAACTGTATGTACTGTACCACCTGTAATACTTTATGTATTGAACCAACATTATATGTATTGAACCGTTCATAATGTTTATGAATAAAAGTGCATGTATTGAACTGACTGTGAAGTTAAAGAATGAAATTGTATGTATTGAACCGACTGTCATGTTAATGAATAAAAGTGTATGTATTAAACCGACTGCCATGTTAATGAATAAAAGTGTATGTATTGAACCGACTGCCATGTTAATGAATAAAAGTGTATGTATTGAACCGACTGTCATGTTAATGAATAAAAGCGTATGTATTGAACCGACTGCCATGTTAATGAATAAAAGTGTATTGTCGCATAATCGACTCAACAACTCTTGTATATGATAAGTAAATTTTATTCACATAATTATAAAGTTCTCATAAGTTCAAAGTCACAAGCTAACATTTTTAAACTCGCTACTGCTCGTTTAAACTAACCCTAGTCTAACTAACATCTTACTCTGACCGTGGCTCAAACTCAACTCTCTGTCCACTCTATGCTAAAACCAGTCCCTGAATGAATCAACAGCTATTCTCTCATTGGACAATTAATTCCTATATTACTATTGGTCAGTTAACCAATTACCGATCTTAAAGTCCAGCCCACAATTACCTTGACAGCAATACATCAAGATAACCCTAGGCTATCATTTATCTCCAGTAAACTGTCATCCTATCTCATTAAACTGTCATAGATTCAAGATTCAAGACTTCCTCACTTATATGTACAATGTTTCTCAATACATACATATATCAATATATTTATTTATGTCAAATGAAGTATCTTCAATTCTAACATCTCAGTAGCATCCCATAATGTTACAGTATATATTGAACCAGCTGCTATGTTAATGAATAAAAGTGTATGTATTGAACCGACTGTCATGTTAATGAATAAAAGCGTATGTATTGAACCGACTGCCATGTTAATGAATAAAAGTGTTTGTATAGAACCGACTGCCATGTTAATTAATAAAAGCGTCCGATTGAACCGACTGCCATGTTAATGAATAAAAGTGTATGTATTGAACCGTCTGCCATGATAATGAACAAAAGTGTATGTATCTAACCGACTGCCATGTTTATGAATAAAAGTGTACGTATTGAACCGTCTGCCATAATAATGAATGAAAGTGTATGCATCGATACGACTTCCATGTTAATGAATAAAAGTGTATGTATCGAATCGACTGCCATGTTAATGAATTAAAGCGTATGTGTTGAACCGGCTGCCATGTTAATGGAAAAGTGTATGTATTGAACTGACTTTAATGCTAAAGGATAAAAGTGTATATATTGAACCGACTGTATATCTATCGAACCGTCTGTAATGTTTATGAATAAAAGTGTATGTATTGAACTGACTGTAATGTTATAAATAAAAATGTGTGGAAAAGTAAGAACACACTCACTTAGTGTATGTCTGTTCACAGAGTCGCATGTTGCACAGCAACGTTTGTAATTGTAGGAGTGATAGCAATGCCAGTTATTCTCAGGACTCTTGTAGTAGTCGCAGGTATGTCCGGAACTCAGAAGACCCGGGTCATCGCCCCATGGGCATGTATCTGATAGAAGATATTTCATCAATGTTTTTATTTGTTAAGGGTAATGAGGAGTAATGTTTTAGACTTATTATGAGTAGAATTCCGTCCTGTCACAAACACACGCACATTTTTATTTTAACTATGAATAGTTTTGTTTTAACAAACAAAAAACGCGAAAGGAAATATAAGGCCATCCTTAAAAAATTATTTGTTTGCTGTGCTCTGACCCAGTATTTTTTATGTGGGTAGGTAGATAGGTAGGTAGCTATTTTCATTTTCCAAATTTTGATTTTGCAAAGTCATTTTAAAAAAAAAATTGACAGAAATCATGAAAAAAAATTTAATGCTTAGAAAGACAATAAAAATGTTTTTGTAGCTGAAGTTTTGAGTGTGTAGGTAGGAGCACGGCAAACACAAACAATATATTGTTTAAGGATGGCCTAAAAAATATTTTTTATCGTCATTTTTAACTTCAACAAAAGAAATTCGAAGTATAACATATTACGTGAAGATATAATAATGCAGAACTATTACTATTTTTTTATATATAATGAGTTAATTCGTTTTTTAGTTAAACCTGAACTTTTGAGAGACGCATGAGATCATAGTATAACTTCTGACCATTGTCCGAAACATAGAAAATTCAATCAGCTAGAACCTAGTCATGAATAATACTTAGGGTAACGTATTGTGTTTATCGGGTCGAATATAAGACAGGTAAATTAATATAAATCCAATTGATAAAGAAATAAGCAAACAGTTTATTATGCGCATGGCAATACAATAACTTGTATTATACAAAATGATAAATAGTAGAACGCCCGGCCCAATGAGTTTTTAAGTCACTGCCAATAAACCGAAGTTATGTCTAATTTCACATGATAATAACCAATGGAACATAAATAGAATAATGAAGGTAAACTTTCAAAAGAGCATATACATATATGTTAACTAAATTGTCGTGTAATTGAGTTTCTCATTTTAGATATGTCGTTTTCAATCACTTGACCGCCTTTCTTTGACAACTGTTCATTAGCTATTTCATTTTATGTACAGAATCTAACGTAAAATAGTCTCGGCAGGATTGTATTTCTTAAGTCAACATGAACAGTACGTTATTATACGTTATAATAAGATATATTGAAACCAATGTACATTAAATATAATGAAGGTACATATAGACGGAGGATAATAATTATTAGTACTAGAAAAATAAAAGAATTATACAAAGATAAAATGTTTTATTTTTATGTGCAATTAGCTTTAAAAATGACTTACCAGACACCGGTGGGGCATGTACATCGTGCACACAGCGGGAGTTGATACACCACTATGAAAAAGGAATACTGATCTAACAATGGTTTAATGTTATAAAGTGTCACCCATAGATGATTACGCAAAATATCGTTAGAACTCGTTATTTCACCTACACACTGTTCAAAATAAAAAGACTTTAACAAATAAGTATAAATACATATATATACCGAATCATAACTATATTTTTAATTCTGATATTTTACAGTTTTGTAGTTAAGAATTGCCATGTAATCCGGGATCTATTTTGAAACTATTATTCTATTTTCATCTATTATTAATATATTATGCTTTCATATGCTTTTTCACAATTTCGATGGGTTGATGACACCCCTTCATTTCGTAGTCTGCCATCTGTTGCAGTGTATCACTACGCATCTTTAAATGTTATATCCTTACCCATCAGTATTCAAAATAAAAATTGTTTAAAGTTCTCATATGCACAAATATATACGATCATTTTAAGCATTGTCAACTAAAATAATGCCCATCGGATAGATACAGCTTAAATTTCTTTACAGTCACCAAGGGGAGATAATTGATAAGTGAGACCTTCTAGGTGTTCACAGAAGAGGTGTTGTTATTACGTAATTCTGGACGGAAAGCTCTGTGTTGAAAACAGAATACCACTTATGCTGGCTAAGGTCTCGCTACACAGGTGTGCCTTTTTTTGTTGCGTTACCATAATTCTTGTACAAAACGCCCTTTGCAATATTGGTTTTTAATTTATTCAAAATGGTCCATAAATGCTGTGATTTCTTGCTGCATATGAGTACAGCAACAACTGGCATAGCATATTATGCAATAATAATGCATTACTGGTGTTAAAAAGTGATTTGTATAGGATTTTTACTGATTTTCGAGTGTATTTATGAGCATTTGGGGACTGTTAGAGGGTCACTGCACTGTCTTTAAGAGAAACACAAGTTAGTCAACCTACCAGCTATTGTGCATTGTTTTGTGCGGATACATTCCTGCTATAAAATAAATAGATCTAGTTTAAAAAAATATATGCTATGTGTAAAATGTTTCACAGCGGAAATCCTAGACCTTATTTTATACAGAACAAAGAACACAACTCAACTGTTAAGTGAGACCTAAAGAGCGCGTAAGGGGTGTTGCATGTTGCGTGTTTCATTGTCCGTATTGAAAAGACTCAATAAAACGGATTCTGCTGTTGTTGTTGTTTTTCTGAGCTTCTATATTAATTTCTTAATTATCACAGTTCATGTATCGTTTCTAATACATAAATAATCGAAAATGTGATTTTGGTTTAAAATATGCTTTCCAGCGACATAACTCTCCTTTGCATCAGCCATTAATTAATTACAATGTGATATTGATACGTTTTCAATGCAGCCACAAAATATACAATGAGCTACAGAGCAATAATTGTTTGAAAAAGGTGAAATACTATTTTGAATATGAGTAGTAGAACCGACGTACAGGCTAAGTGGTCATAAAGTGACAGCCTCTTAGATCACACGGTCAATGATGACCCCGCAATGTATGTTTAAAAAGTGTGCTAAATGCAATAAAAGCAACGGCTATAAAGCGAACACCACCAAACCTTATTGTTTCCGCACGTCGTCTTATCATCAGCACTTGTCGACAAACACCAATTTGACCTTGTCGTGTCCACACACTGTAGGTCCCCGCACACAACGTCGGAGTAATTTAGGTTGTCGTAAGCAACAGCCCCCTGTTGTAAGTGTAATAATGACGTAAATGTATAAATTACAACGACAATCTATCTATACTATTTGTTATAAAGTTACAGTCTGATAACGGCTTGATGTATGTGGATGTATCTATGGTTAGTCTATCCAAGAACATGATATCTTTATAGCTATTGAGCGCTTACCAAACAGAATCTATTCAAATTTCCATGAAGCCACTTACCAATCAATGTGCTCAAACTCATTGCTATGTAACCGACCGAACAGGGAGAGTTGGGTCTATGCTACAAACTACACTATGGCCGAGATGAACATCCCAAATATGATGAGGTCCATGAAGTTCAAATAGTCGATATCATCAGACAGTGTTTTATAATTTTGGCATAAAATTTTTTGTCTAAAATAAGAATTGTTCCCATTAAGTATCGGAAAATGATCATCGTAACAGCCAAATAATGCTCATATTATCATGTCTGAATAACCACAATGTCAGGCTACACTTAATAATGACTAGTTTCAGTTCAATGACTTTAGGCTATATAGTACCACCAATGGATATAAGTAAAGCTTCCGTGGGGTAGTCGCATAAGTGCGGTAATAAAATGTCCTTTCTTCTTATTTAAAAATTTTCTTTACTTTAATGATCTAATTTTTATTTGAATGGTATTATTGATGTATTTTGAAAATATTTAAAGCATTGTCATGTTTGAATTGTGAACTTAGACAAAAAACTTATGCTTAGAAATTTGGGTATGAATACGTGATTTCTGACATCTACTTTCACTTTGTCATCAGTGAACATACTAAACAGAAAAGAAATCACTTGGATGACACATGGCCCATACTTTTCTCATCAGATTTTGGTAGCGCAGAGGTTGGCAATCAATAAAATTTAAGTTTCACTTGTTTCTCTATGAACGAAACACCTGCAAACCTTTTTATTTACTACAGAGTAAGGAACAAAAATCAATGGTTGGCTTACACTTCATGAATTTACTGGCATATCTGGGATCTACTAGCAAATGTTTGAAAGGTCTGCATGAGTTTGAGAAATATCCTAACTTGTGGAATAAACTATTTTAATTGTGTTTTTCATTTTATATAGTTTCCATTGGACCATTATAAATTAATTGCTAGTTTTCATCCAAATCTTTCTTAAAAACAGGGAGGGCGGGTGGATTTTATTTTTTATGAAAATAAAAAGGGTCGTGGCAGCATGAAAATTAGCGGGAGGGCGGGGATGATAATCTAGCAATTAATTTAGAATGGCCTTGGTCTAAGGCCATTTGAAATGACACCAACGAAGCTAGTACACACCCATAGGCAGTGATGTTCACGTAAATTCACTCTAATTTTCAATTGTATTGTGCACATATATTTAAAATCAGATAATAGTTTATCAGCTCTGGCCTCACCATAATGTATGATATATTAAATGAATTAAATTTTCATTTTTGTAACTAATTAATATAGTCACTTTATAGAACTTAGTACCATAGAGATATATATCAATACAGGCAAATAAATAATTATAATTCATTGGATTTCTAAACTAGGTTATGCTAGACTATAATGGATTTAGATAAAACTGATGTTAGCAATTATCGACCTCTGTCCATCTTGAGCATTATATCTAAAATATTTGAAAAGGTTGTCTATGGTCAGGTAGAGGATGCTCTAAGTGTTAAAGAGAAATAATCATATCCACCGAAAGACTTTAGAAACGCAACACTGAAATTAACAGCAATAAAACATTCATCCTTTATCGACACTGTTTTCAAATATATTTTATTTGATAAAATGATATCTTTCTACCTTTCCTGGAAAGTTTCATAAAATCTATTGTGATTATTACTTCGTGTTATAAATTTGAAATAAGCAACAGCCATTACTTAAATTCACACACTTTTATTGCTTGTATCGTTTCGTTTAGAATTGGTTTACCGTGATTTAGATATCAGTCTGTTTAGATATCGCGATTATCTTCCTCAACATACAAAAAAGGCTATTAGTTATGACCTTTATTCAATGTTAGTTCGACAACACTTGCTATTTCTGGTACTCGGAGTTGTCTTCAAAATAAAAGTAATCTTCAGTTCACACAGAAAGAGATGGTCATATTTGTTCTTAACTTGGAACAGAGATCTCATAATGGCCCTGAACTTTTTTTATCCCCGAACTGATTACCAGTGGAAAAGAGGGTTCAACAGAATATTTTATGTCATGTTTTTAAAATTTCAAATGGTATTACCCAGAATTATGTAGGCGAGTACTGTATCTTGGCTTCATCTGTACAGACTTACCCACCTGGATTTCGTGACAATGGTTCTTACATAGTTGCAAAGATCAAAGGTTTTGGTTGTGTGTGTTGTATTCAGATTTTTAAACTTTAGATATGATGTTTCGTATAGTCTCATTATATTTATTTAAAAACTGCCTATATGGCGGATTTTAGCCCAATGTTTCTTTTCTTATCATTTTAGTTTAATTGTCCCATTCTTGTGACCTAACGTTTGTAACACGTGTTGTTAAATATCATCTCCATTATGCCTCTTCATGTCATGCCACTAGTAACGATGACCACAATGGAAATAAGAAATGTGATTCTCATTTTTGCATTATCCTTGGTATTCATGTGTATGATATGATTTAATGCTTATTAAATTTTTAAGTCTTTTTTATTATTGTGCATATGCGATACCGAAATAAATATATCTATCTATCGTTCTAGAGACGCATCAAATGAGCAACGTGACTTCAATTGAATCCGCCATACGGACAGTTTTTATTGATTTGTTCATCTTAGATATAGTCCACATTGTGGTAAGAAGGTGGTCAAGCAGTATGTGCTCGATATTATTTAGTTTTATAACTTTGTTTTTGTCACAAGGTTCCTGTGCAGTACTTACTATAACACTATTTAATGTTTACAATTTATTGTAATGAAAATATTTGTTGTTTTAAATTATATGACTTCGTTTCATTTTATTTTTAAACAGTGCCAAAACTAGGCCCTTAATGTACCCCCATTAAATCATTTGTACTTTAATTATTTATATACATCGTTAACTGTTGATGTATTTGTAGTCTAGCAATGTTTCTGACACATATTCTATGTGTTAAACTATGTTTCAATACTACACTGTTTTCCAAGTTTTCTACTCTTCCATACAAGTTAACTGGTTTACTAAAATCAAGGACTTATACAAAGAAGGATAGGAAATTTGCACCTCCTGGCTAAATGTTGATGAGATAGCACACGAAGGATTACTTATTTTGGCAAATTAACTATTCATAATTCACAGGCAACTGGTTTCCTGTACATAAAATGTAAGTTGTATGTAATCTTAGATGTTTTAAGATGTTTCAATCTCCCGAGATGATCTTGAATTAAAGATATGTAGGTTTGAAGTAAAAACATCTCGTAATCTGTTGTTATTTTGCCTGCAGTATACTCATTTTGTAATCATAAGTACTTTAACAGTTTTAAGTACACATTGCTGGGAATGGTACTGTTTTGATTGGAATTTCATTCTGCAATGTAAGAATTTTGATTTGAGTTCCAGCGATGAAATGGAAGTTAAGATAATTAAAAACGAGATACTGCGAGATTTTACGTGAATACGCCACCGTTCACAAAATATCAATCAGTTGCCTTTCCTTTTCTATATAATTCCTTGCTAAAAAAAGACCATAGCTCATGCTCGTGTAAGTTAATTTCGTATGTGATCTGCACTCTGCCTAAATCTCAGTGTTGCATCCCCAGTTTAGGTTGGTAAAAATAATGAAAACATTTACATATATAATTATATATCGGGAAGTCCAAAACGTTGTTTACTTTTTTTAACGTCATAATTTTGCTCAAAGGTTATGCCCGCATATTACTAAAACCAGACATTTATGGACATTATTGATATCAAAATATTGTACACGAAACTATATGCTACATTTATACCTACTCTGCACAATTTAGATCCCGACCCATGCTTGTTCATGCACTGTTCATCAATGGTGATGTGATTTGCTGAACTCGCTGGAGCATTTGTCACGTGCGCGTGTGTCACGTGTGCTGATGAAGTTGTGACATGCGCATTGCCGGGATTGCACGACATGCAGCATCTGTATCTTATGCTGTGGTGGTGACATTGACTGGGGTCGTGATTTACAAGTTGAGCACACGTCATCTGATCCTGCACAATTCCGGGCTGCTCTCCCACAGGACAATTGTCTAGCAAATAAAATGAAAAGAAAACTTCATTGAAGTATTTGTTCATAATATATATTGTCGGATTATCCCTACCACGGATTGCTGGAACACTTGAATAATTTATTTGGTCCCGGCAAAATTCCTTTTTCGATTTATACACATGTACATGTATGGTATGATGTTGATCAATACTTGAACTTCTAATGTATTAGATTTACCCGATTTAGAAAATCTGTATCAATCGAATAAGAAAGTCAAAATCGATAGTTTGTGAAACGTCAAAATTGTAAACAAAACAAAACAATTGAGAACTCATTCAATTCAATTATCTTTATAACAATAAAAGAATTCAGTTTTTAACAGTGATGGTAGCGAAATATACACCAATTCCGAGGCCAAAAAAGCGCAAATAAGGTGGAGTCGTTAAAACAAATGGCGTAGTAATACATGAAACGCGAAAACGTGGTGATTTTACCGACGGTATATGCAGTTTTTATTAACCGCAAATCTAAGAGCTCCAATCAAGGAAATTTATGAAGGGTGTTAGAACAAAAATTAGTTTGTAAAAGTTCAAACTGATTTTCTAGAGACATTATGAAAAGGGATTCGTATCCCCGCCAAAACAGCTGTTTGTCGTTGAGTCCATTGTCTCTGAAAGGTTAGTCTATCGCCTGAATCAGGTCTATTAACCCCCAATGAAAAAGTAGGGAATTATATGCTGGTCCCACAATTTATAGCAATAGAACGCTTACAAAACTGTGACGTCATTCAAACTTTCAGTTGAAGCAGCTGACCAATCAGCGTGCTCAAGTTTGCTCTCCCAATATTGCTATTTAACGGACCCACTCGGGAGAGATTGGTCCGTTCTACAGACTAGTAAATGGATGATTTTTCACTAGATTTTTGTGTTATCAAAACTGTAGAAAAAGAAACACATAGAAGTAGTCAATCCAGTTGTTAATGTACATTAGTTTTCTATTTTTAACAACGATAACCTTGGCACCAGTTTTCTAATATATATATAAACCCAGTCTTTCTCTCTATCCATTCTACTCGCTCACTAGGTATCTTGCTCCCAACAAAAGTTATCAGTAGGCAACCGCTGTTCTACTTTGAGCAACATTGACACCCATATACAACCCCAACCTTCGAACTTATGTACTCTACTTAGCTTTATGGCAAGATCCTTCTCCTAGCAATATTATCAGATGAAACCCGATCTGATTTCTCGTATAAAGTCCCCTCTCCACACCTCGTTTGATGTGGGTACTGTTTTATTATTGCGTATTCCAAATAGTTACAGTGAGCATTGATATGAGATATATAACACAATATATTGTTGTGATCTTTATTCTAGGAAGTCCAAGCATTCAGTGAGTGGAAATGTATTATCATGCGATACATATATTAAGGTTTACAGGTTAAGTAACTGTGTATGAAACTATATGAAATAAAGCTACATGAGTTGTTTCCCTTAGTAACACATTCATACAACAGGTACACGTATATTGTCATTGTACTAGAATAGGTAGAAAATCTGGTGGGGGTGGGGGTGTGGAGGGGGGGGGGGGGGGGGCGTTAAGCATCTAAGTAAGATCCATTAGCAAAATATGTTTTGAAACAATTATTTCCGCAAATAATGCGTTGTTTTGTCGAGTTCCTATATCTGATTATATAATGATAACCAGCACTGTTACTGAGGGCGTGGTCTAGTTGTAGAGTATCGGGTCATGGAAAGCATCGAGCCCAGGTTCGGAGGCTCGCGCGGGGGTGGGGGGGGGGTGACCTCCTGCCACGGCTAGGTGTGTATTCACTGTTGAGCAAGACAATTTTCCGCATATACTTAGTACTGGTTCTAATCATGAATACTTCGAGAGTGATTTGACTAAGTTATAAGAAAGTATTTGACAGTCAATGTAAAATTAATAAGTTTAAAAAAATCACTATTTTCCAATATAATTTAATTATCGTACCCGGGACCGCTGGGGCATTACTATCGGGAACACACTCATTAGACATGCACCACTGAAAAGACAATAATTATTAAGTGAAATTCTTCATGGCAATATAAAGAAACAAGTTTAAAATTGGATCTTTGATTCATTATAAAAAAACACAACGGATCTAAATTATGTTCCTTTGTCAGAAGTCAAACACTGTTTTAAAGGTAAAAAAATCATTACACATTTTTGCGCAATTGTCTGAAATGGAGTACAAGATATTACTGTTTTGTTATCGGATCCTAGCAGACGACGTCTTTGTATTATATGTTGTTATCATAATTGTGCTGTGTATTTTTCGACTAGGGTTTAACGCCATATCATGTTATGTATATGACGCATTCAGTTTTATTAGTGACTGAAGACCTCAGGATGAATCTGCGTACAACCAACATCCTTCCACAAGTAACTGGCAAACATTCTCAAATAATGTTTTTGGAGACAGCGAGAATCGAATCAAGGTGGTGAGAGGTTAGTGAACTTTTGACGGCGCCTTGGACCAATCGGGCACGTAGGACGCCATATATGTTGTGAGAATACAGTTATCGCGAGATTTAATTGTATTACGCTGTAGCATACAAATAGTGCTATATTCAATTACAGTGTATAGCGTGCATTAGACAATCTGATATGTAGACGGTATTGGGTTGAAGCAGTCTGGTGGTTGGACTCAGGATAGAAGGGTCGTCGGTTCGATCTTTGGCCGTAGTAATTGTATCAATATATGCTAAGTACTTAAAAAAAAAGACATCGTGCGAAACGGGTTTTAGATGTAAACATTTGTTTCTGAATCATATTTTATAACTATATTTCCTTTGTATTATTTTCACATATAAATATATATACAGTATTTAAAATAGGTTAAATCTTAACAGTACTACAGGTGATAGTGACCTTCCCATGCCCACAAGGTGTCGCATCTCCCCCATCTATGTAGTAGCATCCTTTCTTCACTGGGTTGTAACAGAAAAATTTAAGGCAGATGTTCGAATAGTCAGCGTGGTACTGGTCCTGACATATATATATATATATATTATATTGACATTATACAGACTTGTGATAATCCCTGTATTATAGTATGTTCCGTAATTACGTCATATATTACGTCATTCGTGCATTATGTCATACAGACTTGTCAAAACTAAATGCATCATAGTATGTTCCGATTGTTACGTAATATGTTATGTCATACAGACAGGCGTGGCAATGCCAAATATATTATAGTATTTTCCGATAATTACGTCATATATTATGTAATACAGACGTGGCCATGCTCAATATACTATGATATGTTCCGATAATTACTTTATATATTATGTTATACAGACTTGTCAATACCAAATACAACATAGTATGTTCCGATTATTACGTCATATATAACGTCATACAGACGTGGCAATGCCAAATATATTATGGTATGTTCCGATAATTACTTGATATTTTATGTTATACAGACTTGGCAATACCAAATACAACATAGCATGTTCCGATTAGACGTGGCAATGCCCAATATATTATGGTATGTTCCGATAATTACTTTAAATATTATGTTATACAGACTTGGCAATACCATATACAGCATAGCATGTTCCGATTATTACGTCATATATGACGTCATACAGACGTGGCAATGCCCAATATATTATGGTATCTATAAATTGCACAGGTCACTACCCAAGTGATACCGAAGCTTTTCATGAATGTGTACAAGAACTTGATAATGTATTCATACTATACAAACGGCACAAAAACTACTGATGACACAAACATATATATAAATAATATAAAAATACATTTTCAAACGCAATCATATTTACAAACAAAAATGTGTCATACACGACTGACATCACTCATTATATTATGGAATATCTCTATATTACGTCATATATGAGAAGACATACAGACATTGCGTTATAAAACGCCTCATATATTGTCATACATACATTGTAGTACGTTAAATATACAGATTTAGCAGGACACAATATATCATGAGCTACCACAATTATAACGTCATACCGACTTTTCAACACGCCGTGTAATATGTACATTTAGTGTCGTTATTACGTCATACAGACTTTGCAACACGTCGTCATACCGACTTTTCAACACACCGTGTAATATGTATATTCAGTCTCGTTATATGTCATACATGTCTATATTATAGATATAATTTGTTATGTTATAAATGCCAAGCAATAGACCATATATTGTAAGCTGTTCTGATTACATATATTACATTATATAAATCTAGCAATATGCCATATATTATAAGCTGTTCTGGTTGCATGTATTTCATTATATGAACGTCAATCAACACGTCATATATTGTAAGTTATTATGATTACATGTATTTCATTATATAAATCTAGCAATACGCCATATATTGTAAGATGTTCTGGTTGCATGTATTCCATTATATCAATGCCAAGTAACACGCCATATATTGATAGCTGTTCTGGTTGCATGTATTTTACTTTATAAACCTAGCAATACTCCGTATAGTATAGGTTTCTTCGACCATTGCGTCATACAGAATTAGCAATACGCCATAGGTTATAGACTGTCACAATAAACAAGTGATATAAAACTAGTCTGTTATACATATATCTTTTCAGTGATATATATCACAGATAGATATATATCACAGATAGATAGATATCACAGATAGATAGATAGATATCACAGATATATATATATATATATATATATATATATCACATATAGATATATATATGTATCACATATAGATAGATATCACATATATAAATATTTATATCACATAAAGATAGATATCACAGATAGATTGATATCACAGATAGATAGATATATCACATATAGATAGATATCACAGATATATATATATATATATATATATATATATATCACAGATAGATAGATATATATCACAGATAGATATATAACACAGATGATCTGATAATTAAGTCAAACAATCGATGATTCAAGTATATATGCATACATGAAAACTCAGAAAAAAAACTGAGCCACTGTATTATTCTAGACGACATATTTTACATATTACATAGCCAAATGATACGTGCTACAGAAACACAAATGCATGCTTACCCGACAGCAATATGACTCCGAACCATAATGGATTCTACATTGTTCGTCAGCGGAGTACACTTGCCCGTACCACTGGGAGAAGAACTGCGCCATCTCCGTCGACGGATGATGATTGTCCTTCTTTTTCATACAGTTAGTGTTCGAATGGCTAAATAATACAGTTAAAACATGTACTACAATGTTTATCCATTATTAGCATTTATACACTTACATATATAAAACGCGTATATATTATAGCTTAAACTTATTTGTTTCATATCGGATGCGAATTTTAGACAGATCACCCTCGAAGTATTTTTTGCGGAACCCGTTCTAAGAATATGCTGATAAAGTGCTCAAGGACACCACACATAACAGTGGTGACGGACTAGATCGTCCGACCTTGCCGTTGAGAGGGACACGACCGCCCGACCTTGCCGTGGCGAGGGACACGACCGCCCGACCTTGCCGTGGCGAGGGACACGACCGCCCGACCTTGCCATGGCGAGTGACACGACCGCCCGACCTTGCCGTTTAGAGGGACACGACCGCCCGAGCTTGCCGTTGAGAGGGACACGACCGCCCGACCTTGCCGTGGCGAGGGACACGACCGCCCGACCTTGCCGTGGCGAGGGACACGACCGCCCGACCTTGCCGTTGAGAGGGACACGACCGCCCGACCTTGCCGTGGCGAGGGACACGACCGTCCGACCTTGCCGTGGCGAGGGACACGACCGCCCGACCTTGCCGTGGCGAGGGACACGACCGCCCGACCTTGCCGTTTAGAGGGACACGACCGCCCGACCTTGCCGTTGAGAGGGACACGACCGCCCGACCTTGCCGTGGCGAGGGACACGACCGCCGGAACCTGGGTCTTGATGCAGTATCACTAGACCACGCCCTTCGCACTTCGCATCCAAATATACTTTGTTACACAAAAATGTCAGTGCATTTACTTTGTTGCTTTACTAGTATTTATAGTACAACATGCAATGCATGCGAAAGCTGGCATTGCTGCAATATATAAAACTTATACAGATCTAGTATATAATTACACAAACGAATAAAACGTAAAATAGCATCACGTAAATTGATTGCAGATTAGTTTTTCAATTTACCTGTTTAGATCGTGGATATAGTTTTGTATGTAATCCCTAGAGCACGTGGAAAATGTCCATTTATTTTTATTGGCAAGGATGAATGACGTTTCCATGGTATATCCTTGGTTGGTTGGGCAACGGTTTCCATCCCCATCATTTTCACAGCCCAAACTGAAACCAAGAACATTAAGTTAAAAATGATAAATATTCATAATTGTGTTACATTTCGATGAAAAGATAAAGATTTTAAGTAAAGACAATAAATTTTCAATGGTGGTAAACAATGAATATGTGTTACTTAATTATTAAACGCTG
This sequence comes from Panopea generosa, assembly GCA_029582155.1. NCBI lineage: Eukaryota > Metazoa > Mollusca > Bivalvia > Adapedonta > Hiatellidae > Panopea > Panopea generosa. The sequence continues at coordinate 27,676,788 of CM055905.1, forward strand.
AATATTGTGTTAAATTCAGATGAATGCTTTGTTGCAATATTTTGTAAAGTGGTAACAAACGATGAATACTTAGTTGTTGTTGTATGGTGTTTAGCGTCGCTTTCAACAATTTTACAATCATGTCACGACGGTGTCCACATGAGACCGTATTCTGATCGCTGTCACACTAGAGCATCATGCCGCAGACACATTGTATGGTACCCCACCAAGCCACATATTCTAACACTGGGCCTACCAGACCTAGAACTGTCCTCCTAATAATGGGAACCAAGCGAGGAAGCTTTTGGTACATGTACCATTTTGCAAGTATTTGGTATGACTCGGCCGGGGATCAAACCGACGATCATCCGCATGTGAGGCGGACGCTCTGGCAGTAGACCACGTTGCAGTTTGAATAATTAATTACTTTATGATGAGATGATGTACACCGTGTGACATATCTACAAAACTATAGTGTGAAATATCATGATAAACACTTCAGGATGGAATATATATAGAACAGAACGAAATATTGCATATGCCAACATAAAATAACTAGCATAAGCACATAGGGCATGGAAACCGTGGCAATATGTTAGCACATTTGACCAAACATAAAATCGAAAATGGACCATAACTCTGGTGATTTTTTATTGACATTTATTGTTATAAATAACATATATCGAACAGACCTAATCAATTATTATTCAACGGAAACAAATTCCACAGAAGAAGCGCAGGGATACACTGCGAACGGACGGACGGATAGAAAGGTATAATATGTATAACCTCTTCACAATTATGACGGGGTCGTAAAGATAAATTTAATACATCAAACATGACATAATTTTCAAAGCAATGGATATATGCGCACGAATGTATAAAATACAAATGTATGTTCGTCTGTGTGGAATCAAGTGTGCAATAACTCTAAGTAAATTCGGTCACACTTCCCTTTCACAATTTGCCTTTTGAATCAAAACATAAAGCTTAAACACAGTGAATCTTGCCGTTTGTTTGGTAACTATTTACGTGTGACATATTTCGTGAGCTTTGTGATAGACTGTATAATGAACTTACGTGTGACCTATTTCGTGGGCTATGAGCTGAGCTGTATAAAAGTCTTTGTTGTCCTGTACGAGCGCCACACTCTTTTCCTTACACTCAGCATCAGTGTACGAATAACCTGAAGAAACGAAAATGGCATCAGTGTGCGAATAACGTGACGGACAAAAACGGTTTCAGTGTATGAAAATCCTGAAGGATGAAAACGGTATCAGTGTATGAAAACCTAAAGGACGAAAACGTGATACAGTATTACAAAATAACGGAAGAAATCGTTAAAGTTGAATAAAATAAAGTAAACTATTCTAGAAGACATGCTTTTGAAATATTACGCAATCGAAGGTTGATTTTGTGCTTTATTAATTTCAAAACAATACAAGGTACACTTACTACTAAAATAAATTCTAATATGCCAAAGGTCAATGTAATGTGGTTTCCAATGTATATCCTATTTTCATATGGCAATATGCACTTACATATCTGTAGACGACCACAATGTTTTGTTGATAATTCCATTGTGCTAAGCAACAATTTTGATTTACATGTATATTCCTGAGATGAATGTAAATTAAGATAATTGAAAACAAGATTTCGAGAGGGAGATCTTGTGTGAATACGCGAGCTTTAATAAAATCTCCAATAGTTGATTTTCCTTCTTTGTGTTATTCCTTATAAAGGTGTATCGTTTTACCAGAAAACGTTGATCCGCTGCTGTGTTCATGGTACAGATCATACCTGGAATAACAAGAAAAAAACAACTTGTAATTAAAAGTTGCACTGACGTTTGTATTAAAACCATTGATCAACAAAATATTCTTTTCACGTTTCACTATAGAGTTAATCTAATGTGAGTTTCTAGAGAACCTTTCTTTACTCATAAAATCTCAAAATAGCTTTCTGTTTTTTGATATTGAATAATAATTTTTGAATAGTTTAAAAAGATCTTGATTAATTGTTGTATATATAAAGATATCCTAGAATAAACATTGCAACCTTTGAATATGTAAAGTCAAAATAATGATCACATTGACAAAATTATTAATGAGATATCTTAACAAACATACTTTAACCCTTTACTTCATATAGACGCATTTTGACACCTCTAATATAGATGGCTTTGGACACCTCTAATACAAACGCCCTTGGACACCTAATATAGAACGCTTTTGAATTATTGGGTGAATTATGTTTATATTAACTGACAGAGTGGAAAACAGTGCTGGAAGTGTTCAGATTGTTCGTCACGGACGCACGGTAGTACAGTAGAGAGAGTATTGATCGCTCACGTAAAAGGAAAAAAATGGCTAGTTCTCCCTAGAAATCTAAATCGACAACGGTTCATATAAGCCCTTAACTTACATCAGAATCGAGCTATAATAAATAATTATAAACCAGACTAAGACTCGAAACTCCTTATAATAGTTACAAACCCACTCTAAATAGTTACAAACTCACACTATAAGTAATTAAATTCCCATACTATAAATAGCTACAAACCAACTCTAAATAGTTACAAACTCACACTATAAATAGTTGCATTCCCACACTATAAATAGTTACAAAACCACTCTAAATTGTCACAAACTCACACTATAAATAGTTGCATTCCCATACTATAAATAGCTACAAACCACTCTAAATAGTTACAAACTCACACTATAAATAGTTGCATTCCCACACTATAAAAACTTACAAATCCACTCTATAATTAGTTGCATTCCCACACTATAAATAGTTACAAACCCACTTTATAATTAGTTGCATTCCCACACTATAAATAGTTACAAACCAACTCTATAATTAGTCGCATTCCCACACTATAAATAGTTACAAACCCACTCTATAATTAGTTGCATTCCTACACTAAATATAGTTACAAACCCACTTTATGAATAGTTACAAACCCACACGATCAATAGTTAAAAGCCCACAATATAAATAGTTACAAATCGACTCTATTTATAGTTACAAATTCACACTATAAATAGTTACAAATCCACACTACAAATAGTTACAAACCCACTCAATAAATAGTTATAAATCCACACTATAAACAGTTATAAATTCACACTACAAATAAGTACAAACCCACCCTATAAATAGTTACATACCAACACTATTAACAGTTAAAGTTCCACACTATAAATAGTTACAAATTCACATTCCAAATAGTTACAGACCCACACTATTAATAGTTACATACCCACACTATAAACATTTACAAATCCACACTACAAATAGTTACAAATCCACACTATAAATAGTTACAAATCCACACTACAAATAGTTACAATCCCACACTATAAACAGTTATAAATCACACAATAAATTGTTACAAATCCACACTATAAATAGATACAAATCCACACAATAAATAATTACAAATCTACACTACAAATAGTTACATACCCACCCTATGAACAGTTAAAAATCCACATTATGAATAGTTACAAATCCACACTGCAAATAGTTACAAACCCACACTATCAACAGTTACAAATCCACACTATAAATATCTACATACCCACACTATAAATAGTTACAAACCCACACTATCAACAGTTACAAACCCACCCTATAAATAGTTACATACCAACACTATTAACAGTTAAAAATTCCACACTATAAACGTTACAAATCCACACTATAAATAGTTACAAATTCACATTCCAAATAGTTACAAACCCACACTTTTAATAGTTACATACCAACACTATAAACATTTACAAATCCACACTATAAATAGTTACAAATCCACACTACAAATAGTTAGAATCCCACACTATAAACAGTTACAAATCACACAATAAATTTATACAAATCCACACTATAAAAAGATACAAATCCACACAACAAATAATTACAAATCCACACTATAAATAGTTACATACCCACCCTATGAACAGTTAAAAATTCACATTATAAATAGTGACAAATACACACTATAAATAGTTACAAATCCACACTGCAAATAGTTACAAACCCACACTATAAATAGCTACAATCCCACACTATAAACAGTTACAAATCCACACTACAAATAGTTACAAATCCACACTATAAATAGTTACAAATCCACACAATAATTAGTTACAAACCCACACTATAAACAGTTACAAATCCACACTATAAATAGCTGCATACCCACACTATAAATAGTTACAAACCCACACTTTAAACAGTTACAAATCCACACTACAAATAGTTATAATCCCACACTATAAACAGTTACAAAGCCACACTATAAATAGTTACAAATCCACACAATAAATAGTTACAAACCTACACTATAAACAGTTACAAATCCACACTATCTATAGTTACAAACCCACACTATTAACAGTTACAAATCCACACTATAAATAGTTACATAGCGACACTATAAATAGTTTCATAGCGACACTATAAACACAACGACATTAAGGTGAAGAATACAATCTTACATGGTGAACAGAATTGCTTGATCGTGCGGAATCGTCCTCTGTAAACCAAGTGAGTATGCCTGGAACGTGGGAAGTACTCTGTTCGGATCCACCTCATACTGCGAACTTGTTTGAACCTTCACATCCTCTGTCCACGGTGAACTGTGTTGGTCCTGTAAAGATAATGTACTATCGTCAGTCATTATTAATGTTTTTATAAGAACTCTATAGAATTTAGTCGTTCTTATCCTCTCTCATATTGTAATATGTATACATCCAATATGACGATGGTTACGACATCAAACTAATTGTTTAACAGGTAAACTCTAGAGCATTGTCGTACAACCAATATTCATCTAATCGTTCGAACAAGTAAACTAATTCAAAATAATAAAGAGTATAAACAGTTTTAAACAAGTTCATAATAGTAAACTAATAGTAACTATTTATAGTGTTGTTTGTAACTATTTATAGAGTGGTGTGTAACTATTTATAGTGTGGGTTTGTAACTATTTAATGTAGGTTTGTAACCATCAATTGTGTGGTTTGTTATTTTTTATAGTGTGGTTTGTAACTATTAATTGCGTGGGTTTGTACTAATTATAGTGTTGTTTGTAACTATTTATAGTGTGGATTTGTAACTATTTATAGTGTGGGTTTGTAACTATTTAATGTGGGTTTGTACTAATTATAGTGTTTGCAACTATTTATAGTGTGGTTTGTAACTATTTATAGTGTCGTTTGTAACTATTATAGTGTCGTTTGTAACTATTTATAGTGTGGGTTTGTAACTATTTAATGTGGGTTTGTACTAATAATAGTGTTGTTTGTAACTACTTATAGTGTGGTTTGTAACTGTTTATAGTGTGAGTTTGTAATACTTTACAGTGTCGGTATATAACTATGAATAGTGTGGGTGTGTAACTATTTATAGTGTTGGTTTGTTACTACTTATAGTGTGGGTTTGAACTATCTACTGTTTCGGTGTAAACTATGAATTGCATAGGTTTCTTACTATTGAGGGTGTGTGTTTGTAACTATTTATAATGTAAGATTATAACTATTTACAGTGTCGGTATAAAAATGTGAATAGTGTGTGTTTGTAGCTTATCATAATAGGGGTTTGTAACTATTTACAGGGTCGGTGTAAACAATGAATAGTGTGGGCTTGTAACTAATCATAATAGGGGTTTGTAACTATTTACAGGGTCGGTGTAAACTATGAATAGTATGGGTTTGTAGCTAATCTTAATAGGGATTTGTAACTATTTACAGGGTCGGTGTAAACTATGAATAGTGTGGGTTTGTAACTTATCATAATATGGGTTTGTAACTATTTACAGGGTCAGTGCAAAACTATGAAAAGTGTGGGTTTGCAACTAATCATATTAGGGGTTTGTAACTATTTACAGGGTCGGTGTAAACTATGAATAGTGTGGGTTTGTAGCTAAACATAATAGGGGTTTGTAACTATTTACAGGGTCGGTTTAAACTATGAATAGTGTGGGTTTGTAACTTATCATAATAGAGGTTTGTAATTATTGATAGGGTCGGTGTAAACTATGCATAGTGTGGGTTTGTAGCTAAACATAATAAGGGTTTGTAACCATTGACAGTGTCGGTGTAAAACTGTGAATAGTGTGGGTTTGTAACTTATCATAATAAGGGTTTGTAACTATTTACAGGGTCGGTGTAAAACTATGAATAGTATGGGTTTGTAGCTAATCATAATAGGGGTTTGTAACTATTTACAGGGTCGGTTTAAACTATGAATAGTGTGGGTTTGTAACTAAACATAATAGGGATTTGTAACTATTTACAGGGTCAGTGTAAACTATGAAAAGTATGGGATTGTAGCTAATCATAACAGGGGTTTGTAACTATTTACAGGGTCGATGTAAAACTATGAATAGTGTGGGTTTGTAGCTAATCATAATAGGTGTTTGTAACTATTTTCAGGGTCGGTGTAAACCTTGAATAGTGTGGGTTTGTAACTAATCATAAAGGGGTTTGTAACTATTTACAGGGTCGGTGTAAACAATGAATAGTGTGGGTTTGTAACTAATCATAACAGGGGTTTGTAAGTATTTACAGGGTCTGTGTAAACTATGAATAGTGTGGGTTTGTTGCTAAACATAATAGGGGTTTGTAACTATTTACAGGGTCGGTGTAAACTATGAATAGAGTGGGTTTGTAGCTAATCATAATAGGGGTTTGTAACTATTTACAGGGTCGGTGTAAACTATGAATAGAGTGGGTTTGTAACTAATCATAATAGGGGTTTGTAACTATTAACAGGGTCGGTGTAAACAATGAATAGTGTGGGCTTGTAACTTATCATAATAAGGGTTTGTAACTATTTACAGGGTCGGTGTAAAACTATGAATAATGTGGGTTTGTAGCTAATCATAATAGAGGTTTGTAACTATTTACAGGGTCGGTGTAAACTATGAATAGTGTGGGTTTGTAGCTAATCATAAAAGAGGTTTGTAACTATTTATAGGGTTGGTGTAAACTATGACTAGTGTGGGTTTGTAACTTATCATAATAAGGGTTTGTAACTATTTACAGGGTCGGTGTAAAACTATGAATAATGTGGGTTTGTAGCTAATCATAATAGAGGTTTGTAACTATTTACAGGGTCGGTGTAAACTATGAATAGTGTGGGTTTGTAACTAATCATAATAGGGATTTGTAACTTTCTACAGTGTCGGTGTAAACTATGAATTGCATTGATTTCTTACTATTGAGGGTGTGGACTTTCGAGTGTGTGGTTTATAACTATTTACAATGTCGGTGTAAAACTATAAATAGTGTGGGTTTGTAGCTAATCATAATAGGGAAGTGTAACTATTTACAGGGTCGGTGAATAGCAATGAATAGTGTAGGTTTGTAACTATTGATAGTGTTGGTTTGTAACTATTGATAGCGTTTTTTTATTTACTATTTATAGTGTGGGTTTGTAACTATTTACAGTGTCGGTGTATAAATATGGATAGTGTGGTTTTTAACTATGAATACTGTGGGTTTGCAACTATTTATACGAGGTATGTCCCAAAAGTAATAGGACGCATTTAGAAATATGCCTTTCATTGTTTCGATCCAAACAAAACTTGGCATGTATAATTTTCAATATTTAATCTATAAGCTTGCGAAATTTTAATATTGTACACTACCATTTAACATTGATAATGTATATGTTACAAAGTACGGGGGATATTGGCGTTATTTGTGCGACGTCAAACTGACATTCAAATGAAAGTCATTCTTTTTCGAAGTATGAACCGCTGTGTAAAACACATTTTTGTGGTACTGCACCCACTTCTGGTACATGTCACGGTACTATGGTGACTCGTAGTTCCTAACCACAGAATGTACACTCCATCACATGGCCCGGAGGTACTGAAAAGCGCTTTTAACGAAGATCTGTTTTGAATCCCAGGAAAACCACACAAAATTTCGGTCGTCCAGATCGCTGATGGTCAGTTACTTTTGTCTCACCATTGGAAACCCGTCTGTATCGCCAATATATAAGAATCCGGGATATGCCTTCTGTTAAAGAGTTGTGTGAAATAAACTTCAGAGTATCATGTGGGGGTCATATTACACCCAACACAAACTTTTACCTCGCTCCAAATTTCCACTCTAGGCGTGACGTCGTCCAATTTCTTTACTGTTCAAATTCACACTTGTTACTTTAAAAGTGCGCACAATATTCAAATGTTTATCGATAACGTCAAATGTTTAAATGACATTTGCATATGATCTGAAATTACGTCCACTTTTATTTCATTACATTTGGCACAATATTGAGGAAGTTGTGTGATTTCCAAGGCAATATTGTTTTTTTAAATGGCGTCTAATTTCAAAGTCCCCCGTACTTCCAAACTCACGTTTCTATGGTGCCTTTTGCATGAACTTAACGATGACTGAAAGTTGATTTGATGTTTTGTGACAATAGAAGATGTGTCGATCTATCCATTGATACCATTGGTTTGCATGTAACGCCCTAAATATAAAAATGACAGGGTCGTCCTATTACTTCTGGGACATACCTCGTAGTGTGGGTTTGTAATAATTTAACTATTTAAAGTGTGTTTTTTTTTAACTATTTAACTAAGAATAACCTAAGTTTAGACTATATAGGGTATGGGCTTGTTACTATTTATAGAGTGGGTCTGTAACTATTCACAGTGTGTGTTTGTAACTATTTACAGTGTCGGTGTATAACTATTTAAAATGTAGGTTCTAAGCTATTTAAAGTGTGGGTTTGTTACAATTGTAATTGTAAGTTTGTGACTATTTGTAGTTAGTGTTTGTAACAATTTAACTAAGAATAGCCTGGGCTTGTAACTATTTGGAGCGAGGGCTTGAAACTATTGATAGTGTGGGTTTGTAACCATTGATAGTGTGGGTTTGTAACTATTCAACTATTGAAAGCGTGTGTTTGTTACTATTTAACTAAGAATAACGTGGGTTTATAACTATTTAGTGTGTGGGCTTAAAACTATTTAGATTGTGGGTTTGTCACTATTTACAGTGGAGCTGTATAACTAAGAATATCGTTAGCTTATCACTATTTATAGTGTGGGTTTGTAAATATTTATTGCGTGGGTTTGTAACTATTAGGGTGTGGGCTTGAAGCTATTTATAGGAAGGGTTCGCAATTATTTATGACTTGGGTCTGTCACTATTTAGAGTGTGGGTTTGTAACTATTTGCAGTGGAGCTGTATAACTATGAATAGCGTTGGTTTATAACTATTACAGTGTGGGTTTGTAACTAATTACAGTATCGGTGTATAACTATTTAGAGTGTGGGTTTGTAACTATTTAGAGGGACGGTGTGTAACTATGAATATCGTTGGTTTGTAGCTATTATAGTGTGAGTTTGTAACTTTTTACAGTGGAGATGTATAACTATGAATAGCATTGGTTTATAACTATTACAGTGTGGGTTTGTAAATAATTACAGTATTGGTGTATAACTATTTAGAGTGTGGGATTGTTACTACTCATAGTGTGGGTTTGTAACTATTTACAGTATCGGTGTATAACTATCAATAGTGTAGGTTTGTAACAATTTTACTATTGAAAGTGTGTGCTTGTAACTATACAACTAAGAATAGCGTGGGTTTATAACTATTTATATTGTGGGCTTCAAACTATTGATAGTGTGAGTTTGTAACTTTTTATAGTGTGGGTCTGTAACCATTTATAATGTTGGTTTCTAACTATTTAACTTTTGATAGTGAGGGTTTGTAACTATTGATAGTGTCGGTGTATAACTATTTACAGTGTGGGTTTGTAACTATTCAACTATTTATAATTTGTGTGTGTAACTTTTTATAGTGTGAGTGTATAACTAATAGCATGGACTTTTTACTATGTTAAGTGTGTATGGATACTTATTTGTGATGTGCGTTTGTAACTATTTACAGTGTCGATGTATACCTATTGAGAGCGTGTGTTCGTAACTATTTATAGTGTGGGTTTGTAACTATTCATTGTGAGGGATTGTTACTATTCATAGTGTGGGTTTGTAACTATTCATTGTGTGGGATTGTAACTATTCATAGTGTGGGTTTGTAACTAGTCATAGTGTGGGTTTGTAACTATTTAGAGTGTGGGTTTGTAACTATTCATAGTGTGGGTTTGTAACTAATTAGAGTGTGGGTTTGTTACTATTCATAATGTGGGTTTGTAACTATTTAGAGTGTGGGTTTGTAACTATTCATAGTGTGGATTTGTAACTATTTAGAACGACGGTGTATTGCTGTGGATATCGTGGGTTTGTAGCTATTATAGTGCCAGTTTTTTACTATTTACATTGTTGGTGTATAACTAGGAATAGTTTGGGTTTGAAACTATTTATAGTGTGGGTTTGTAACTGTTCATAGTGTGGGTTGTAACTATTTACAGTGTCTGTGTATAACAATGAATAGTGTGGGTTTGTTACTATTTACAGTGTGGGTTTGTAACTATGCATAGTGTGGGTTTATACCTATTTACAGTCTTTGTGTATAACAATGAATAGTGTGGATTTGTAACTGTTTAGAGTGTGGGTTTGACTATTTTATTTTTTACAATTAAATAGAGTGAAGTTGTAAGTACTTCAGGTTCTGTACTTGAAGACTTCGTGACTCACAAGGATAAAATATGCCAATAACATAAGAGATAAGATAGCAGATAAGGGCACAATATACAACTGTGCTATTTCAGTGAAAGGTCGAATAAATTCATTTTGTAAATTTGTATGGCAATTGAATCACTTTATGAAATCAAATTCAATCTAATATATTACTTATAGAAACTTATCTTTTATATATTACATACTATTCTTATTACTTACTGTGATAACAACCATGTCAACCAGTTTGATGTGGATGTATATGTTATATTTCTCCAGGCTCTTGTAAGCCATGTTGCTCTGAAAGAACGTTAGCACTTATTTACATAGTACGACCTGTTTTCACGTTAGATATTTGTAATTAAAGTTTTTGGACCGAGTTGGTCCAACAATTATCTTTCATCGATGAGGCACTTGTTTCGAGCCAAGCTCGGTACGATGACTTTATGTGAGATTGTGTGCAAGTTTTAGAAGGAAAGTGATTATTTTAAGTTTCATTTTGAAGTCCATATCCACCAATGAAATAGGATGTGACATATACCTGCTGTGTTGAAAATGGCGTTAATACACACTTAGCCTTTTCAAAATTAAATTCAGAAAGGATCATTTTAGTAGAAAATTGATGATTTAAGCAGATACATTACCCTAAAATGGAAAGGTCAAACATGAATATAAAAAGTTGATGATGACTTCTGTTTGATCTACATTTCGTTGATGTGTTTTTAGGCATGGAACATTCCGATAAATACGGAAAAAGAACCAAAGAATTAGAACAAATTTGTTTAAAATGAGTTGTTTTGTTATACCTACTCAATTTTTGTTATTCAAATGTATTTTATTTTCACCCTGTCGCATTGATATATAACTATATACTGTTTTTGTATTACGAGTCGGTGGACTAATTTACCTGACATGAAAGTAAATACAGTATTTTTAATGAAGGTTTTTATTTGTTCTTAGTGATAAACTAGTCTAAGTATAGACGAAGAAAGTATATAGAATATTTTTGCAGTAAGTCCTCGATAGATAGGACAGATACAGGTTGTTATACAACTACTAATTAGCCTTAACATATACTTATGCAATGATTAGCATCTAGCTTCTCACAGAATGTATCAGTGTTCCAACATACTGCTTGACGTTACGTGTTGCAGTGCTGACACGATGTTGATGTGTGTCCGTGCTTGGAGTCTTATCATACCAACTGAAAATGAAAAGGCAATGTTGGCAGCAACGAAAGGGTCATACACGAGGTGTTTCTAACTGTATGTTACACATTTAAAAGTCATTTTAATTTAGTTTAAGCATATGTTATTCCAATATAAATACATACTATGCATATAAATCAAATATGATTATGGGCAAAATGGTTTGGCCACATGTTTTTTTTCAACATCAGATATGGTCATTCCCGTTGAACTTTTAATGAAAAAACACACTAAATTAATATTATATCAAACAATATTCATTCATAATTGTTATGTTTCAAAAATATATTGTCTACATCCTTACACAACAAGATCGTATCGTAGAATTACCGGTTTCACAAAGTATGCTCTAGATACCCTGATTGTTAGAACCGAACTGGGCCTAAATTCATCAATAATTTGAGTCTGAGATTCGGACCCAGACTCAAAACCTAACATTTTTGTAAAACCCTGTAATCATACAAGGATGGTAATACGTATGATCTGATCATTTTCTGTTAAATAATCGTTAAAACTGCTTGTTTCTGCAAATAAATATAGTAATTTGCTTTTTTAATAGATGTTATTTCAATGTTAAAGTTTTTACTGTGTGGCAATTTGAAATCTCAGACTCAAAATATTGATGAATTAAGCTCCTGGGTTCGAGCACACAATCTCAGCGTTGAGATGAAGGTTATGTTTAGACGGTGATTAGATTCCTTGTTATTAAGTCTGTCTTAAAAATGTTTACGAAACATAATACCAAAAAAGCGTTCTCCATTAACATTGAAGAACAACAGATAACATTATGTCCAAATTAAATGTATTGGTGAGATGCGCAATAGTAAGCCATCTCAGATCTGGTTTCAACTACATTTTGTCTCTTCTTAATTGACGAAAATGTGGCAGAAATTAAGAAGTTTGGTAATAGTATTGTAACGAGTAATTACGACATTTCATGTGTGCGTGTAAGAGTATATTCTGACGTATGTGCCAAGTGGGGGTTCTGTGTGAATTGTCTTATTGCAATTTACAAAATTCATAGAATAAGTTCAGAGGAGTGGTAAAGAAAAATGGGGCACATGGCGATCGTATTGTGACGAGCGGTAACAGAAGTGTGTGTGTAATTCTAAGATGTATGTATATATTGTAATGAATGGTGACGTATGTGTCTAATCGATGATTATAAAACGAGAGGTATCGGACGACCAAAGTGCTGAACTATTTCTAAAGGTTATTTATATTATGTTGGTTATTAAAGCAAAGTTAGGTAAGATAATACTTGAAAGTTATAGGTTTAATGTGTCATCTATATATGTATTGAATATGAAAAGCGAAGTCAATAAGCCTAAATTCTAAATAAACATATCTTTGTTTCATTTCCAGATAGATACATTTATAATTTACAAGACAATCTAGTTCAATATCTTCGATGTTTGGCCGATCGACGCTGACTATTTTGAAACGTCTTGACAACTTTATCTTTGGAAAAAAATATAACATATTTTGATAAATGGTGCCATTGGATTTAAACAAACAATGGGACTACCTTTGCGATTTCTATTTATTCTATATTATTCGAATATTATTTTCTGAATCTTCATATTTGAAAACTTATAAACATTTGTTTTAAAACAAATGACAACAGTTCTAGTTTGAAAATTAATTAAAAAGGCACACGTTTATATTACCTTGGAAATCTTGCTACCATATTGAAAGCTGAGGTAAAGAAAGCAAGTTTTTGTCAGATATCATCACGAATATGAAAAAAATATAATGTCTGTCATCCACTTACAAGACTTACGTCTCTTTACAGAAATTAAAATAAAAATTAAGAACTAGGGTTGAGTGAAAACGTATCTAACTACCCTGTACACCAGGACAAAAAACAGGAGTCGATGTTGATAAAGACGTATTTATTACGCAATGTAACAAATGTTACCTTTTAAACGAACTGTAATCTGCCACAATCAGGAGCTCGATCGTATCATTTTCATGCTGGTTTAGGAATCTTGCACGATGTATTCCAGCTGAAGCTTCAGTGTCAAATGGGTTACCTTGAATATCAATGAAAAATATATCATTTAAAAAAATGTATGAAAAATTAAACATCCATCAAATAGATAACTGGGTATTTAGTAATAGACCACTATTTATAGATTTCACAAGTCACGCCCTTTTCTGGGAGTAACCTGTTTGTAGAAATTAATATTCAGGTATTCACCGAACAGCAGAAAAATTGTGCCTATTGAACTTTTGATAAAGTTTAAGGTTATATAAGATATGATTTTAATAACATTATCTTTTATTTCTGATTGTGCATGATTTAAATCAAATGAGATTTCTTCTACATATGTATGATACCGTGCGGACCTGGCATGATGTAGACAGACCAATGACATAATATAGACATATTTTATGACTTAAGCTTAACTGGTATTTTTATTTGTTTAACATAATATATTAAGTATAATATAAGATGACAGTATATTAACCTCTTTTTAAAGTTATCCTTTAAGCAACCATGCAGTTAGTTCATTTTCAAACAGAAATGCATATTATTTCATTTGTTGTTCTAATGAATATTATATATTTTCAAGAATAAATCCCGTCCCTCGGTGCACGTAGTTATTGATAGACTATCCCATCCCACTGTACACGCAGTTTCAGATAGACTATCCCGTTCCTCGTACACGTAGTTATAAATAGATTATCCCGTCCCTCTGTATACGTTGTTTCAGATAGACTATCCTGTCCCTCTGTATACGTTGTTTCAGATATACTATTTCGACCCTCGGTACACGTAGTTTCAGATAGAATATCCTGTCCCTCTGTACGCGTAATTTCAGATAGACTATTCCGACCCTCGGTACACGTAGTTTCAGATAGACTTTCCCGTCCCTCGGTACACATGGTTTCAGAAAGACTATCCTGTCCCTTTGTACACATAGTTTCAGATAGACAATCCAGTCGTTTGGTACACATAGATTCATATAGACTATCCCGTCCTCTGTACATAAAGTTTCAGATAGACTTTCACGTCCTTCTGTACATGTAGTTTCAGATAAACTATCCCTTCCCTCGGTACACATAGTTTCAGATATACTATCCCGTCTCTCGGTACACATAGTTTCAGATAGACTATCCCGTCCTCTGTTCACATAGTTTCAGATAGACTTTCACGTCCTTCTGTACATGTAGTTTCAGATAAACTATTCTTTCCCTCGGTACACATAGTTTCAGATAGACTTTCCCGTCTCTGGGTACACGCAGTTTCAGATAAATTATCCCGTCCCTTGTACACATAGTTTCAGATAGACTATCCGTCCTTCTGTACACATAGTTTCAGATAGACTATTCTGTCTTTCGGTACACATAGTTTCAGATAGACTATCCCGTCCCTCGGTACACATAGTTTCAGATAGACTACCTCGTCCCTCGGTACACATAGTTTCAGATAGACTTTTCCATCCATCGGTACACATAGTTTCAGTTAGACTCTTCCGTCAGCAGGAGCCCAGTTTTTTGCCAACACTGGATTTTGTTGTAATTTTGAGATATACGAGGCGTGATCCAGAAATAACCAGACTGCCCCTGTATCTTTTTCATTTTACGGATTTCTTACATGAACATTTCAGTAAGTACACCTCAATTCATGCCAAATCTATAACTAGAACGATTTTCATTTCAGAAAAAAGTTATTTGTCAATTTTTAAATGTGATATTTTGGCGCTGTAAAGCACGATTATTACTCGACGTCTCCGACGTCATACAACAAAAATCTCAACGTCATTCATGTTTCCATTAGTAAATAACACGGCAATTACGAATACTAACGGTTGTTTATTATGGCGTCATTTGAGTCACAAGAAACGCGCGCTATTATCAATTTTTTTGTCAGCTTTGACATTCGCCAACCAAAACGTATGAGATGATACAGTAGGCATCTACGGGAAAGAAACTGTCACGGACGCTGGTTTTTTAATGGCATCAGAGGTTCCGAGACGGAAGAGTGTCACTAAAAGATGGGAAGAGGCGGGGCCGTAAGACCTCTATGAACGTGACGTTAGTGACTACAATTAAGGACGTCGTATACAGCGACAGGTGGGCCACGGTACCCGATGTGGCCGTACAGGCTACAGCTGTAGTACTGTTCAGCGAGTTCTTACAGAACAATTAAACATGCCAAATGTCAGCGGATATGTTTGATGAGTGGATCGCTCGGCAAGAGAAATGTATTACACTCAAAGGAGAGTACATAGAGAAATGACTGATATACGTATTATGACTGAGTTACACGACGTCACCCGACGTTATTTTATGTTTGATGACGCTCTCCGCATGTCTGTTACAGGCTGTGTGTTTATGTATGTAGCTTCATTGTTTCTTTTGCCAACGTCTTGACATTTTCAGGTATCGTGTATTAAAGATTGTACATGTTGCGGAATGTTTTTTATTAACGTAACATACAGAAGTAAATCCGGTTATTCTGGATCACCTCTCGTATATCCTTATAACAATGATTTTGTAGCCTTATCAGGGAAATCTGCAGTTTGTTTTACTTCTCCCCGCTTTTAGAGCCCCAACTGCGAAATGAAACCCGTAAGATGAATCTATGGCAGGTTTTATATACTTCTATATATCATTCAAATGCGAGAATCCTTTTTATTCACCACTGCATTGTTTTTGTTATTATGTTTCGTTTTACAAAATTATTGTTAATACATTTAATTGGCATAAAGACATTTTCCAAAAAGTTTGTGCAGTTTGAAAAAAAAATCTGCCAAAAAATGAAATTCTAGGGAAGAGCTGCTCTCAAATACACATGGATCTGTGTTTTTACATATTTCAGCAGGAGAGCCAAGTAATAGTTAGATAACTTTTTAGAACACTATATTATAACTTAAAGGTAAAGAAAACAACTGATATACATAAGCCTTCCCTACAGAACTCTCTACCTGACAGAATGTTTTTGGCCTTTAACATCAGTATTAGAACGAAATAAATCAAAATTAGGGACATTTTTACAAATGGGAGAAAAACGAAGACTGTGGTTTTCTTAAACCAACTAAACAATCTGGATTAGGACATGATATATTTATGTAATCGTTTTGTTTGTTTTTTTCCACTTTTATTAATAAAATATACATTTTTTTCAGAAAAAAACCGACCTGATCATGTTTACCTTATGAAACGTCAGTGTCCCACTAAAAAGAGCTAATAATAACAGTCACCAAACACGTTCTTTTGGCTTTGAATCAGAAGTTTTACCCATGCAAATTTCATAGACTGAGTAGACATATTTACCTAAGCTGCAGCAAACGCATGATGACAATAAGACAATCACAATAGCAGACGACACTACACGCCACATTATTCCTTTCGTCTGATAGTAGAAGCAACTATTTAGAATTCTAACATTACTGTGCTACTAGGTTATCAGGAGAACTGACCTTTAATCATGTCCTTAATATATGTTCTGCAAATACTTCTGCCTGATTTACATATATCAGAGACATATAAACAGAGATAAGTAACTGCAAGTGCTTATCTCTAAAGTTTGGGTGACACATTAGGTGTTTTCTAAATCTTCGAAACACAGCATCTCTTAAACCAACAATCATATGTTTGTGATTGCGGTATCAAACAAAATTAAGGGATTGACTGTAATTTTAGCTAGTGAACTTTTCTTTTATAAATTTAAAGAAACAAATTCTTAAACTTACAATTATTTTGTTGTGATCATTTTCTCATTTTAGCCCATTTTAAAAGAAAGAAATAAGAAAAACTTATTTAGATATCGATATGAAATATTCGCCACCTGTCGGTTCATCATCTTTCTACATTAAAGTTCTATGATGTGTTGTGAAAATGTTTTTGTTAGAACGAGTACACTACCTTTTTTGTTACAAATATTTCGTAATATTTTAAATTCAGAAGAAAAATATTAAATAATTGATATTTGGAATAGGTCAACATTTTCATCAGCTTTACTTTGGTACCAAATGTACTAAATTCCGACAAAGTTTCGAAGAGTTATTAAAGAAATACTAAAGGTGCCACCTAAAATTTAACCATGTACGTTGAGTTGATATATTCCTGCCAGTCTCTGTAATTAAGTCACTGCATGTATTTATGTGTATGTATGGCCGCTAGATACACTTTCTACTTTATTGCACTTATAACGGGAAAATGTTTGATATGCTTTAAAGATTAATAACACTTCGCCAAGATAGCGGAAAAGACAATCTTATACTAACACATCTGTTTAACAAATTACCGTTACTGTCCGAGAGATTTATTGATGTATTTGTAAGCTTGTCCAAGAATTTAACCTGTTCTTGTTAACCGACATTTATCTGCTTTTTAATATACACAAAGTTGTTACAATACATATATTTTTCCAATCTTTAGCAAAATACATGTCACTTGCAAAACGGTGACAAAGAGTGGCAGCATTTGTCTTTACTTACTGTGTTGCAAAGACACATCCCGTTTATAACGAAAGACTGCATGACTGAAAAGAATGAGTCTTTAATCTGATTTGTATTTTATTTTTATTTTTTATGTTTGGTTTTCTATTATATTACTTCTAAGTAAACTCTAGAGCTATGAATTGAACATTACCTGACTTGTGAAATTCATTCATTATAAAGGCATTCTCTTTCAAGTATATTTCCATTTTTCACATCAAATGATGTTGTTGAGAAAAATTGCTCCATCTTTTAGTTTTCTAAAACACTTAACTGTTTGTTATTCACTGTATTTATGTTCGATGATATTCGTTAGCCTGTTATTTTAATTTTTTGTTTAACTTTGGTCTCCTCATCATGACAAACTTACCCTTTAGAACAGCATATAATTACATACAATATATTTACTTGTTTTTGTAATTTATTTCAATCGTGTCACGTAAATAAGATAAATACAAAATATAACAAATAACATTTTTTTCTTATTGTTTTATTTCTGATTTGTCTATAAGTTGTAAAACTTCACCATTTCTCTCTGAACTAATTATTTTGATTAATCTTTATATCTTTTTTTAAGGAGTTATGGAAACATCACATGTTCCTTTTAGGGTTTGTTGACAATATCGTATTTAATTTGGCCACCACTATAAGATTCCTCCTGCTATTTGATATTTTCAACTGAAATTAAAACAGAAAAAAGGACATTTAACTTGTACTTCCATGTTAAACAAAATGTGATAAGAAAGATTGAGGACAACAGAGCTAAATGTTAAGCAATCACCTCACCCTTCACACAACAAAATACAACAAATTTGATACAATAATGCGAATATAAAATACTCAAAAAAAACTTTTTAATTGCTCGAAATATTTTCACCAACATGATGGATCCAATAATCGTCATCTTGGCAAATTTGTTCTTCAAAGAGGTTTGACCAAAACAATAAAACAATAAATCTGAGAATTATTCCGTATTTGGAAGTTTAAACCGTCGGCTTAGTAATTCCAGCGTCCTTTACTCTCGTATCAATTGTTTTTACTATAATTTGTTAAAATTCAGAATAAAGTTTCTCAAACAAATATTAATTAAGAGATAAAAATTAACATATTGTTAAGGGAAAAAAATTAAGTCCATGGAGGAAAATAATATCGACAGATTAATTATTGTAGGACAATATATTAATAATAAGAACAGAACAGATATTTTATTTCAGACTTGTACATAAATAAATCGTCATAATAACATATTTACAAAACATAATATCACGTAAAATATATTGTTAATTAATACATAATTTGTACAGCCATTTTTCAGTCACATTTTAAGGTAGTGGGACCGTTATGGGCTATATTTCAAATCTTTTTAAAGCCTTTTATTTTTCTTATTAACTATATAATATCACACGCTTATTCAAAATTTTTAGAAACTTTTTACCGTCTCCAAAATAGGTTAAATTACTATAATTTTATTAATTTTCAATATGTTTTAGTATCAGTGTATTCTAAAAGCATGTTTTAAGAAAAAATATGAGCATGCAACATAAAATTGAAAAAATAATATAAAATGAACTCATTGGTATTCAAGCGGACTGGAGAAATCCATTTTTTTAGCATTGAAAAAAGTTGTTCTTATATAAAAGTGTAGATAATTCATTCCTTGGCATCAATACTACATGACTAACTTTTCTGAATATATACTAGTCCACATATAATATAAAAAGATTAGGAAGTTTTATCATCCGTTTTTTTATCTCAATACTTTTTTTAATATGATAAGGTCAAAATTTCATAATCGGCACTTCTATAGATATAAATGTTTATCTTAAAGGTAATGTGAATGTTTCTAAGTTTTTATACAAAAACTATAATGACAAATATTATTGAAATAAAGATATTCACACATTATACAGAAATAGCATAAAAGCAATAATATGTAATTTTTATGTAAAAATTGAACACGGAATCAGAACCCCACCCACCCCATCCCATTACACGGATTCATTCTCGTACTTAAACACTTAAATAATTTATCTTGCGAATAGTGTCAATTTCAAAACAAACATAGAATGACATAAATTATTAAATATTAATACCATGTCAAAAATTCACATTAACAGAATAGAAACCCTCATTTGACATACATACACACTTCAAGTCATAAAGAGTCATTGTTTGAAATATATAGCCATCTTTGATATAACCTCATCTAATTCTTTTTTGCTTTGGTGACCCTTGGTACACCATCACCATTATTGGCATAAAGAGTCATTGTTTGAAATATATAGCCATCTTTGATATAACCTCATCTAATTCTTTTTTGCTTTGGTGACCCTTGGTACACCATCACCATTATTGGCAGGAAATATGCCTCTCAGTCCATCCTCACCAGAATGTTTATAAATTGTTTTCATTTGGAGTGAAACTGTAGGATAGGAGCTCTTTCGGTGTCAACTATTTGCAGAGTTGCCCAAGTGACTACGAATCGGCATTATGTGCACTGTAGCTGATATCGCACAGCAATTTCACAAAATCTTCCTGTTTATGTGAATGACTTGGAAACAGTTTCTTTAACACTGTCAGGGAATAATTATTCCTGATACACACTTGGAAATTGCTCTGTATTGTTAGTCCGTCATATACCCTGGATAATAAAATCATCTTCCATTGTAAGCGACTAATATAACTTTAGATTTCTTTTCCAGTCATTTACAAAGTTTCTGGATAGCTGTTTGAATGTAGACTGGTTTCACACTATAACCATTGACTTTCATGGTTCCAGAATCAGTCATTACTATACCAGTAACCTTCTGATGGCAATCCTGGTCTAACATAGGTGGCAAATGTTTGCAAAGACTCGACTTCCACTGCAACTATCATAGATGTAATGTGTGGCATCAGTCCACCACGTACAACAAAACCACAAGATAAAGAACTGTTATTATTTTAGACTGCTTTGAGCTAATATTTTCGAGAGGTGACTAATAATTGAATACTATTATTTTCTCTTTATCATCTTCATATGTCATGTTTTTGCTCACCCTTATGTCCCAATATGACTGGCCTCACTGTTGTAGACACACATTCTCAAAATACTCATAGTGAGGCGGTAGTGTAGTGGATACTGTTGGCAGCTCACGCCAGAGATTGCAAGTTTGATCCCCAGCTCGACCCAGTGCCTCTGAAAAAACAACACGCAGAACTGGTTCTACTCGGGAAGCAAACTAGAGAGCGCTTAATAAAAGCTCAGAGCTTTCTTCGCAATCGAGCTAAAATAAGTTGGTATAAGCCAATTCAAATCATTAAAGAGGGTTTATCATAAACAGGTAGCTCGGAAGTTTTGTATTGATTGTTAAATATGGAACTAAACATCTACACAGATGTATCTGATGGAACATATGGCAGAGCGATAATGGCAGATAATGGGTATCTATTCCTGGTTAAACCATTGCATACCTAAAACAAACGATGAATTTGTACATCAAGGAGTTGTATAGCTCTATATAATTCCTTGTGTACATGTAAGGGCATCAATACAATTGTCACGTTAAAAACAGTGTAAAACTGAATGCAATTAATCAATTATAAATTATTAAATACATACATGCTAAACTATCAAAGTCTTTTATGTGCCACTCAGCGTCTACTGCACAGAACATTGCACTTCTTGTCCGACAGGAAAACTTGGCTTACTCAGTGTGTTGACCTGACAGACCTCCAGACAGTAGAGAGCTGACAGTGAATCGCTGTCTTCAGTGTAACGGATAATTGAAATCAACATACACAACATTCTCACTGCAATATATTGTATCTTGTATCATTGTATCTACATATATATAAAAACAATTCTTGCTACTTGTTTACATTTTAGTTTTATGTATTTTGTTGATATGAGACAATGTGTCTCATTATCATTCGTCTCTCACCGCTGATTAATGTGGTAAAGTTATCAACTACTTTTGAAAATGGGTGTACTCGAGTACAAGTTAAGCTTCCAGGATCCCGGAAAGAGTGGTTAGGTTTGCTGATCGTCTGTTTGGTCTCGATGGCATGAAATGATATTCAATATATTCAATCATCAATCAAAGTATATTAAAAAAATATATATATATGTATATATATCTCAGCATTTTTTAAATTCTGGATAATTGAACAGTTTCATCGCAACTAATTACTTTCAGTTCTAATAAAAAAAATCAATGTTATGCAACAGACAGTTATCAATACTTTCTTAGTTGGCCTTGCTTTGTGTTGGCTACAAAAGAGGGCATTCTTTTAAATCTTTGATGGTGTGTTTTTGCCATAGGCAACTCTGTTGACATGTCCACAGTCACTGTTCTGACGCACAACATACACATATTTGCCTAACCCTTTCTGATTTTTTCCAGCAATACTTTCATAAGTAACTGGTACAGCGCTAAGTCTGCATAATTGACAACGTTTTAGGTTTGACAACAACGATTCTTCGTTTGACATTGATACACTGGCTCTGACACATTACAAGCAGTCTGATTGCTATATTTGTGTTTGAAGGAGACTTCGCTGATTTTTTCGACGATCGTAAAAATCCATTTTTGTTTACAACCGGAAGTGAGCAATTATCGTTTATTTTTATTTTTTTTAAACTTAACGTTAATGACGATTAAATGATATTAAAAGCAATAAAACAAAACAGGATATGGGATTTATTGTTATGAGATAAAAAATATATATACATTATGTATTTTATAAGTTTATTCCGATCTTTACTGAGATGCTCCGAAATTGTTACGGAGGATACCGACATCGCACGAAAGTTAACAAGCCCTTACGGTCCCACTACCTTAAGTAAGTCCATATATTTTTATGATCAATATCGAAGTAATGCATGAAAAATTTTAATTCATAAATTCCTCAAAATAAGAGGATGAACAAATTTCTTATTATTAAATATTTAAATGATTTTCTTTCATTGATTCAGAGATTGTTTCCAAAAACAGATAAAAGATATTCAATATATTAACATACCCTATTAAACGTTTAAAATTCTGTTTCTTAATTTCAGAGATTTTTTAATATACTGAGCAAAACTGACTAAAATACTTTTTTCATTTGTTTTAAGCAATTCAATAAGCTTGTACATAGATGGTCTTTGAAAACCATGTTTATTTATATCTTTCTAAAATCACTGTAGCAAGGACAGATACAAATAAAATGGTATATTTCTTCTATCTTAGTAGTGTTACAACAAAGACCATGTCTCTCATTTCTTGGAAATTCAATGTAATTTCTTGCATAACGACCTGTTTGAATTCTTAGAGTATGTGCTGATTATCTTATTCTAGTAAAAAAACAATCTTAAATCGTTTTGGAGAATATCTAAATATTGTTCATTTGTAAAACTACTTTTCAATTTTTATACTCATCTATAACATGACTATCGCTAACTGAGCCATACCATTCTTGGATAAAACAATCAATAACACGCTTTTTGTATATACATGGAAATGTTTTTTTTATAAGCAAGTGTTTCCATTGCTTAAAGGTTACACATATGCCTGTATCCCTGTCAGGCATTGTTTCCGCATGAAGTGCACATGTACCGATGGGGCTGAAAAACTGCGTGCAAAATGTTTCACAAAGGCACGTTGTTAATAATTCGACACAATCACAAAATTAAAAGTTGAAATCGGAAATAATTCATTTGAATGTTCACGAACGAAATGAAGTATTTAACTTTTTGTGTCTGGCTATTAACAACGTGTCTGTATGATTCATATAGAGACGTTGTTAATAGCCCGACACAAAAAGAACAGAACCATTTTGCACGTGCACATCATCAGAAAACAATACCTGTAAGGGGAACAGGCATTTGTGTGTGCGTGTGAGTTATGATACGACAGAATATATATTAGTTAAAGAAAATATATTCTTAGAATATACATTTTAAATGTGAATGCGAGTGTGGGCATGTCTTTAATGTATAAACTAGGTTATACTGATATTGTACTAGTAATAATAACATACTGTTTATTTGTCTAGTTGTGCCGTTGAGCACATACATGCATGTATTGGTGTGTGTGGTGTGGGAGTGTGTTGTGTGTGTGCGTTCGTGCGTGCGTGCACATATTGGCGTGCGCTGCTGAGTGCGTGTATCTGTGTAAACGTGTGAGTGTAAAGTTATACGTACGTTTATGTATTTCAGTAAATATATGAAAG
Source organism: Panopea generosa (assembly GCA_029582155.1). Lineage (NCBI taxonomy): Eukaryota > Metazoa > Mollusca > Bivalvia > Adapedonta > Hiatellidae > Panopea > Panopea generosa. The sequence goes on from CM055905.1 coordinate 27,701,237, forward strand.
AGCTCAGGCATTTTATACATGCAAGATCAGTAGTGATATACGGGTGAGGGCATAAGTGAATGTGTGTCAAGGAATGTGGCTGTGAAGTGTATATATGAGTGAGCTAATGCATTATGTACATGCAATATAAATGTGAATAAATTCGATTATGAAACAGTTATTTACAACTTAGACAAATCATGATCGAACAGAAGCATGTGGTTGATTTAGGGTTCGATCCTCCGCAACGGCGATATGTGCAGTGTCCTTGAGAAAGTCATTTCATCCGTATATGCGTAGTGCTAAAATAAAGTGTGTATTTAAAGATTGCATTTGGTCGTAAGATTTACTTATTTACTTGACCTAATTTGAAAGTACGTTACCTGGCGATGTTTATCTGTGTAGGTCTAAGTCCAAGGGAAATAACAAACCAAAGTGTGTCGTTAAATTCAAAATACAGGTCATTACACTGAATCTTTGATTAATCTTCAACGTCGCCGTTTCAGAAGATCTGTTTCCACGTAATGTCGGTGTCTATATAGACAAGGTTACGTATGGTATTAGGACATACTAATTTGCAAAACAATATTTACAAACACATTACAAACTTCTGTTTGTATCAATATATTTGCATTTTATCTGTCATGTGTATACTTTAATGTTTTAATTGATTGTATGCTTTTACATGTAGTTTTACATGAGTTTATTTGAAGAGATTGTACGTTGAAAAGCTATCAACGAGAGACTCTAGGTATCTTCATAATTAGTTTTAGTTTCAATCACAAACGGATAACCATTTTCTGCAAATCCACTACGTTTTCTTGTATGCTAAATGCTTTGGTTCGCACATGCAAAAATCCGTGGTTATGGAGTCACGCATATGATCCAAAGACCATTGGTTCATGTCAAATTGTGGACATGGTCTACAGACTTGCCTTGGCTGTGACAAAGTAGAGTAGGTACTTTGCCATCACAGGTTCGTATAACAGTGTGGACATTGTCTACAGACTTGCCTTGGTTGTGACAAAGTAGAGTAGGTACATTGCCATCACAGGTTCGTATAACAGTTAGGACATGGTATACAGACTTGCCTTGGCTGTGACAAAGTAGAGTAGGTACATTGCCATCTAAGGTTCGTATAACAGTGTGGACATTGTCTACAGACTTGCTTTGGCTGTGACAAAGTAGAGTAGGAACATTGCCATCACAGGTTCGTATAACAGTGTGAACATTGTCTACAGACTTGCCTTGGCTGTGACAAAGAAGAGTAGGTATATTGCCATCACAGGTTCGTATAACAGTGTGGACATGGTCTACAGACTTGCCTTGGCTGTGACAAAGTAGAGTAGTTACATTGCCATCACAGGTTCGTATAACAGTGTGGACATAGTCTACAGACTTGCCTTGGCTGTGACAAAGTAGAGTAGGTACATTGCCATCACAGGTTCGTATAACAGTGTGGACATGGTCTACAGACTTGTCTTGGCTGTGACAAAGTAGAGTAAGTACATTGCCATCACAGGTTCGTATAACAGTGTGGACATGGTCTACAGACTTGCCTTGGCTGTGACAAAGTAGAGTAGGTACATTGCCATCACAGGTTCGTATAACAATGTGGACATTGTCTACAGACTTGCCTTGGTTGTGACAAAGTAGAGTAGGTACATTGCCATCACAGGTTCGTATAACAGTGTGGACATTGTCTACAGACTTGCCATGGTTGTGACAAAGTAGAGTAGGTACATTGCCATCACAGGTTCGTATAACAGTGTGGACATGGTATACAGACTTGCCTTGGCTGTGACAAAGTAGAGTAGGTACAATGCCATCACAGGTTCGTATAACAGTGTGGACATGGTCTACAGACTTTGCTTGGCTGTGACAAAATAGAGTAGGTACATTGCCATCACAGGTTCGTATAACAGTGTGGACATGGTCTACAGACTTGCCTTGGTTGTGACAAAGTAGAGTAGGTACATAGCCATCACAGGTTCGTGTCAAATTGTGGATATGGTCTTCAGACTTGCATTGGTTGTGAAAAAGTAGAGTAAGTACATAGCCATCACAGGTTCGTATAACAGTGTGAACATTGTCTACATACTTGCCTTGGCTGTGACAAAGTAGAGTAGGTACATTGCCATCACAGGTTCGTATAACAGTGTGGACATGGTCTACAGACTTGCCTTGGCTGTGACAAAGTAGAGTAGGTACATTGCCATTTAAGGTTCGTATAACAGTGTGGACATGGTCTACAGACTTGCCTTGGCTGTGACAAAGTAGAGTAGGTACATTGCCATCACAGGTTCGTATAACAGTGTGGACATGGTCTAGAGAATTGCCTAGATAGTGTCAGAGTAGAGTGAATACATTGCAATCATTTGATCGTGTCAAAGTGTGGACATGGTCTAAAGACTTGCCTAGGTTGTGTCAGAGTAGAGTAAGTACATTGCCATCTTATATTCGTGTAAAAGTGTAGACATGGTCTATAGACTTGCCTAGGTTGTGTCAGAGTAGAGTTAGTACATTGCCATTCATAGGTTCGTGTCAAAGTGTGGAAATGGTCTAGAGACTTGCCTAGGTTGTGTCAGAGTAGAGTAAATACATTGCCATCATATGTTCGCGTCAAAGTTTGGGCATGATCTAGAGACTTGCCTAGACAGTGTCAGAGTAGAGTAAGTACATTGCAATCAAAGGTTCGTGTCAAAATTTGGACACGGTCTAGAAATTTGCCAAGGTTGTGTCAGAGTAGAGTAAGTACATTGCCATTAAAGGTTCGTGTCAATGTATTGACATTTTCTAAAGCCTTGTCTAGATTGTGTCAGAGTAGAGTTAGTACATTGGCATCATCGGTTTGTGTCAAAGTGTGGATTTGTTTTAGAGACTTGCCAAGATTTTGTCAGAGTAAAGTAATTACATTGCAATCATAGGTTCGTGTCACAGTGTGGACATGATCTAGCAACTTGCCTAGGCTGTGTCAGAGTAGAGTAAGTACATTTCCATCACAGGTTCGTGTCACAATGAAGACATGATATAGAGACTTACCTATATTGAGTCAGAGTAGAGTAAGTACATTGCCACCACAGGTTCCTATCAAAGTGTGATCACGGTCTAGAGACTTGCCTAGGTTGTGTCAGAGTAGAGTAAGTACATTGCCATCATAGATTGGTGTCAAAGTGTGGAAATGTTCTAGAGACTTGCCTAGGTAATGTCAGAGTAGAGTAAGTACATTGCCATCACAGGTTCGTGTCATAGTGTGTACATGATCTAGAGACTTCCCTGGCTGTGTCAGAGTAGAGTAAGTACAATTCTACCACAGGTTCGTGTCACAGTGTGGACATGATCTAGAGACTTACCTAGATCGTGTCAGAGTAGAGTAAGTACATTGCCATCACAGGTTCGTGTCAAAGTGTTGTCACGAACTAGAGACTTGCCTAGGTTGTGTCAGAGTAGAGTAAGTACATTTCCATCGTAGATTGGTGTCAAAGTGTGGAAATGTTCTAGAGACTTGCCTAGGTAATGTCAGAGTAGAGTAAGTACATTGCCATCACAGGTTCGTGTCATAGTGTGTACATGATCTAGAGACTTCCCTGGCTGTGTCAGAGTAGAGTAAGTACAATTCTACCACAGGTTCGTGTCACAGTGTGGACATGATCTAGAGACTTACCTAGATCGTGTCAGAGTAGAGTAAGTACATTGCCATCACAGGTTCGTGTCAAAGTGTTGTCACGAACTAGAGACTTGCCTAGGTTGTGTCAGAGTAGAGTAAGTACATTTCCATCGTAGATTGGTGTCAAAGTGTGGACATAGTCTAGAGACTTGCCTAGGTTGTGTCAGTGTAGGGTAAGTATATTGCCATCACAGGTTCGTGTCACAGTGTGGACATGATCTAGATACTTTCCTAAATTGTGTTAGAGTAGAGAGAGTACATTGCCATTATAGATTCGTTTCAAAGTGTGAACATGGTCTAGAGACTTGCCTAGATTGTGTCATAGTAGAGTAAGTACATTGCCATCATAGGTTCGTTTCAAAGTGTGGACATGGTCTAGAGACTTGCATAGATTGTGTCAGAGTAGAGTAACTACATAGCCATCATAGGTTCGTGTCAAAGTGTGGACTTAGTCTAGAGACATGTCTAGATTGTGTCAGAGTAGAGTTAGTACATTTCCATTATAGGTTCGTGTCAAAGTGTTACATGATCTAGATACGTGCCTAGGTTGTGTAAGAGTAAAATAAGTACATTGCCATGATAGGTTCATGTCAAAGTGTGGACATGATCTAGACACTTGCCTAGGTTGTGTCAGAGTAGAGTAAGTACATTGCTATGATAGGTTCGTGTCAACGTGTGGACATGATCTATTGAATTGCTTAGATTGTGTCAGAGAAGAGTTAGTACATTACCATCATAGGTTCGAGTCAAAGTGTGGACATGGTCTAAAGACTTGCCTAGATTGTGACAGAGTAGAGAAAGTACACCGCCATCATAGGTTCGTGTCAAAGTGTGTACATGATCTATAGACTTGCCTAGATTGTGTGAGAGTAGAGTTAGTACATTGCCATCATAGGTTCGTGTCAAAGTGTGTACATGATCTAGAGTCTTGCCTAGGTTGTGTCAGAGTAGAGTAAGGACATTGCCATCAAAGGTTCGTGTCAAAGTGTGGACATGGTCTAGACACTTGCCTAGATTGTGTCAGTGTAGAGTAAGACCACTGCTATCACAAGTTCGTGTCATAGTGTGGACATGATCTACAGACTTGCCTAGATTGTGTCATAGTAGAGTTGGTACATCGCCATCTTAGGTTCGTGTTGAAGTGTGAACATGGTCTAGAGACTTGCCTAGATTGTGTCAGTGAAGAGTAAGACCACTGCTATCACAGGTTCGTGTCATAGTGTGGACATGATCTACAGACTTGCCTAGATTGTGTCATAGTAGAGTTAGTACATCGCCATCACAGGTTCGTGTCAAAGTGTGGACATGATGTAGAGACTTGCCTAGATTGTGTCAGAGTTGAGTAAGTACATTGCCATCTTAGGTTCGTGTTCATGTGTGAACATGGTCTAGAGACTTGCCTAGATTGTGACAGAGTAAAGTTAGTACATTGCAATTATATGTTCGTGTCAAAGTGTGGACATGGTTTATAAACTTGCCTCGATTGTGTCAGAGTAGAGTAAGTACATTGCCATCATAGGTTTGTGTCAAAGTGTGGACATGGTCTATAGACTTGCCTAGATTGTGTCAGAGTAGAGTAAGTTCATTGCCACCATAGGTTCGTGTCAAAGTGTGGACATGATCTAGAGACTTGCCTAGATTGTGTCAGAGTAGAGTAAGTACATTGCCAGCATAGGTTCGTGTCAAAGTGTTGACATGGTCTATAGACTTGCCTAGATTGTGTCAGAGTAGAATAAGTAAATTGCCATCATAGGTTCGTGTCAAAGTGTGGACATGATCTAGAGACTTTCCTAGATTGTGCCAGGGTAGAGTTAGTACATTGGTAATGCACTGTTTTCATACTGACTGATGGGAAACATCTGCATAAACGTAGCGGCTACTCGGTACCTCGGCTGACTTGTTCATGAAGATGGTATACTCATATATCTCATGTGCTCCATATATCATTGACGGGTGCTAGAATGTTAACGGTGGTTAAGATACTTGCGTGTGTTGTATCATTGTGTGCTTTTATGTCAGACGTATATGAAATGTCTGCATAAGACAAAGTACAAGGTACGAGACACTTTTTGTTTCAGATGTACAATAAACTAGCTGTAAAGCTTTTTACTGACAGTAACACAGATTCATAACCTGTCTAACATAACAATCTGTTTGGATTTAGTTATAGTTATAACAGATGAGATGATGGGAAAGGATAGGGGATTAAACGTACGGTGCAATTATAAACTAAATGTATTAAATACAAAAAAGACTACGGCTGTTTGATGTATGTTAAATAAGTTGACTCGCAAATGCATGAAAGGGACACATGAGAATATCGAAATCAAATGTTATTGATGTTCATGTATCATAGCAACCAAAACTCATGGCCTTATGAACTATAATCTTCCAAGTACATGTATTACTTCATGAAATGTCAAATTAAGGAATCAATACTTATTACATTTTACTATTCAATGTGTAAATTTTCATGAGCCGGGATAATACATTTCGTTAATGTGAAATAAATATATTATATTCAGTGTTTTAATCATATTTGGTGGTCAATTTGAAAATGGCGGCCAATTTGAACTAATATGACAAGAGTTCATGCCTAAATTCTTCAGTAACAGATGTTTTATGTATTAATGTGAAGAATTCCATGATATTAGATAATATATTTCTTGAAAACACAATTAATCTTACAATCAGTGTTATTTTTTCATATTTCGTGGCCAGATTTTGAAAAATCTGACATGGTTCCATTGCTTAAATTCTTCAGTAACATATGTTTTGTTTACCAATCTCGACCTGGGGCAATACGTTTCGGTCAAACAAAACTAAATTGTACATTCAGTGTTTTTTTGTTTTTTTATTTGGCGGCCATTTTGAAAAAGGTTATCATTTACGGGAAATCAGACATGGGTAAATAGTCAAAAATGTTAGGTAAGATGTATTCTATCAAAATGCTTAAGTTTATAGCTTTTGTCACAAAACGCAAAGAATTGCCAAAATATGTTTTAAATCTGCCCCACTAAGATAGAATATACTAATCATGATCGTTCAAGTACATAAATGGGCATTTTACATGGGCTGCGTTTAGTTCGGTTAAACATATTTACTGCGTTTGAAAACGCTAACAATGCCGAACCAAATGATCAGTAAACGGAAATCGGACTACATCGACGTTGCCCATCCCCCCCCCCCCCCCCCCCAGTATGTGTGTTAGTAGGTATATGTAGGTAGGTTGGTGGTTCAGTATGTACGTTAGTAGGTATATGTAGGTAGGTCGGTGGTTCAGTATGTATGTTAGTAGGCATATGTAGGTAGGTCGGTGGTTCAGTATGTATGTTAGTAGGCATATGTAGGTAGGTCGGTGGTTCAGTATGTATGTTAGTAGGTATATGTAGGTACGTCGGTGGTTCAGTATGTATGTTAGTAGGCATATGTAGGTAGGTAGGTGGTACAGTATGTATGTTAGGAGGTATATGTAGGAAGGTCGGTGGTTCAGTATGTATGTTATTAGGCATAAGTAGGTAGTTCGATGGTTCAGTATGTATGCTAGTAGGTATATGTAGGTAGGTCGGTGGTTCAGTATATATGTTAGTAGGCATATGTAGGTAGGTCGGTGGTTCAGTATGTATGTTAGTAGGCATATGTAGGTAGGTAGGTGGTTCAGTATGTATGTAAGGAGGTATATGTAGGAAGGTCGGTGGTTAAGTATGTATGTTAGTAGGCATATGTTGGCAGGTCGGTGGTTCAGTATGTATGTCAGTAGGCATATATAGGTAGGTAGGTGGTTCAGTATGTATGTTAGTAGGTATATGTAGGTAGGTCGGTGGTTAAGTATGTATGTTAGTAGGCATATGTAGGTAGGTAGGTTGTTCAGTATGTATGTTAGGAGGTATATGTAGGAAGGTCGGTGGTTCAGTATATATGTTAGTAGGCATATGTAGGTAGGTCGGTGGTTCAGTATGTATGTTAGTAGGCATATGTAGGTAGGTCGGTGGTTCAGTATGTATGTTAGTAGGCATATGTAGATAGGTCGGTGGTTCAGTATGTATGTTAGTAGGCATATGTAGGTAGGTAGGTGGTTAAGTATGTATGTTAGGAGGTATATGTAGGAAGGTCGGTGGTTCAGTATGTATGTTAGTAGGTATATGTAGGTAGGTCGGTGGTTCAGTATGTATGTTCGTAGGTATATGTAGGTAGGTCGGTGGTTCAGTATGTATGTTATTAGGTATATGTAGATAGTTCGGTGGTTCAGTATGTATGTTAGTAGGTATATGTAGGTAGGTTGTAGGTTCAGTATGTATGTTAGTAGGTATATGTAGGTAGGTTGTAGGTTCAGTATGTATGTTAGTAGGTATATGTAGGTAGGTCGGTGGTTCAGTATGTATGTTAGTAGGTATATGTAGATAGTTCGGTGGTTCAGTATGTATGTTAGTAGGTATATGTAGGTAGGTTGTAGGTTCAGTATGTATGTTAGTAGATATATGTAGGTAGGTTGTAGGTTCAGTATGTATGTTAGTAGGTATATGTAGGTAGGTCGGTGGTTCAGTATGTATGTTAGTAGGTATATGTAGATAGTTCGGTGGTTCAGTATGTATGTTAGTAGGTATACGTAGGTAGGTTGTAGGTTCAGTATGTATGTTAGTAGGTATATGTAGATAGTTCGGTGGTTCAGTATGTATGTTAGCAGGTATATGTAGGTAGGTCGGTTGTTCAGTATGTATGTTAGTAGGTATATATAGGTAGGTTGTAGGTTCAGTATGTATGTCAGTAGGTATATGTAGGTAGGTCGGTTGTTCAGTATGTATGTTAGTAGGTATATGTAGGTAGGTTGTAGGTTCAGTATGTATGTTAGTAGGTATATGCAGGTAGGTTGATGGTTAAGTATGTATGTTAGTAGGCATATGTAGGTAGGTCAGTGGTTCAGTATGTATGTCAGTAGGTATATGTATGTAGGTCGGTGGTTCAGTATGTATGTTAGTAGGTATATGCAGGTAGGTCGGTGGTTAAGTATGTATGTTAGTAGGCATATGTAGGTAAGTCGATGTATGTATGTCAATCGGTATATGTAGGTAGGTTGTAGGTTCAGTATGTCTGTTAGTAGGTATATGTAGGTTGGTCGGTGGTTAAGTATGTGTGTTAGTAGGTATATGTAGGTAGGTTGTAGGTTCAGTATGTATGTCAGTAGGTATATGTAGGTAGGTCGGTGGTTCAGTTTGTATGTTAGTAGGTATATGTTGGTAGGTCGGTGGTTCAGTATGCATGTTAGTAAGCATATGCAGGTAGGTCGGTAGTTCAGTATGTATGTTAGTAGGTATATGTAAGTAGGTCGGTAGTTCAGTATGTATGTCAGTAGGTATATGTAGGTAGGTCGGTGGTTCAGTATGTATGTCAGTAGCTATATGTAGGTAGGTCGGTGGTTCAGTATGTATGTTAGTAGGTATATGTAGGTAGGTTGTAGGTTAAGTATGTATGTTAGTAGGTATATGTAGGAAGGTCGGTGGTTCAGTATGTATGTTAGTAGGCATATGTAGGTAGGTCGGTGGTTCAGTATGTATGTTAGTAGGCATATGTAGGTAAGTCTGTGGTTCAGTATGTATGTTAATAGGCATATGTAGGTAGGTCGGTGGTTCAGTATGTATGTTAGTAGGCATATGTAGGTAGGCAGGTTGTTAAGTATGTATGTTAGTAGGTATATGTAGGAAGGTCGGTGGTTAAGTATGTATGTTAGTAGGTATATGTAGGTAGGTCGGTGGTTCAGTATGTATGTTAGTCGGTATATGTAGGTAGGTCGGTGGTTCAGTATGTATGTTCGTAGGTATATGTAGGTAGGTCGGTGGTTCAGTATGTATGTTCGTAGGTATATGTAGGTAGGTCGGTGGTTCAGTATGTATGTTAGTAAGTATATGTAGATAGTTCGGTGATTCAGTATGTATGTTAGTAGGCATATGTAGGTAGGTTGTAGGTTCAGTATGTATGTTATTAGGTATATGTAGATAGTTCGGTGGTTCAGTATGTATGTTAGTAGGTATATGTAGGTAGGTTGTAGGTTCAGTATGTATGTTAGTAGGTATATGTAGGTAGGTCGGTGGTTCAGTATGTATGTTAGTAGGTATATGTTGATAGTTCGGTGGTTCAGTATGTATGTTAGTAGGTATATGTAGGTAGGTTGTAGGTTCAGTATGTATGTTAGTAGGTATATGTAGGTAGGTTGTAGGTTCAGTATGTATGTCAGTAGGTGTGTGTAGGTAGGTCGGTGGTTCAGTATGTATGTTAGTAGACATATGTAGGTAGGTCGGTGGTTCAGTATGTATGTTAGTAGGTATATGTAGGTAGGTTGGTGGTTCAGTATGTATGTCAGTAGGTATATGTAGGTAGGTCGGTGGTTCAGTATGTATGTTAGTAGGTATATGCAGATAGTTCGGTGGTTCAGTATGTATGTTAGTAGGTATATGTAGGTAGGTTGGTGGTTCAGTATGTATGTTAGTAGGTATATGTAGGTAGGTCGGTAGTTCAGTATGTATGTTAGTAGGTATATGTAGGTAGGTCGGTGGTTCAGTATGTATGTTAGTAGGCATATGTAGGTAGGTCGGTGGTTCAGTATGTATGTTAGTAGGCATATGTAGGTAGGTCTGTGGTTCAGTATGTATGTTAATAGGCATATGTAGGTAGGTCGGTGGTTCAGTATGTATGTTAGTAGGCATATGTAGGTAGGTAGGTGGTTAAGTATGTATGTTAGGAGGTATATGTAGGAAGGTCGGTGGTTAAGTATGTATGTTAGTAGGTATATGTAGGTAGGTCGGTGGTCCAGTATGTATGTTAGTAGGTATATGTAGGTAGGTCGGTGGTTCAGTATGTATGTTCGTAGGTATATGTAGGTAGGTCGGTGATTCAGTATGTATGTTCGTAGGTATATGTAGGTAGGTCGGTGGTTCAGTATGTATGTTAGTAGGTATATGTAGATAATTCGGTGATTCAGTATGTATGTTAGTAGGTAGGTAGGTTGTAGGTTCAGTATGTATGTTAGTAGGTATATGTAGGTAGGTCGGTGGTTCAGTATGTATGTTAGTAGGTATATGTAGATAGTTCGGTGGTTCAGTATGTATGTTAGTAGGTATATGTAGGTAGGTTGTAGGTTCAGTATGTATGTTACTAGGTATATGTAGGTAGGTTGTAGGTTCAGTATGTATGTCAGTAGGTATATGTAGGTAGGTCGGTGGTTCAGTATGTATGTTAGTAGGCATATGTAGGTAGGTCGGTGGTTCAGTATGTATGTTAGTAGGTATATGTAGGTAGGTTGGTGGTTCAGTATGTATGTCAGTAGGTATATGTAGGTAGGTCGGTGGTTCAGTATGTTTGTTAGTAGGTATATGTAGATAGTTCGGTGGTTCAGTATGTATGTTAGTAGGCATATGTAGGTAGGACGGTGGTTCAGTATGTATATTAGTAGGTATATGTATGTAGGTCGGTGGTTCAGTATGTATGTTAGTAGGTATATGTAGGTAGATTGTAGGTTTCAGTATGTATGTTAGTAGGTATATGTAGGTAGATTGTATGTTCAGTATGTATGTTAGTAGGTATATGTAGGTAGGTCGGTGATTCAGTATGTATGTTAGTAGGTATATGTAGGTAGACTGTAGGTTCAGTATGTATGTTAGTAGGTATATGTAGGTAGGTCGGTGGTTCAGTATGTATGTTAGTAGGTATATGTAGATAGGTCGGTGGTTCAGTATGTATGTTAGTAGGCATATGTAGGTAGGTCAGTGGTTCAGTATGTATGTCAGTAGGTATATGTAGTTAGGTCGGTGGATCAGTATGTATGTTAGTAGGTATATGTAGGTAGGTCGGTGGTTAAGTATGTATGTTAGTAGGCATATGTAGGTAAGTCGATGTTTGTATGTCAATCGGTATATGTAGGTAGGTTGTAGGTTCAGTATGTCTGTTAGTAGCTATATGTAGGTTGGTCGGTGGTTAAGTATGTGTGTTAGTAGGTATATGTAGGTAGGTTGTAGGTTCAGTATGTATGTCAGTAGGTATATGTAGGTAGGTCGGTGGTTCAGTTTGTATGTTAGTAGGTATATGTTGGTAGGTCGGTGGTTCAGTATGCATGTTAGTAAGCATATGCAGGTAGGTCGGTAGTTCAGTATGTATGTTAGTAGGTATATATAAGTAGGTCGGTAGTTCAGTATGTATGTCAGTAGGTATATGTAGGTAGGTCGGTGGTTCAGTATGTATGTCAGTAGGTATATGTAGGTAGGTCGGTGGTTCAGTATGTATGTTAGTAGGTATATGTAGGTAGGTTGTAGGTTAAGTATGTATGTTAGTAGGTATATGTAGGAAGGTCGGTGGTTCAGTATGTATGTTAGTAGGCATATGTAGGTAAGTCTGTGGTTCAGTATGTATGTTAATAGGCATATGTAGGTAGGTCGGTGGTTCAGTATGTATGTTAGTAGGTATATGTAGGTAGGCAGGTGGTTAAGTATGTATGTTAGTAGGTATATGTAGGAAGGTCGGTGGTTAAGTATGTATGTTAGTAGGTATATGTAGGTAGGTCGGTGGTTCAGTATGTATGTTAGTCGGTATATGTAGGTAGGTCGGTGGTTCAGTATGTATGTTCGTAGGTATATGTAGGTAGGTCGGTGATTCAGTATGTATGTTCGTAGGTATATGTAGGTAGGTCGGTGGTTCAGTATGTATGTTAGTAAGTATATGTAGATAGTTCGGTGATTCAGTATGTATGTTAGTAGGCATATGTAGGTAGGTTGTAGGTTCAGTATGTATGTTATTAGGTATATGTAGATAGTTCGGTGGTTCAGTATGTATGTTAGTAGGTATATGTAGGTAGGTTGTAGGTTCAGTATGTATGTTAGTAGGTATATGTAGGTAGGTCGGTGGTTCAGTATGTATGTTAGTAGGTATATGTAGATAGTTCGGTGGTTCAGTATGTATGTTAGTAGGTATATGTAGGTAGGTTGTAGGTTCAGTATGTATGTTAGTAGGTATATGTAGGTAGGTTGTAGGTTCAGTATGTATGTCAGTAGGTGTATGTAGGTAGGTCGGTGGTTCAGTATGTATGTTAGTAGACATATGTAGGTAGGTCGGTGGTTCAGTATGTATGTTAGTAGGTATATGTAGGTAGGTTGGTGGTTCAGTATGTATGTCAGTAGGTATATGTAGGTAGGTCGGTGGTTCAGTATGTATGTTAGTAGGTATATGCAGATAGTTCGGTGGTTCAGTATGTATGTTAGTAGGCATATGTAGGTAAGTCTGTGGTTCAGTATGTATGTTAATAGGCATATGTAGGTAGGTCGGTGGTTAAGTATGTATGTTAGTAGGCATATGTAGGTAGGTAGGTGGTTAAGTATGTATGTTAGGAGGCATATGTAGGAAGGTCGGTGGTTAAGTATGTATGTTAGTAGGTATATGTAGGTAGGTCGGTGGTCCAGTATGTATGTTAGTAGGTATATGTAGGTAGGTCGGTGGTTCAGTATGTATGTTCGTAGGTATATGTAGGTAGGTCGGTGGTTCAGTATGTATGTTAGTAGGTATATGTAGATAATTCGGTGATTCAGTATGTATGTTAGTAGGCATATGTAGGTAGGTTGTAGGTTCAGTATGTATGTTATTAGGTATATGTAGATAGTTCTGTGGTTCTGTATGTATGTTAGTAGGTATATGTAGGTAGGTTGTAGGTTCAGTATGTATGTTAGTAGGTATATGTAGGTAGGTCGGTGGTTCAGTATGTATGTTAGTAGGTATATGTAGATAGTTCGGTGGTTCAGTATGTATGTTAGTAGGTATATGTAGGTAGGTTGTAGGTTCAGTATGTATGTTACTAGGTATATGTAGGTAGGTTGTAGGTTCAGTATGTATGTCAGTAGGTATATGTAGGTAGGTCGGTGGTTCAGTATGTATGTTAGTAGGCATATGTAGGTAGGTCGGTGGTTCAGTATGTATGTTAGTAGGTATATGTAGGTAGGTTGGTGGTTCAGTATGTATGTCAGTAGGTATATGTAGGTAGGTCGGTGGTTCAGTATGTTTGTTAGTAGGTATATGTAGATAGTTCGGTGGTTCAGTATGTATGTTAGTAGGCATATGTAGGTAGGTCGGTGGTTCAGTATGTATATTAGTAGGTATATGTATGTAGGTCGGTGGTTCAGTATGTATGTTAGTAGGTATATGTAGGTAGATTGTAGGTTCAGTATGTATGTTAGTAGGTATATGTAGGTAGATTGTATGTTCAGTATGTATGTTAGTAGGTATATGTAGGTAGGTCGGTGATTCAGTATGTATGTTAGTAGGTATATGTAGGTAGACTGTAGGTTCAGTATGTATGTTAGTAGGTATATGTAGGTAGGTCGGTGGTTCAGTATGTATGTTAGTAGGTATATGTAGATAGGTCGGTGGTTCAGTATGTATGTTAGTAGGTATATGTAGTTAGGTCGGTGGATCAGTATGTATGTTAGTAGGTATATGTAGGTAGGTCGGTGGTTAAGTATGTATGTTAGTAGGCATATGTAGGTAAGTCGGTTGTTCAGTATGTATGTCAATAGGTATATGTAGGTAGGTTGTAGGTTCAGTATGTCTGTTAGTAGGTATATGTAGGTATGTCGGTGGTTAAGTATGTATGTTAGTAGGTATATGTAGGTAGGTTGTAGGTTCAGTATGTATCTCAGTAGGTATATGTAGGTAGGTCGGTGATTCAGTTTGTATGTTAGTAGGTATATGTTGGTAGGTCGGTGGTTCAGTATGCATGTTAGTAAGCATATGCAGGTAGGTCGGTGGTTCAGTATGTATGTTAGTAGGTATATGTAGGTAGGTTGGTAGTTCAGTATGTATGTTAGTAGGTATATGTAGTTAGGTCGGTGGTTCAGTATGTATGTCAGTAGGTATATGTAGGTAGGTCGGTGGTTCAGTATGTATGTTAGTAGGTATATGTAGGTAGGTTGTAGGTTAAGTATGTATGTTAGTAGGTATATGTAGGTAGGTCGGTGGTTCAGTATGTATGTTAGTAGGTATATGTAGGTAGGTCGGTGGTTCAGTATGTATGTTAGTAGGCATATGTAGGTTGGTCGGTGGTTTAGTATGTGTGTTAGTAGGTATATGTAAGTAGGTGGTAGGTTCAGTAAGGATGTTAGTAGGTATATGTAGGTAGGTTGTAGGTTTAGTATATATGTTAGTTGATATATGTAGGTAGGTCAGTGGTTAAGTATATATGTAAGTAGGTATATGTAGGTAGGTCAGTGGTTAAGTTTATATGTAAGTAGGTATATGTAGGTAGGTCAGTGGTTAAGTATGTATGTAAGTAGGTACGTCGGTGGTTATGTATGTATGTTAGTATGCATATGTAGCGAGGTCGGTGGTTCAGTATGTATGTTAGTAGGTATATGTACGTAGGTCGGTGGTTCAGTATGTATGTTAGTAGGCATATGTATTAGGTCTGTGATAAAGTATGTATGTTAGTAGGTATATGAAGGTAGGTCGGTGTTTAAGTATGTACATTAGTATGCATATATATGTAGATCGGTGGTTCAGTATGGATGTTATTAAGTATATATAGGTAGTTCGGTGGTTCAGTATGTATGTTAGAAGGTATATGTATGTAAGTCGGTGGCTCAGTAAGGATGTTAGTATGTATATGTAGCGAGGTCGGTGGTTCAGTATGTATGTAAGTAGGTATATGTAGATAGTTCGGTGGTTCAGTATGTGTGTTAGTAGGCATATGTAGGTAGGTCGGTGGTTCAGTATGTATGTTAGTAGGCATATGTAGGTAGGGCGGTGGTTTAGTATGGATGTTAGTAAATATATGTAGCGAGGTCGGTGGTTCAGTATGTATGTTAGTAGCCACATCTAGGTAGGTCCATGGTTAAGTAGGTATGTCAGTAGGTATATGTTGGTAGGTCGTTGGTTCAGTATGAATGTTAGTAGGCATATGTAGCGATGTCGGTGATTCAGTATGTATGTTAGTAGTCATATGTAGGTAGGTCGGTTGTTCAGTATGTATGTTAGTATGTATATGTAGGTAGGTTGGTGGTTAAGAATGTATGTTAGTAGGTATATGTAGGTCGGTCGGTGGTTCAGTATGTATGTTAGTAGGCATATGTCGGTAGGTCGGTGGTTCAGTATGTATGTTAGTAGGTATGTGTAGGTAGGTTGGTGGTTCAGTATGTATGTTAGTAGGCATATGTCGGTAGGTCGGTGTTTCATTATGTATGTTAGTAGGTATGTGTAGGTAGGTTGGTGGTTAAGAATGTATGTTAGTAGGCATATGTCGGTAGGTCGGTGGTTCATTATGTATGTTAGTAGGCATATGTCGGTAGGTCGGTGGTTCATTATGTATGTTAGTAGGTATGTGTAGGTAGGTTGGTGGTTCAGTATGGATGTTAGTAGGCAAATGTAGCGAGGTCGGTGGTTCAGTATGTATGTTAGTAGGTATATGTAGGTAGGTCGGTGGTTCAGTATATATGTCAGTAGGCATATGTAGGTAGGTCGGTGGTTCAATATGTATGTTAGTAGGCATATGTAGGTAGGTCGGTGGTTCAGTATGTATGTTATTAGGTGTATATATAGGAAGGTCGGTGGTTCAGTATGTATGTTAGTAGGCATATGTAGGTAGGTCGATGGTTCAGTATGTATGTTAGTAGGCATATGTAGGTATGTCGGTGGTTCAATATGTATGTTAGTAGGCATATGTATATAGGTCGGTGGTTTAGTATGTATGTTAGTCTGCATATGTTAGTAGGTCGGTGGTTCAGTATGTATGTTAGTAGGCATATGTAGGTAGGTCGGTGGTTCAATATGTATGTTAGAAGGCATATGTAGGTAGGTCGGTGGTTCAGTATGTATGTTAGTAGGCATATGTAGGTATGTCGGTGGTTCAATATGTATGTTAGTAGGCATATGTATATAGGTCGGCGGTTCAGTATGTATGTTAGTTGGCATATGTAAGTAGGTCGGTGGTTAAATATGTATGTAAGTAGGCATATGTAGGTAGGTCGGTGGTTCATTATGTATGTTAGTAGGCATATGTAGGTAGGTCGGTGGTTCATTATGTATGTTAGTAGGCATATGTAGGTTGGTCGGTGGTTCATTATGTTTGTTAGTAGGCATATATAGGTAGGTCGGTGGTTCGGTATGTATGTTAGTAGATATATGTAGGTAGGTCGTTGGTTCATTATGTATGTTAGTAGGTATATGTATGTAGGTCGGTGTTTCATTATGTATGTTAGAAGGCATATGTAGGTAGGTCGGTGGTTCATTATGTATGTTAGTAGGCATATGTAGGTAGGTCGGTGGTTCAGTATGTATGTTCGTAGGCATATGTAGGTAGGTCGGTGGTTCATTATGTATGTTAGTAGGTATATGTTGGTAGGTCGGTGGTTCAGTATGGATGTTAGTTGGCATATGTAGCGAGGTCGGTGGTTCAGTATGTATGTTAGTAGGCATATGCAGTTAGGTCGGTTGTTCAATATGTATGTTAGTAGGCATATGTAAGTACGTCGGTGGTTCAGTATGTATGTTATTAGGCATATGTAGGTAGGTCGGTGGTTCAGTATGTACGTTAGTAGGCATATGTAGGTCGGTCGATGGTTCAGTATGTACGTAAGTAGGTGTATGTAGGTAGGTCGGTGGTTCAGTATGTACGTTATTAGGCATATGTAGGTAGGTCGGTGGTTCAGTATGTACGATGTTAGGCATATGTAGATAGGTCGGTGGTTCAGTATGTATGATATTAGAAATATGTAGGTAGATCGGTGGTTCAGTATGTATGATATTAGACATATGTAGGTAGGTCGGTGGTTCAGTATGTATGTTATTAGGCATATATAGGTAGGTCGGTGGTTCGGTATGTATGTTAGTAGTTATATGTAGGTAGGTCGTTGGTTCATTATGTATGTTAGTAGGCATATGTAGGTAGGTCGGTGGTTCATTATGTATGTTAGTAGGCATATGTAGGTAGGTCGGTGGTTCGGTATGTATGTTAGTAGTTATATGTAGGTAGGTCGTTCGTTCATTATGTATGTTAGTAGGTATATGTAGTTAGGTTGTAGGTTAAGTATGTATGTTAGTAGGTATATGTATGTAGGTCGGTGGTTCATTATGTATGTTAGTAGGCATATGTAGGTAGGTCGGTGGTTCATTATGTATGTTAGTAGGCATATGTAGGTAAGTCGGTTGTTCATTATGTATGTTAGTAGGCATATGTAGGTAGGTCGGTGGTTCAGTATGTATGTTAGTAGGCATATGTAGATAGGTCGGTGGTTCATTATGTATGTTAGTACGTATATGTAGGTAGGTCGGTGGTTCAGTATGGATGTTAGTAGGCATATGTTGCGAGGTCGGTGGTTCAGTATGTATGTTAGTAGGCATATGTAGGTAGGTCGGTTGTTCAATATGTATGTTAGTAGGCATATGTAGGTAGGTCGGTGGTTCAGTATTTACGTTAGTAGGCATATATAGGTCGATCAATGGTTCAGTATGTACGTAAGAAGGTATATGTAGGTAGGTCGGTGGGTCAGTATGTACCTTATTAGGCATATATAGGCAGGTCGGTGGTTCAGTATGTACGATATTAGGCATATGTAGATAGGTCGGTGATTCAGTATGTATGATATTAGGCATATGTATGTAGATCGGTGGTTCAGTATGTATGATATTAGACATATGTAGGTAGGTCGGTGGTTCAGTATGTATGTTATTAGGCATATGTGGGTAGGTCGGTGGTTCAGTATGTATATTAGTAGGTATATGTAGGTAGGTTGGTGGTTCAGTATGTATGTTAGTAGTTATATGTAGGTAGGTCGGTGGTTCAGTATGTATATCAGTAGGTATATGTAGGTAGGTCGTTGGTTCTGTATGTATGTTAGTAGGTATATGTATGTAGGTCGATGGTTCAGTATGTACGTAAGTAGGTATATGTAGGTAGGTCGGTGGTTCAGTATGTATGTTAGTAGACATATGTAGGCAGGTCGGTGGTTCAGTATGTATGTTAGTAGGTATATGTAGGTAGGTTGGTGGTTCAGTATGTATGTCAGTAGGTATATGTAGGTAGGTCGGTGATTCAGTTTGTATGTTAGTAGGTATATGTAGATAGTTCGGTGTTTCAGTATGTATGTTAGTAGGTATATGTAGGTAGGTCGGTGGTTCATTATGTATGTTAGTAGGTATATGTAGGTAGGTCGGTGGTTCAGTATGTATGTTAGTAGGTATATGTAGGTAGGTCGGTGGTTCAGTATGTATGTTAGTAGGCATATTTAGGTAGGTCGGTGGTTCAGTATGTATGTTAGTAGGCATATGTAGGTAGGTCTGTGGTTCAGTATGTATGTTAATAGGCATATGTAGGTAGGTCGGTGGTTCAGTATGTATGTTAGTAGGCATATGTAGGTAGGTAGGTTGTTAAGTATGTATGTTAGGAGGTATATGTAGGAAGGTCGGTGGTTAAGTATGTATGTTAGTAGGTATATGTAGGTAGGTCGGTGGTCCAGTATGTATGTTAGTAGGTATATGTAGGTAGGTCGGTGGTTCAGTATGTATGTTCGTAGGTATATGTAGGTAGGTCGGTGGTTCAGTATGTATGTTCGTAGGTATATGTAGGTAGGTCGGTGGTTCAGTATGTATGTTAGTAGGTATATGTAAATAATTCGGTGATTCAGTATTTATGTTAGTAGGCATATGTAGGTAGGTTGTAGGTTCAGTATGTATGTTATTAGGTATATGTAGATAGTTCGGTTGTTCAGTATGTATGTTAGTAGGTATATGTAGGTAGGTTGTAGGTTCAGTATGTATGTTAGTAGGTATATGTAGGTAGGTTGGGTGGTTCAGTATGTATGTTAGTAGGTATATGTAGATAGTTCGGTGGTTCAGTATGTATGTTAGTAGGTATATGTAAGTAGGTTGTAGGTTCAGTATGTATGTTAGTAGGTATATGTAGGTAGGTTGTAGGTTCAGTATGTATGTCAGTAGGTATATGTAGGTAGGTCGGTGGTTCAGTATGTATGTTAGTAGGCATATGTAGGTAGGTCGGTGGTTCAGTATGTATGTTAGTAGGTATATGTATGTAGGTTGGTGGTTCAGTATGTATGTCAGTAGGTATATGTAGATAGTTCGGTGGTTCAGTATGTATGTTAGTAGGCATATGTAGGTAGGTCGGTGGTTCAGTATGTATGTTAGTTGGTATATGTAGGTAGGTCGGTGGTTCAGCATGTATGTTAGTAGGTATATGTAGGTAGATTGTAGGTTCAGTATGTATGTTAGTAGGTATATGTAGGTAGATTGTAGGTTCAGTATGTATGTTAGTAGGTATATGTAGGTAGGTCGGTGGTTCAGTATGTATGTTAGTAGGTATATGTAGGTAGATTGTAAGTTCAGTATGTATGTTAGTAGGTATATGTAGGTAGGTCGGTGGTTCAGTATGTATGTTAGTAGGTATATGTAGATAGGTCGGTGGTTCAGTATGTATGTTAGTAGGCATATGTAGGTAGATTGTAGGTTCAGTATGTATGTTAGTAGGTATATGTAGGTAGGTTGGTGGTTAAGTATGTATGTTAGTAGGCATATGTTGGTAGGTCAGTGGTTCAGTATGTATGTCAGTAGGTATTTGTAGTTAGGTCGGTGGATCAGTATGTATGTTAGTATGTATATGTAGGTAGGTCGGTGGTTAAGTATGTATGTTAGTAGGCATATGTAGGTAGGTCGGTGGTTCATTATGTATGTCAATAGGTATATGTAGGTAGGTTGTAGGTTCAGTATGTCTGTTAGTAGGTATATGTAGGTATGTCGGTGGTTAAGTATGTATGTTAGTAGGTATATGTAGGTATGTTGTAGGTTCATTATGTATCTCAGTAGGTATATGTAGGTAGGTCGGTGATTCAGTATGTATGTTAGTATGTATATGTAGGTAGGTCGGTGGTTAAGTATGTATGTTAGTAGGCATATGTAGGTAGGTCGGAGGTTCATTATGTATGTCAATAGGTATATGTAGGTAGGTTGTAGGTTCAGTATGTCTGTTAGTAGGTATATGTAGGTATGTCGGTGGTTAAGTATGTATGTTAGTAGGTATATGTAGGTAGGTTGTAGGTTCATTATGTATGTCAGTAGGTATATGTAGGTAGGTCGGTGATTCAGTTTGTTTGTTAGTAGGTATATGTTGGTAGGTCGGTGGTTCAGTATGCATGTTAGTAAGCATATGCAGGTAGGTCGGTGGTTCAGTATGTATGTTAGTAGGTATATGTAGGTAGGTTGGTAGTTCAGTATGTATGTTAGTAGGTATATGTAGGTAGGTCGGTGGTTCAGTATGTATGTCAGTAGGTATATGTAGGTAGGTCGGTGGTTCAGTATGTATGTTAGTAGGTATATGTAGGTAGGTTGTAGGTTAAGTATGTATGTTAGTAGGTATATGTAGGTAGGTCGGTGGTTCAGTATGTATGTTAGTAGGTATATGTAGGTAGGTCGGTGGTTCAGTATGTATGTTAGTAGGCATATGTAGGTTGGTCGGTGGTTTAGTATGTGTGTTAGTAGGTATATGTAGGTAGGTCGGTGGTTCAGTAAGGATGTTAGTAGGTATATGTAGGTAGGTTGTAGGTTAAGTATATATGTTAGTTGGTATATGTAGGTAGTTCAGTGGTTAAGTATACATGTAAGTAGGTATATGTAGGTAGGTCAGTGGTTAAGTTTATATGTAAGTAGGTATATGTAGGTAGGTCGGTGGTTAAGTATGTATGTAAGTAGGTACGTCGGTGGATATGTATGTATGTTAGTATGCATATGTAGCGAGGTCGGTGGTTCAGTATGTATGTTAGTAGGTATATGTAGGTAGGTCGGTGGTTCAGTATGTATGTTAGTAGGCATATGTATTAGGTCTGTGATAAAGTATGTATGTTAGTAGGTATATGAAGGTAGGTCGGTGTTTAAGTATGTACGTTAGTATGCATATATATGTAGATCGGTGGTTCAGTATGGATGTTAGTAAGTATATATAGGTAGTTCGGTGGTTCAGTATGTATGTTAGAAGGTATATGTATGTAAGTCGGTGGCTCAGTAAGGATGTTAGTATGTATATGTAGCGAGGTCGGTGGTTCAGTATGTATGTAAGTAGGTATATGTAGATAGTTCGGTGGTTCAGTATATGTGTTAGTAGGCATATGTAGGTAGGTCGGTGGTTCAGTATGTATGTTAGTAGGCATATGTAGGTAGGGCGGTGGTTTAGTATGGATGTTAGTAAGTATATGTAGCGAGGTCGGTGGTTCAGTATGTATGTTAGTAGGCACATGTAGGTAGGTCCATGGTTAAGTAGGTATGTCAGTAGGTATATGTTGGTAGGTCGTTGGTTCAGTATGAATGTTAGTAGGCATATGTAGCGATGTCGGTGATTCAGTATGTATGTTAGTAGTCATATGTAGGTAGGTCGGTTGTTCAGTATGTATGTTAGTATGTATATGTAGGTAGGTTGGTGGTTAAGAATGTATGTTAGTAGGTATATATAGGTCGGTCGGTGGTTCAGTATGTATGTTAGTAGGCATATGTCGGTAGGTCGGTGGTTCAGTATGTATGTTAGTAGGTATGTGTAGGTAGGTTGGTGGTTCAGTATGTATGTTAGTAGGCATATGTCGGTAGGTCGGTGGTTAATTATGTATGTTAGTAGGTATGTGTAGGTAGGTTGGTGGTTAAGAATGTATGTTAGTAGGCATATGTCGGTAGGTCGGTGGTTCATTATGTATGTTAGTAGGCATATGTCGGTAGGTCGGTGGTTCATTATGTATGTTAGTAGGTATGTGTAGGTAGGTTGGTGGTTCAGTATGGATGTTAGTAGGCAAATGTAGCGAGGTCGGTGGTTCAGTATGTATGTTAGTAGGTATATGTAGGTAGGTCGGTGGTTCAGTATATATGTCAGTAGGCATATGTAGGTAGGTCGGTGGTTCAATATGTATGTTAGTAGGCATATGTAGGTAGGTCGGTGGTTCAGTATGTATGTTATTAGGTGTATATATAGGTAGGTCGGTGGTTCAGTATGTATGTTAGTAGGCATATGTAGGTAGGTCGATGGTTCAGTATGTATGTTAGTAGGCATATGTAGGTATGTCGGTGGTTCAATATGTATGTTAGTAGGCATATGTATATAGGTCGGTGGTTTAGTATGTATGTTAGTCGGCATATGTTAGTAGGTCGGTGGTTCAGTATGTATGTTAGTAGGCATATGTAGGTAGGTCGGTGGTTCAATATGTATGTTAGAAGGCATATGTAGGTAGGTCGGTGGTTCAGTATGTATGTTAGTAGGCATATGTAGGTAGGTCGGTGGTTCAATATGTATGTTAGTAGGCATATGTATATAGGTCGGTGGTTCAGTATGTATGTTAGTTGGCATATGTAAGTAGGTCGGTGGTTAATATGTATGTTAGTAGGCATATGTAGGTAGGTCGGTGGTTCATTATGTATGTTAGTAGGCATATGTAGGTAGGTCGGTGGTTCATTATGTATGTTAGTAGGCATATGTAGGTTGGTCGGTGGTTCATTATGTTTGTTAGTAGGCATATATAGGTAGGTCGGTGGTTCGGTATGTATGTTAATAGATATATGTAGGTAGGTCGTTGGTTCATTATGTATGTTAGTAGGAATATGTATGTAGGTCGGTGTTTCATTATGTATGTTAGAAGGCATATGTAGGTAGGTCGGTGGTTCATTATGTATGTTAGTAGGCATATGTAGGTAGGTCGGTGGTTCAGTATGTATGTTCGTAGGCATATGTAGGTAGGTCGGTGGTTCATTATGTATGTTAGTAGGTATATGTTGGTAGGTCGGTGGTTCAGTATGGATGTTAGTTGGCATATGTAGTGAGGTCGGTGGTTCAGTATGTATGTTAGTAGGCATATGCAGTTAGGTCGGTTGTTCAATATGTATGTTAGTAGGCATATGTAAGTACGTCGGTGGTTCAGTATGTATGTTATTAGGCATATGTAGGTAGGTCGGTGGTTCAGTATGTACGTTAGTAGGCATATGTAGGTCGGTCGATGGTTCAGTATGTACGTAAGTAGGTATATGTAGGTAGGTCGGTGGTTCAGTATGTACGTTATTAGGCATATGTAGGTAGGTCGGTGGTTCAGTATGTATGATATTAGGCATATGTAGATAGGTCGGTGGTTCAGTATGTATGATATTAGAAATATGTAGGTAGATCGGTGGTTCAGTATGTATGATATTAGACATATGTAGGTAGGTCGGTGGTTCAGTATGTATGTTATTAGGCATATATAGGTAGTTCGGTGGTTCGGTATGTATGTTAGTAGTTATATGTAGGTAGGTCGTTGGTTCATTATGTATGTTAGTAGGCATATGTAGGTAGGTCGGTGGTTCATTATGTATGTTAGTAGGCATATGTAGGTAGGTCGGTGGTTCGGTATGTATGTTAGTAGGCATATGTAGTTAGGTCGGTGGTTCATTATGTATGTTAGTATGTATATGTAGGTAGGTCGTTCGTTCATTATGTATGTTAGTAGGTATATGTAGTTAGGTTGTAGGTTAAGTATGTATGTTAGTAGGTATATGTATGTAGGTCGGTGGTTCATTATGTATGTTAGTAGGCATATGTAGGTAGGTCGGTGGTTCATTATGTATGTTAGTAGGCATATGTAGGTAAGTCGGTTGTTCATTATGTATGTTAGTAGGCATATGTAGGTAGGTCGGTGGTTCAGTATGTATGTTAGTTGGCATATGTAGGTAGGTCGGTGGTTCATTATGTATGTTAGTATGTATATGTAGGTAGGTCGATGGTTCAGTATGGATGTTAGTAGTCATATGTAGCGAGGTCGGTGGTTCAGTATGTATGTTAGTAGGCATATGTAGGTAGGTCGGTTGTTCAATATGTATGTTAGTAGGCATATGTAGGTAGGTCGGTGGTTCAGTATGTACATTAGTAGGCATATATAGGTCGATCGATGGTTCAGTATGTACGTAAGAAGGTATATGTAGGTAGGTCGGTGGGTCAGTATGTACGTTATTAGGCATATATAGGTAGGTCGGTGGTTCAGTATGTACGATATTAGGCATATGTAGATAGGTCGGTGGTTCAGTATGTATGATATTAGGCATATGTATGTAGATCGGTGGTTCAGTATGTATGATATTAGACATATGTAGGTAGGTCGGTGGTTCAGTATGTATGTTATTAGGCATATGTGGGTAGGTCGGTGGTTCAGTATGTATATTAGTAGGTATATGTAGGTAGGTTGGTGGTTCAGTATGTATGTTACTAGGTATATGTAGGTAGGTCGGTGGTTCAGTATGTATGTCAGTAGGTATATGTAGGTAGGTCGTTGGTTCTGTATGTATGTTAGTAGGTATATGTATGTAGGTCGATGGTTCAGTATGTACCTAAGTTGGTATATGTAGGTAGGTCGGTGGTTCAGTATGTACGATATTAGGCATATGTAGATAGGTCGGTGGTTCAGTATGTATGATATTAGAAATATGTAGGTAGATCGGTGGTTCAGTATGTATGATATTAGACATATGTAGGTAGGTCGGTGGTTCAGTATGTATGTTATTAGGCATATATAGGTAGGTCGGTGGTTCGGTATGTATGTTAGTAGGTATATGTAGGTAGGTTGTTGGTTCATTATGTATGTTAGTAGGTATATGTATGTAGGTCGGTGGTTCATTATGTATGTTAGTAGGCATATATAGGTAGGTCGGTGGTTCATTATGTATGTTAGTAGGCATATGTAGGTAAGTCGGTTGTTCATTATGTATGTTAGTAGGCATATGTAGGTAGGTCGGTGGTTCAGTATGTATGTTAGTAGGCATATGTAGGTAGGTCGGTGGTTCATTATGTATGTTAGTATGTATATGTAGGTAGGTCGGTGGTTCAGTATGGATGTTAGTAGGCATATGTAGCGAGGTCGGTGGTTCAGTATGTATGTTAGTAGGCATATGTAGGTAGGTCGGTTGTTCAATATGTATGTTAGTAGGCATATGTAGGTAGGTCGGTGGTTCAGTATGTACGTTAGTAGGCATATATAGGTCGATCGATGGTTCAGTATGTACGTAAGAAGGTATATGTAGGTAGGTCGGTGGGTCAGTATGTACGTTATTAGGCATATATAGGTAGGTCGGTGGTTCAGTATGTACGATATTAGGCATATATAGATAGGTCGGTGGTTCAGTATGTATGATATTAGGCATATGTATGTAGATCGGTGGTTCAGTATGTATGATATTAGACATATGTAGGTAGGTCGGTGGTTCAGTATGTATGTTATTAGGCATATGTGGGTAGGTCGGTGGTTCAGTATGTATATTAGTAGGTATATGTAGGTAGGTTGGTGGTTCAGTATGTATGTTAGTAGGTATATGTAGGTAGGTTGGTGGTTCAGTATGTATGTTAGTAGGTATATGTATGTAGGTCGGTGGTTCAGTATGTATGTTAGTAGGTATATGTAGGTAGGTCGTTGGTTCATTATGTATGTTAGTAGGTATATGTAGGTAGGTCGGTGGTTCAGTATGTATGTTATTAAGTATATGTAGATAGGTCATTGGTTCAGTATGTATGATATTAGGTATATGTAGGTAGGTCGGTGGTTCAGTATCTATGTTAGTAGGCATATGTAGGTATATCGGTGGTTCAGTATGTATGTTATTAGGTATATGTAGATAGGTCGGTAGTTCAGTATGTATGATATTAGGTATATATAGGTACATGTAGGCTGGTAGGAGGGTACATGTAGGGCAATATGAGCGTACATGTAAGGCGGTAGGAGCGTACATGTAGGGCGGTAGGACATTTCATGTAGGCCGGTTTGAGCGTACATCTAGATCGATAGGAGCCTACACATAGGGCAGTAGGAGCATTAGTGTATGCCGGTAGGAGCGTACACATATGCCGGTAGAAGCGTGCATGTAGGCCGGTAGGACACTACATGTAGGCCGGACAGGTTTCACGTTAGATTCACACGCACTCCCGATAGCCATGAGAATCACACGCAGAAAAATCACACACGCATTTGTTAATAGTTTAAACATATTTTATTTCAACATGAAATGGGGTTGGGCCACAAGTTCTTTCAACATTAGGTTCGGCCCGTCCCACGCATTTGTTAATGTTTTGAATCGAATAATTACATTTGTTTAAAGGTTATTAATCATTTGAAATCGCGTGCCTTCGTTTGAACATAGGATGAACATGCATAAAACCCACTGGAAAATAAATGTGTTATTGGCAGCTATAAGAGAAAGAAAATCACCAACAGTGAATCACGGTTAAACACAATTTTTACTCAATTTATAATTGTTATTTTTAATGAAAATACATCGATCGAAAGCTGAACTATTTATTACCTGATCGAGTGATGTTTATAATTATATTCATAGAAACTGGCGTAACTAGGGAGAATTAAGAATTTTTTACTGGCATTCCTTCGGAAAAACGACGAAAAATAACCACAACCATTCCATGCAGTATTGTAATAGCTACTGAAATCACTGATTAAACAACATGAATGAGAATCTTATAATTAGATTATTAAAGTATAAAAATAAAAGAAAACAGCCTAATTAACTTTAGTGAAATAAAAATATCAAATATTGAATAACATAAATATAAAAACATAATGAACAACATATCATTTATGTAAATTACATATTAGGCTTCATCTTTAATTAAGAATATAAACCACACAGATACATAAATTTTTCTTAAAACAATAACCGATCGGTGGGGTATGTTCTTACAAAATCAAAAGTAAAGATAATATTTTTTAAACGGAATAAATTAAGAAAAATAAGCATTTATTTAAGGCAAAATGGAGTTGCAAGTCACGCGTCTCGGAAACGAAAATAGGCCGCGGGGCTAATATCAATCATTAATTCTAAGTCAGGTAAATACTTCATATTCGTTTCAGCATACTGTTACATATTTTCATTGATTTATTCATTCTTCCATTTATTCAATTGAGCTCACCTACGCATTCATCCATTTAATTATCTTTGTTTCTAATATTTTTAGATTCATTAACAGTACATAATGACCTACTAATGAGACGATTAATTCTATTTACCAGGTAGTTTTATTCCTTCCTGTGTACACTATAAAACTTCCTTTTATTTAAATAAAGAATTCTTATCAAAGTTGCATGTAATAATGTTTACTGCAATTTATTATTTCTCTACCGTATATGACGCGTGTTAATTATAACCATAAACATTGGGGGTTATGACTCTAAGACCCCTTATCGCGGTTGAGTAATTTTTCAAGGAATTCTATAGACTTTATACAAGTCCTTGAATTTTATTATGATAATAAGGTGCCCTTTTCGCACCTGTTTCCTGTCAGAGGACAGGATATCGTTTGTGCCTTAATTGTTTATATGTCTCTGATATTGTCTAGTTGAAATGAAAGTCTTTATAAAAACAACAGCAATACTTATTATTATAGATGCTCGCCTTAAAGGGAATTTATCAGGATTTTTAAAAAAAAATCAAAAATGCTATAAATATTTTTTTCCAATATATCATGTCTATATACATGTATACTCATTGACCCCGCAATACAAAAAGAATATATATTTAAACATGCTTAAATAATAAGTTGAAAAGGGGTTTCCTAACTTTGGCTACGCGCCTAGGTTAGACTAAAATAGAGTTCCCGCTTAAAATTGCAACATATTTTGTGACGTATTAAACGAGTCGCGTGATTTCATTTTGATTTTAAATTGATCCATCATACAGGTTCACGCGTTGTAATATTTGTTTCATCAAGAAGTACCAATGACAATGTGAAGAAGTATTAAAGTGCTGTCTATTTTTTGGAGTGTGGAATCCGTTTCAAATCGACCACTGCAATTGAAACATCGATTTTGCCACGTTTTTGGTGGATTTGATATACTTAACCATTCGGATTTTATTTATTAATGATAATCAGAGGCTTTTTATCTTATTTAAAAATCATTCTATTTTTTAAGACATTTATAGCGTTTTTTCCTGATATTCTCCCTTTAAGGTCTCTCCACACAGTTGAATTGTGTTCTTTGTTCTATTTAAAATAAGGTCTACGATGGTAAAAAATAAAAATACCACATATTTCTTTTTAAAAGTTTTTTTCATAGCAGGAATGTAAACCCACATAAAAAAGCACAATAACTTGTAGGTTGACCACGTTGTTGTTTTATAAAAAAGGGTGCAGTTACACCCTGATTTTTTTTTGAAAAAAGAATTCCTCAAATGCTCATAGATACATGCATATGTTGAATTCCTATAAAAGTCACTGTTTTACCACCAGTGATGTCTTATTGCAGTATATGCTATACCAATTGTGCTCTACTCATCTGCAGCAAGAAATCACAACTTCTATGAACCATTTTAAAATTATTTCAAAACACAATTACATAGACCTTGTTTTTAAGCGCAAGAATCATGGGGGGGATGGGCGTAACTGTGTAGTGAGACGTAAATGGCCAGTTCAAAGCCCGATGGTCAACAAAAACTTAACACAGTTAAATATTACATAAGATATGATATTGCAACTTGCTTGTGAATTGTAACATGTATACGGCGTAATATGTAATAAGGCGGATCTTTTTTTAAAATAGTTGTTCCACGAAGTTAAAATAATATATTTTAAATCGAATTTTGATATTTAGAAACACGAAAAAGAAAACAAGCATCACATACTAATACAATATTTAATAAGGAGGGATTTTGTCCTACTTTAGATTTGCAATATACGTGTGTAAAGTGTAAATCGTAAAGTGTTTGTTTATTATAGTGTCACCCCTATTGAAAGGACTAACCATACTGGGTTTATGAGACACCTTTATGCTGTACACAGTTATTCCTCGGAAGCTATCATTGTCAGTTATCAGGCTGTGAGACACCCATAAAGTTAACTAGATACTGGGTAAGAAACAGGCCGTATCGGAAATATCCAAGTGCTTTTCACCGGGATTCGACCTCCCGCTTCCGAGGCGGACGCATTAACCACTAGGCCACTTTATTCTTGTCATAATATCCCTCCTACGTTTCTTAAATGATCTCATCTCTGTCTGCCTGCTTGCCTCTCTCAACCCCGATTGTCTTTTATCACAGTTTCGAACTTCTTTATTCTTTCTACATTTCCAAACTAAACTCTCGCTCTCTCTCTATGCCTCTATGCTCTCAAACTCCGTTCTCTCTCTCTCTCTCTCTCTCTCTCTCTCTCTCTCTCTCTCTCTCTCTCTCTCTTTACTTTTCGTAGCTCTATCTGTATCAAGGAGTTTGTGGGAAGGGGAAGGCCATCCAGCTGGTGTGGGAACGGCTGAACCCCACCCAACACCCCGGGGACATTTCAAACATCAATCAGATGCTGCATTCTAAATGTTCGTGTGAAAATGGAATTTTGTGTTGGTAATGCTTATGGTAATAAATTGTCTTATGTTATTTTGTATTACAATTTCCTTATACAGATCCATTCCGTGGCAGGTTTGTTGAAAAAAAGCAAGCTATAGATCTACATAGCTCACTTTAATTTTGAGAAAATGCACAGTGATATATTTTACCAACGTTTTCATTAAATGTGCTAATGTACTACACTAAAGACTCTATGTACAGTAAGCAGGTGTCATTGTACAAAGAATGACAGATAGTATTACGTATACTATTATAAAACGCTGACAATATCTTTTGAACAAAATGTAATAGATATGCACGCGAACTGTGTAAATTAAACAGAAAGCGTATGTTTAAAGTATATTTTTATGCAGACGTTAATATATTTTTATATTTGGTTTTAAGTTCAAAACACAAAATGTCTGTCTGTCTGTCTGTCTGTCTGTCTGTCTGTCTGTCTGTCTGTCTGTCTGTTTGTCTGTCTGTCTGTCTGTCTGTCTGTCTGTCTGTCTGTCAGATACATGGGATCTCGAGTTTTGTTAAAGTCTCATCCGAAATACTGATAAGTATATAAGTATTTTTAGATGAACGAGCGGGGGCATCGAACCTGCGACTCCTGGGTTCGAAGTCACTTTATCCTCATTTTCACTTTCTCCTTTTATGTCCGTTCCCTATACACCTTTATGTTCAAAACCTTACTACACAAATGCACCAGTACCAATGTCTATGTTTATTGTTGAATTATATATTAACTTTGCAGTTCTTAAAGGTCATAAAATAAAATAATGATCATTGTTTATCTTTCTGAACGGTGCATGCGTAGAAACAATTGCAGCGAAATGTTTATTTTCGGAAATGGATAGATTTTGGAGGAACATTTTGTAGGAACATTTGTCAAATTAAGCTTATTAAGATAAGTTTAAAAGTATCGGCGATTGAAAACATAGATTACCAAATGGTTATTGTAAAGAATTCATATTGTTTTTGTTTTTATATCTTTCTAGAATTAAGGTTTTTTTTGCGTGTGAACCTAACGTGACACAGTAGGAGCGTACATGTGGGACACTAGGAGCGTACTTATTGGCGAGAGGAGGGTACATGTAGGGCGATATGGACATACATTTAGACCGGTAGAAGCGTACATGTAGCTGGTAGGAGCGTACATGTTGACCGGTAGGAACGTTCATGTAGGCCGGTAGGAGCATACATGTTGGCCGGTAGGAGTGTACATGTAGGCCGGTAGGAGCGTACATTTAGACCGGTAGGAGCATACATGTTGGCCGGTATGAGCGTACATGTTGACCGGTAGGAGCGTACAAATTGGCCGGTAGGAGCGTACATGTAGGCCGGTAGGAGCGTACATGTAGACCGGTAGGAGTGTACATGTAGGCCGGTAGGAGCGTACATGTAGGCCGGTAGGAGCGTACATGTTGGCCGGTAGGAGCGTACATGTTGGCCGGTAGGAGCGTACATGTAGGGCGGTAGGAGCGTACATGTAGGGCAGTAGGAGCGTACATTTAGACCGGTAGGAGCGTACATGTTGGCCGGTAGGAGCGTACATGTAGCCGGTAGGGCGGTAGGAGCGTACATGTAGGGCGGTACATGTAGTCGTTAGGAGTGTACATGTTGGCCGGTAGGAGCGTACATGTAGGGCGGTAGGAGCGTACGTGTAGGGCGGTAGGAGCGTACATGTTGGCTGGTAGGAGCGTACATGTAGCTGGTAAGAGGGTACATGTAGACCGGTAGGAGCGTACATGTTGGCCGGTAGGAGCGTACATGTTGACCGGTAGGAGCGTACACGTAGGGCGGTAGGGACGTACTTGTAGGGTGTTAAGACCGTACATATAGATCGGTAGGTATGAAGGTACATGTAGGCAGGTAGGATGATATATAGGTAGGAAGTACAGGTTGGTAGGGAGTCAAAGGTAAACGAATATAATCATGGCACTGACATTGTATTTATACAAAAAAAACACGAATAAAATAAGAAATGCAAATAAAATGAAATGAAACTCATCCTCTATATAAAATAAAGTTCTAACCTCTATTTTCAATACTGGTCCTCTTAAACATTAATGTTGAGGGCCTGCACCAGTGGCAGAGTATCGAACGCAGGATCGGAGTGCCGTACGTTCAATATACGTCCAAGACACTTTTCCCCGTAATATTATACCTAGTACTGGTTCTATCAAAGAAGACTTTCAGCGTGATTTGTATAAGTTGTGATAAATTGTTTCACGATCGATTTATATATATAAATTTATACTAAAGATTAATGCGCTTACATGTATATATACTTTATATGTTAACTCTTGACATTTCAAATGTTTCATTATTCAATCTAAAGATGCATTGTTCACGAATTGTTATATCATATGCGGTGATTACGTTTCTGTAAACGGCATCTGAAATCCGGTACCGTTAAAACTACACCACTGGTGAACGTCCTTGGGTCGTTGTCATGAAGCTGGTAATTTTTTGGCGGCAAAACTTTGAAATGAAACAAAATTGCCGAAAGATGAAGATGCAGCATTGACATCGCATACGGTATCGCCTTGCATGCACGGATTCCTTCTCCAAAAGGTAAATATGACCTCCGCAGCGTGTGAGAGGCTGGCACAATATCACCAGATTCATTTAGCCACCTGGCTGGACGGAAAACCCATGGATCGCCCCAAATATCCTCGTCATGATGAAGGTTCCAGAGGTTCCATAAAATATGTGTGCCTTTTGGAACATGAAAACCGCCGACATCAGTATCAGCGACTGCACAATGAGGCGCGGAGGTTGCCACCATTCCGCTGAACCGTAACGATTCCATTATAGTAGCTTCTAGGTAAGGGAACTGATTCCTTGTCATCTCAGTTGGGGAATCCTTTGTACAGACGTTGTTCATTTCTTCGTGAATTTTGTCTTGAACAGACGGGTTGTGGAGAATGTGAAGAATCGTCACCGTAATTTGTGCTTTCAGAACATCAACGCTTGTACTTACAGTGTCCGGAATACATGCAGCAACGTTGTCAAGTGTGATCCGCTCCAGACTGGTATTTTCGTTGTGTTTTTGTTGATATTTCAGCATGGAGCGTATGACACCATGCTCCTGGGACGATTCCTTCATCAAAATATGCGACATAGTTCTAGTAGTTGTGTATACTCTGTCATATGCGACTTTAGTTTTTGATTTTGGTATAAACCTCATCCACGGGAACGTCGACAAAAAAAATGCAAGACCACCCTCAAACAAATGTCGATGTGAAGCTGTGTAGTCTAAAATTGCCTGACTTTCCTGCACGGTTGCTTTTTTCCCGGTTAGTGCAACAGCTAGTTGCCTGGCAACTGCTTCACTAACAATTCCGAAAATTTCAAAATCCCCAGATATTTCTTCAAGTTTGTGAACGAATCTGTTAATCTCGTTTTTTGCAAGATGTTTTAGTTCAAGTTCAGTTCCATCTGTGCTGAGCCCATGCATTGCTTGAATATACATTTTTCTTACTTCGGGTTGGTTCCCTTCGTCAGGGTTAGACAGAAGAATCCCACTGTTGTTGTAGTTTACAAGACCTGTTACGCTTTTTGGACGATTATTAATCTTCGTAGATGCCTCTTTAATGAGTTGTCGATCGTTTATAAATATCATCCTCATTAAAGGAAAGCGTAGCATGAACATTTTGCCATACTGCGTCCTCCACTGTGCATAGTATTTATGAATTCTTTTTCTGTCTATCTGGTGCGTATTTCCAATGAAAGGTAGTCCTTTAGGTCCAGGAATGTGTTTCAATCCCCTTCCGGGCTCCACCGTGCTCCTTCTCCATAGCCACATACACAAACTAATAACTACCACAAAAACTGCTGCGTAAATCATGACTGACAGCCGCGTAATGAAAACAAAATTTAAAGTTTATCGTCTGCTGTAAGTTACTACGGTGGTTAAACTGTAGTCAATAACGTATGCTAAGCATATAAAGTTAACATGATGTTCGATTATTTTACCAATAGATTTACATTAATATATACTCATATCCCTCCTTATATACTAATATATTTGAAAATATTAAAAAAAAAAATTTCTTACCTCCTACTTTAATTATTTTCTTTTCATTTATATCTTTATATTTGTCATCTTGATTATAATGATGTTTGTATATTGAAAGGTGAGGGCCGTAACGAATGTTGCTAGAACTTGTGGCCCAACCTGTTTGCTTATTATGCGAATTATGCAATGAAATATGTTTAAACTATATATTTAAAGATCAGTCAAAGATTTTTTTTCAAACTGACGTATTAATTCGTTTCAAATTCTAATTTTAGTAACATGTTTACATGTGACTGTTATCCACCAATAAAACAATGGTACCATTAATGTGGATTATATAGTAAATGTTAGGCTAACAGGATAACAGAACGTTGGTTATCCGATAACAGAACGCTTTCACTGTAATGTGTGTATGCTATAATGTACCTGTTATCCGATGACAGAACGTTGTCACTGGTATATGTGTATGCTATAATGTACCTGTAATCAGATATCAGAACGTTGTCACTGGTATGTGTGTATGCTATAATGTACCTGTTATCCGATGACAGAACGCTGTCACTGATATGTGTGTATGCTATAATGTACCTGTTATCCGATAACAGAACTGTAATGCGAGTATGCTATAATGTACCTGTTATACGATGACAAAACGTTGTCACTGGTATGTGTGTATGCTATAATGTACCTGTTATCCGATGACAGAATGTTGTCACAGTAATGCGTGTATTTTATAATATACCTGTTATCCGATGACAGAATGTTGTCACTGGCATGTGTGTATGCTATAATGTGTCTGTTATCCGATGACAGAACGTTGTCACTGGTATGTGTGTATGCTATAATGTACCTTTTATCCGATGACAGAATGTTGTCACAGTAATGCGTGTATTTTATAATATACCTTTTATCCGATGACAGAATGTTGTCACAGTAATGCGTGTATGCTTTAATGTACCAGTTATCCGATGACAGAACGTTGTCACTGGTATGTGTGTATGCTATAATGTACCTGTTATCCGATAACAGAACGCTGTCACTGTAATGCGTGTATGCTATAATGTACCTGTTATCCGATGACAGAACGCTGTCACTGGTTTGTGTGTATACTATTATGTACCTGTTATCCGATAACAGAACGTTGTCTTTGTATTGTGTGTATGCTATAATGAACTTGTTATCCGATGACAGAATGTTGTCACTGGTGTGTGTGTGTGTGTGCTATAATGTACCTGTTATCCGATAACAGAACATTGTCACTGTAACGTGTTTATGCTATATTGTACCTGTTATCCGATAACAGAATGTTGTCACTGTAATGTGTGTAGGCTATAATATATATGTTATCCGATAACAGAACATTGTCACTGTAACGCGTTTATGCTATAATGTATCCGTTATCCGATAACAGAACGTTGTCACTGGTTTGTGTGTATGCTATAATGTAACTGTTATCCGATAACAGAACGTTGTCACTGTAATGTGTGTATGCTATAATGTACCTGTTATCCGATATATCTCATTAGTAGCCTAGAATCAGTCACTTTACTGACATTCGTTCAACCTCAGTGAATTTGAATCTTAATTTAAACACTAAACTGTGTAATGCTATATAAAGCATTGTGGTGACAGAGTCATGTTACGCATCATGTTATTGTCAAAAGTTTATTATTTATAAACTGTTGGATCTTGTTCAAACAATCAGGCCCTCCCAGGGGTTGTCCCTGTTCCCTGGATCTCTTGTAGGGTAGATGAAGGCAGTGTGGTAGGTGTGTCAGTGATAATATAAGGGAAGGTGGCGGCAGTATTGTGGGTTATTATGGTACATTAGTAGCGAGGGCAGGATAGGCGGTGGCAGTGTGATAGGTGTGGCAGTGATAAAAGTAGGGAAGGTGGCAGTGTGATAGGTGTGTCAGTGATAACAGTAGGGAAGGTGGCGGCATTATTGTGGGTTGTGATGTAACAGTAGTAGTGAGGGCAGTGTAAGCGTTGGCAGTGTGATAGGTATGTCAGTGATACTAGTAGGGAAGGTGTTGGTAGTATTGTGGGTTGTGATGGTGCGTTAGTAGTGAGGGCAGGGTAGGCGGTGGCATATTGTGGGTTGTGATTGTGTATTAGGACTGATGGCAGGGAAGGTGATGGCAGTGTGATAGATGTATCAATGATAACAGCAGGGAAGGTGGTGGCAGTATTGTGGGTTGTGATGGTACAGTAGTAGTGAAGGTAGGGTAAGCGGTGGCAGTGTGATAGGTGTGTCAGTGTTAATAGTAGGGAATGTGTTGGTAGTATTGTGGATTGTGATGGTACATTAGTAGTGAGGGCAGGGTAGGCGGTGGAAGTATTGTGGGTTGTGAAGGTACATTAGTAGTGAGGGCAGGGTAGGCGGTGGCATATTGTGGGTTTCGATGGTGTATTTGGACTAAGGGCAGGGTATGTGGTGGCAGTGTGATAGATGTATCAATGATAACAGCAGTGAAGGTGGTGGCATTATTGTGGGTTGTGATGGTACATTAGTAGTGAGGACAGGGCAAGCGGTGGCAGTGTGGTAGGTGTGTCAGTGATAATAGTAGGGTAGGTGGTGACAGTATTGTAGGCTGTTATGGTACTTTAGTATTGAGGGCAGGGTGAGGTGTGGCAGTGTGATAGGTGTGTCAATGATAATAGTATGGAAGGTGGTGACAGTATTGTAGGCTGTTATGGTACTTTAGTAGTGAGGGCAGGGTGAGGTGTGGCAGTGTGATAGGTGTGTCAATGATAACAGCAGTGAAGGTGGTGGCATTATTGTGGGTTGTGATGGTACATTAGTAGTGAGGACAGGGCAAGCGGTGGCAGTGTGGTAGGTGTGTCAGTGATAATAGTAGGGTAGGTGGTGACAGTATTGTAGGCTGTTATGGTACTTTAGTAGTGAGGGCAGGGTGAGGTGTGGCAGTGTGATAGGTGTGTCAATGATAATAGTATGGAAGGTGGTGGCAGTATTGTGGGTTGTGATGGTACATTTGTAGTGAGGGCAGGGTAGGTGGTGGCAGTATTGTGGGTTGTGATGGTACATCAGTAGTAAAGGCAGGGTAAGCGATGGCAGTGTGATAGATGTATCAATGATAACAGCAGGGAAGGTTGTTGCATTATTGTGGGTTGTGATGGTACATTAGTAGTGAGGGCAGGGCGAGCTGTGGCAGTATGGTAAGTGTGTCAATGATAATAGAAGGGAAGCTGGTGGCAGTATTGTGGGTTGTGATTGTTCATTAGAAGTGACGGCAGGGTAGATGGTGGCAGTGTGATAGGTGTGTCAGTGATAATAGTAGGGTAGGCGGTGGCAGTATTGTGGGTTGTGATGGTGCATTGGCAGTGAGGGCAGGGTGAGCAGTGGCAGTATGGTAAGTGTGTCAGTGATAATAGTAGGGAAGCTGGTGGCATTATTGTGGGTTGTGATGGTACATTAGTAGTGAGGGCAGGGTAAGCGGTGGCAGTGTGGTAGGTGTGTCAGTGATAATAGTAGGGAAGGTGGTGGCAGTATTGTGGGTTGTGATGGTACATTAGTAGTGAGGGCAGGGTAGGCGGTGGATGTATTGTGGGTTGTGATGGTGCATTGGCAGTGAGGGCAGGGTGAGCAGTGGCAATGCGTTAGGTGTGTCAATGATAATAGTAGGGAAGGTGACGGCGGTATTGAGAGCTGTGATGGTACATTTGTAGTGAGGGTAGGGTAGGCGGTGGCAATGTGATAGATGTGCCAATGATAATTATAGTAGAGTAGGTGGTGGCAGTATTGTGGGTTGAAATGGTATATTAGTAGTGAGGACAAGGTAGGCGGTGGCAGTGTGATAGGTGTGTAAATGATAATAGTATGAAAGGTGGTGGCATTATTGTGGGTTGTGATGGTACATTAGTAGTGAGGGCAGGGTGAGCTGTGGTGTTTGGTGGTAGGTTTGTCAATGATAATAGTATGGAAGGTGTGGCAGAAGTGTGGGTTGTGGTGGTACATTAGTAGTGAGGGCAGGGTGAGGTGTGGCAGTGTGATATGTGTCTCAATGATAATAGTAGGGAAGGTGGTGGCAGTATTGAGGGCTGTGATGGTACCTTAGTAGTGAGGGCAGGGTAGGAGGTGGTAGTGTGATAGGTGTGTTATTGATCATAGTAGGAGAGTTGGTGGCATTATTGTGGGTTGTGATGGTACATTAGTAGTGAGGGCAGGGCGAGCTGTGGCAGTATGGTAAGTGTGTCAATGATAATAGTAGGGAAGGTAGCGGCAGTATTGTTGGTTATTATGGTACATTAGTAGTGAGGGCAGGGTATGTGGTGGCAGTGTGGTAGGTGTATCAATGATAATAGTAGGGTATATGGTGGCAGTATTGAGGGTTGTGATGGTAGTAGTGATGGTAGGGTAGGCGGTGGAAATATCTAAATATTGTTCGTAGGCAAAAGAAGATTTAACATTAAATGAACAATGAAGACGTTTACCATATACAGGCTGGGGAAAATAAGATATAAATGGATAACAGAATCAGATGCTTTGTCTGAAATTCTGTGTACATTTTTTGGCGGTAAGTATCGAAGTAATACTATTACTATGTACATTTGAAACCATTTTTTATGAAAACTAAATTTATCACATATATGCGTAAATCATACTCATTTATGTTGAGAGTTTTTTTGTTTGTTTTTTTTTTAAAATGAGCAACAGTCGGAAAATGAGAATAAGTCTAAGACTGTAAAACGGATACATCTCCCTTGCTTTGGCCCGTTGCATGGCAACGCGATTTAAGCACGTTGGTTGGGCAATTGTTCAAGGAAAGTAAAATGACATCAAAGTTAAGTAAGCGTCAAAAAGCTGAATATGTTATTTTTTAATGTTTGCAATGCAGGTTACTTAAATATATAACCGTGTTGAAACCATAAATGCTTTGAAATAAAAACACTAAATAAAATAAAAGCAAATGACAGATCAACGATGCAATAACTGGACAGACTTTCACCCCGAAATAAATCCAGACTGGACGGAAGGGCTACTCGTAGAACATGAAAAATCAACATAATGCTCTCAGAAAGGCTATACATTTCATATTTTACTATATTTTTGATATCTTAATATTATATACAAATTTATTTCAGCTCGGTTGCGAAGTGCTCCAAGAGTCCATATGAATCGCTCTCGGATCCGATTCCTGAGTAGAATAGGTAATGAGTGTTGATTTTGAGAGATCATTTGGTGAAATCTGCTAACGAACCTGAGATCTTTGACATGAGCGGTCGACAGTCCAGCTACCGTGCGCTACCGCACCGCTTAGCTGAATTAATTAGTTAAATTATACTATGCCGAATGTCTCAATGGCATAGTATAAAGCACTCTCATGGTAATCTGTGACAATAAAAACTAATGTATTTTAATGCAATCAGTATGTATTAGTATTGTATCAAACCAATACAAATATGTTATACACTTATCATCATGAAGGTAATGTAATGCCACAAAATAAATGGTGAAAATATTCTCTTAATAGCGATAATATAATTTCTCTGACTGCTCTTCAAATTTTATCTGCCGTTCTAATCTGTATTCATACTTCTATATATGTATTTATTATTTATTAAAGTGACATGTACAATACATTTTAAGATTGACAACAATAGCAAAAATATTAGTAAATGTGGAGAAATGCCTAGCCTAATAAGGCTTATCAGTCACTATTAAAATTCCAAGTACTTCAGTACAAATATAAAGAAACTAACATGACAGTATTTAACAAAACAACAAAAATCAAAACAAAATGAGTTATAATAACAAGCAATCCATGCAATGACAAAAAAAGTGTTTAAATTTGCTTTGTTAGTAAGCGCACTTTCTATAAAGCATGCGAGAGATATTATTGCACTTTTATTTTGAAATAGTATGTCAATTTACCTATAAAGGAATGATTTGTATCACATAAATCATCAATTTTTTGCGTTCAAATATTCATGTTAATTATCAACTGATTTGTATAAAAAATATGAATAAATTTGAATAAATAAACATGAATAAACCAATTTTCATTTAAAAAGAAAAGAAGTTAAGAGGTTATCTGTGCTTCGTGTGTTACAGTTAAGATGTTATCTGTGCTTCGTGTGTTACAGTAAAGATGTTATCTGTGCTTCATGTGTTACAGTTAAGATGGTATCTGTCCTTTATGTGTTGCAGATAAGATGTTATCTGTGCGTCATGTGTTAAATATAAAATGTTATAAGTGCTTCATGTGTCACAGGTAAGAAGTTATCTGTGCTTTAAGTGTTACAGTTAAAATGTTATCTGTGCTTCATGTATTACAATTAAGATGCTGTCTGTCGTTTATGTGTTACAAATAAGAGATTATCTGTGCTTCATATGTTACAGTTAAGATGGTATCTGTCCTTTATGTGTTACAAGTAAGATGTTATCTGTTCTTTATGTGTTACAGATGAGATGCAGTCTGCCCTTTATGTGTTACAGATAAGATGTTATCTGTGCTCCATGTGTTACAATTAAGATATTATACGTCCTTTATGTGTTACAGATAAGATGCTATCTGTGCTTTATGTGTTACAGTTAAGATGCTATCGGTCCTCTATGTATTACAGATAAGATGCTATCTGTGCTTCATGTGTAACAGTTAAGATGCTATCTGTCCTTTATGTGTTACAGTTAAGATGTTATCTGTCCTTTATGTGTTACCGATAAGATTATATCAGTGCTTCAAATGTTACAGTTAAGATGCTATCGGTCCTCTATGTGTTACATATAAGATGTTATCTGTCCTAAATGCGTTGCAGATAAGATGTTATCTGTCATTGATGTGTTACAGTTAAGCTGTAATTTGTCCTTTATGTGTTACAGGAAGGATGTTAGTCCTTTATATGTTACAGTTAAGATGATATCTGTACATTATGTGTTACAGTTAAGATGCCATCTGTCCATTATGTGTTACAGATAATATGTTATATGTCCTTTATGTGTTACAGATAAGATGTTGTCTGACCTTCATTTGTTACAGCTAAGATGTTATCTGTGCTTCATGTGTTACAGTTAAGATGTTATCTGCCCTTAATGTGTTACAGGTAAGATGTTATCTGTCCTTTATGTGTTACAGATAACATGTTATCTCTCATTTATGTGTAACAGTTAAGATGTTAATATGTTATCTGTCATGTATGTGTTACAGTTAAGATGGTATCTGTCCTTTATGTGTTACAGCTAAGATGTTATCTGTCCTTGATGTGTTACAGTTAAGATGCTACAAGTCCTTTATGTGTTACAGCTAAGGTGCTATATGTCCTTTATGTGTTCAGCTAAGATGACATCTGTCCTTATTGTGTTGCAGATAAGATGTTATCTGTGCTTCATGTTTTACAGTTAAGATGCTATCTGTCCTTTATGTGATACAGATAAGATGTTATTTGTGCATCATATGTCACAGTTAAGATGTTATCTGTCCTTGATGTGTTAAAGATAAGATGTTATCTTTCCTTTGTTTGTTACAGTTAAGATGTTATCTGTCCTTCATGTGCTACAGGTAATATGGTATATGTCCTTTATGTGTTACAGTTAATGTGCTATCTGTCTTTTATGTGTTACTGTTAAGATGCTTTCTGTCCTTTAAATGTTACAGTTCAGATGATATGTATATTTTATGTGTTACATTTAAGATGCCATCTGTCTTTTATGTGTTACAGGTAAAATGTTATCTTCCTTAATGCGTTACAGTAAATATGTTATATGTCCTTAATGTGTAATAGGTAAGATGTTATCTTCCTTTATGTGTTACAGGTAAGATTTATGTGTTACAGGTAAGATGTTATGTCTTTTTTTTGTGTTACAGTTTAAATGTTATATGTCCTTATGTGTTATAGGTTAGACGTTATTTTCCTTGATGTGTAATAGGCAAGATGTTATCTATCCTGTATGTGTTACATTTAGGAAACTATCAGTCCTTTATGTGTTATATAAAATATGTTTTCTGTCCTTTATGTGTTACAGTTAAGATGTATCTGTCCTTTATGTGTTACAGCTTAGAGGTTATCTGTCCTTTATGTGTTACAGTTACGGTGTCGTCAGTCCTGTATTTGTTACAGTTAAGATGTTATCAGTCCTTCATGTGTTACAGGTACGATGCTTCATGTCCTTTATGTGTTACAGTTAAGATGTTATCTGTCCTTCATGTGTTACAGGTAAGATGCTATATGTCCTTTATGTGTTACAGTTAAGATGTTATCTGGCTTTCATTTGTTACAGTTTAGATGCTATATGTCTTTTATGTGTTACAGTAAAGATGCCACCTGTCTTTAATGTGTTACAGGTAAGATGTTATCTTCCTTTATGTGTTACAGTAACGTTGTTATATGTCCATATGCGTTACAGTTAAGATGTAATCTTTCTTGATGTGTTACAGTTAAGATGCTATATTTCCTTTATGTGTTACAATGAGTTGTTAACTTCCTTCATGTGTGACAGGTTAGATATTATATTTCCTTGATGTGTTACAGTTAATATGCTATCTTCCTTTATGTGTTACAGGTAAGATGTCATCTGTCTTTTATGTGTTACAGTTAAGATGTTATCTTCCTTTATGTGTTACAGTAACGTTGTTATATGTCCATATGCGTTACAGTTAAGATGTAATCTTCCTTGATGTGTTACAGTTAAGATGCTATATTTCCTTTATGTGTTACAATGAGTTGTTTACTTCCTTCATGTGTGACAGGTTAGATGTTATCTTTCCTTCATGTGTTACAGTTAAGATGTTATTTTCCTTTATGTGTTACAGGTAAGATGTCATCTGTCTTTTATGTGTTACAGGTAAGATGATATCTTTCTTTCTGTGTTACAGTTAAGATGTTATCTATTCTAATGTGTTACAGATAAGATTTCATCTGTCCTTTATGTATTACAGTTGTTTGTGTATGCTTCTGGGCTCAATCAGTGTTGACGTATATCGCTGCCAGCTCGCTTCCCGGTAGAGCCCTGGCTTCGGGTGTAGGCTTGGGCTTAACTGTATATTGTGGATTTAGCGCCTCGGGTAGGTATACTGAAAACATATTGTAAAATGATCCAAATTCGACAGTGTTTTATTTTTGCTTTAATGGTAAAAAGACATGATTCGTTAAAGTTTAGTATAGTCAACGGAACAGCTACCCCACCACTTTAGTATTTCCAATATCTTTGTTCAAATATCAAGTAGCGTCAGTATAATTTGTATGCAACAATTACTGTCAGATTCAATAGTACAGACTTGGTCATTGTTATCCTAAAAG
Organism: Panopea generosa; assembly: GCA_029582155.1. Lineage (NCBI taxonomy): Eukaryota > Metazoa > Mollusca > Bivalvia > Adapedonta > Hiatellidae > Panopea > Panopea generosa. Next base: position 27,744,514 of record CM055905.1, read on the forward strand.
TTCTTTTTTATCGTAGTTTAAGTTAAGGTTTCAAGGAGATAGTTTTCATATTTGTTTGAGAAAATATATAATATATCAGGTGGCGGTTTAGATCTATAATGCCAGGTGGCGGTTAGCTGTTCTGTTCAGTATATTTTAGTTTGGAATTGTGCAATGAATGTTTTAATCGCAAAAAAGAGCAGTAAACTAAATTACAGCCATTTTGTAAATTGTACATAATATATATCTCATTCCTTGCGTTTGTTCGAAGCTGAAGACGCAACCGACTAAAAAAATGTAGATTCCTTTCATGACAGTTAATGCAATATTCAACACCTCTCACGTCACCTAGTAAAATTTAAACTGTTTTCCATATTTAAAAAAGCGGTTTTCTATCACGAAATAAGCTCCATGTTTCCAAGCAACCAGAAATGAAAAGATACATAAATCATCATATTCATTTACCTGAATCTCCATTGTTTTGTTTCTTGTTATACATAGCTTTTCTTTTTTTATGTCAGAAGTATATGTCGTCAATTATTTTATTTCATTTACATACGCTTGTGTCAATCCGTGTATTGCGTTGATGTTTTGTTTGACCGGCATATTACCATCGGAGATATGACCATTATTATTGTATCGTATTTACAGGTGCTTGTGTCAATCCGTGTATGGCATTGATATTTTGTTTGACCGGCATATTACAATGGGAGATATTACCATTATTATTGTATGGTATTTACAGGTGCTTGTGTCCATTAGTGTATGGCGTTGATGTTTTGTTTGACCGGCATATTACAATGTGAGATATTACCATTATTATTGTATGGTATTTACTGGGGCTTGTGTCCATTAGTGTATGACGTTGATGTTTTGTTTGACCGGCATATAACAATGGAAGATATTACCATTATTATTGTATAGTATTGACAAGTGCTTGTGTCAATCCGTGTATTACGTTGATGTTTTGTTTGACCGGCATATTACAATGGAAGCTATTACCATTATTATTGTATCGTATTTACAGGTGTTTGTGTCAATCCGTGTATAGCGTTGATGTTTTGTTTGACCGCATATTACAATGGAAAATATGACCATTACTATTGTATCGTATTTACAGCTGCTTGTGTTAATCCGTGTATAGCGCTGATGTTTTGTTTGACCGGCATATTACAATGGAAAATATGACCATTACTATTGTATCTTATTTACAGGTGTTTGTGTCAATCCGTGTATAACGTTGATGTTTTGTTTGGCCGGCATATTACATTTGAAGATATGACCATTATTATTGTATCGCATTTACAGGTGCTTGTGTCAATCCGTGTATAGCGCTGATGTTTTGTTTGACCGGCATATTACAATGGAAAATATTACCATTGTTATTGTATCTTATTTACGGATGTTTGTGTCAATCCGTGTATAGCATTGGTGTTTTGTTTGGCCGGCATATTACATTTGAAGATATGACCATTATTATTTTATCGTATTTAGAGGTGCTTGTGTCAACCCGTGTATTACGTTGATGTTTTGTTTGACCGGCATATAACAATGGAAGATATTACCATTATTATTGTATAGTATTGACAAGTGCTTGTGTCAATCCGTGTATTACGTTGATGTTTTGTTTGACCGGCATATTACAATGGAAGCTATTACCATTATTATTGTATAGTATTGACAAGTGCTTGTGTCAATCCGTGTATTACGTTGATGTTTTGTTTGACCGGCATATTACAATGGAATATATAACCATTGTAATTGTATCTTATTTACAGGTGCTTGTGTCAATCCGTGTATAGCGCTGATGTTTTGTTTGACCGGCATAATACAATGGAAGAGATGGCCATTATTATTGTATTCATTATCTTATTTACAGGTTTCTCTAGCACCATGTCTCTTAAATATTATTGAACTATTCAGTACTCTCTCGTAAGCCATAAAACACATTCCTATCGTTGATCAGTGTCAACTAATCTTGTGATTCAGTAAGTGTGCTAGAGTTACCTACCATTTGCTCAATATCCTTATTCGCTTCTTTCTCGTATACCATAAAACGCATTCATGTCATTGATCAGTGTCACCTAATCTTGTGATTCAGTAAGTGTGCTAGAGTTACCTACCATTAGCTCAATATCTTTATTTGCCTCTCTCTCGTATACCATAAAACACATTCATATCGTTGATCACTGTCAACTAATCTTGTGATTCAGTAAGTGTGCTAGAGTTACCTACAATTAGCTCAATATCTTTATTTGCCTCTCTCTCGTATACCATAAAACACATTCATATCGCTGATCAGTGTCAACTAATCTTGTGATTCAGTAAGTGTGCTAGAGTAACCTACCATTTGCTCAATATCCTTATTCGATTCTCTCTCGTATATATTAAAACGCATTCATATTGTTGATCAGTGTCAACTAGTCTTGTGATTCTGTAAGTGTGCTAGAGTAACCTACCATTTGCTCAATATCTTTATTCGATTCTCTCTCGTATATCATAAAACGCATTCATATTGTTGATCAGTGTCAACTAATCTTGTGATTCAGTAAGTGTGCTAGAGTAACCTACCATTTGCTCAATATCCTTATTCGATTCTCTCTCGTATATCATAAAACCCAATTGTGTCGTTGATCAGTGTCACCTAAACTTGTGATTCAGTAAGTGTGCTAGAGTTACATGTACCTATCATTTGCTCAATTAACTTATCATTGAAAGAGTTATATCTTTGAGTTCGACATTTTTAAATTATTGTTTAGCTTGACTCAGTGTTTAGTGGTTCTCCACGTGGCTATATTTTCTTCCTATTTGACAATCAATTTATAATTATAACAAATTAGCGATAACTCATGACAACTGTTTAATTAAAAATGCTACATAAGTGTATGTTTTTATCATAGGAAATTTATTTTTTAAATGTGTTTAAATCTACAAATACATGTATCAGAAAAATCAGCAACCATTTTACAAGATTAAAATTTTCCATGATGACTTTCCTCTGACAGGTCAAAGCAGCTACTGATGCTCACCCTATAGGTTTATGTTTTAGCATCTCCTACAAGACTTAAATGAAAACAATGACAACATTAGATACTTTAACTTATTTTTTGTTTGTTCTTTTCCTAAGTTAGTTACATTCTGTGCTTCCAATATATTGTTTTATCATATATTAGTGTTTTTACACAAATACCAAAGTGCTGGATGTATATTGGTCGTAACGTGTGCACTCGTACTTTTCCTCTCGAGTAATTGAATTGAAACCAGTGCAAGGGGCGTTGCACATTTAACAAATCACCCATGAACATTCTCAATTAAATAGTATCTGAAAAATTCTCCTTCTGATAACGTTCTCTACTTCCAATGATTTTCAACAATTTTATATTTGTATTATCAATGTTCATACATTTTTGATATAATGTCAAAATGAATTGTTTCAAACTATCTTTAATATCATGCTAGTTTCAGCCGGGCCAACTATTGGTTCTGGATGCCTCCCCTGGCTTGTGTGACAGTAACGCTGTTTTTCGTTTTTACTTACCAGCTAATGTTTGGGAATCACCTTCTTCCAGACGACATTGAAAAATACGGTCAAATACCGAAGGTTGAAAATGATCACACTCAAGAATCCGAGATGACAAATCATCACTTTTAAAATTGATTAATCGTTTTTTTTATACATAATTTGCATATTTATGAATTTACCAAAACTGTTTCATCGTTCTCCATTTTTAGCTCTACTGGCTAAATGTCAGAAACGCTTATGCGATGGTGCGTTGTCTGTCGTCTGTTACCAGCACTTTCTCTGAAACCGCTAGGCTAATTAACTGAAACTTCACATGGTTATTTCTGTTGCATAGGAGACTATACAGAAAATAGTCCAAAGCTTAAAATATCTTCTGCTCATGTACGGCCCAACATATTTTCAAAATGTTTATGCAGTAATGACAACCATCTATAGTTTTGTTAGATTTGTTTAAACGGTGTCCCTAGGTTTAAAAATGACACCGCCCCGAGGGTTCAATTAGGGGACACATGTCATAATAATAAAAACATTTATTTTTTTTAAAATGAAAATGAGTTTGCCTATATCTTCACAGAAGCATTGTTTGGTGAAGGAGGTTCAGATTTGTTAAACTGACTGGGTTCCACTATCATAAGGGGTCAGTAGGGCCCTCAAAGGGTAAAAATTGGGAATTACATAAATCGTTTTCTTAAGAACCGGTTTGTCAGATTTGTTCATATTTGGCATAAATTATCCATATGTGTAGGGGTTTGATTGCAGGTAAGAATTAAGGGGTTAAAATTTAAAGAGACCCTGTAAGAGGGCTTAGAATTTTACATAGGGATACTTTTGGAAAGCAGAAAATTCTCTCTTTTTTCATCTTTTCTGAAACCTCAAGGCCAATTAAACTCAAACTTCACATGGGTGTTTTTATTGAATAAGAAACTATACAGAAAATTTTCTTTTTCGATCTGAAATTCAAGATGGCCGCCGTTGCTCAAAATAGTCCAAAACTTGCATAAATCTTAAATCTTTAATCTTAAATCTTCTTCTCATGAACTGTAAAACAGATTTTCAAAATGTTTATGTAGTAATGATGACCAACTATAGATTTGTTAGATTTGTTCAAATGATGTCCCTTCTGCATATCAAGGGGCTGAGATATATTGGGACCCTGTAATGTTACTTTTACAAAGGAATATTATAGGGAAAACTGATTTTTTTCATTTTACATTCATGTGTACTAAAAAACTTCTTTTTAAGATTTGAATCATTTCTGCAAATAACAATTCGCTAAGAGTGGGTTATGGAAGTTCTGACAAATTAAGGGGCTGAGTTGTATAAGTATTCTGTATATATTTTGTTTTACGGATGAATGGTATGGGAATTTAGAGTATTTCCTTTTCATAGCAATTAAGTTTTTTTGTTCAGTGTGGGTGTGTTGGAGGTATTTATCCATAAGTTGTTTAGACGACCCCGAAGAGGGTAAATATTGTGGAATTTCAAAAAGTGCTATGCCCACTATGTGTCAGTAGAGCGTCCTTGGGCCCTCTTTGGCCTCTTGTTTTGTTACAAAATATATGCATATTTATGAATTTACCAAAACATTTAAATCGTTTCTTTTTTACAAAATGTATGTAAATTTATGAATTTACCATCGTTTCATTATCTCTTTGTTACAAAATCTATGTATATTTATGAATTTACAAAAAACGCTTGCTCGTTCATAGTTGTTTTTGTTACCGAAACTGTTTCATCGTTTCTTTGTTACAAATTAGATACATATTTATGAATTTAACAAAATCGTTTCATCGCTCATCGTTTTTTTTTTTTTTTTTACAAAATATATGGATACTTAAGAATTCACCAAAACTGTTTCATCGTTTCTCTGTTACAAGGCATATGCATATTTACGAATTTACCAAAACCGTTTCATCGTTTCTCTCTTATAGGGGTTAAGACTATTTAGAAAGTTATAGAAACCGTTTCATTGTTGTCTGTCTTACCAGGGATGAGTTATTTATAATTTTTTAGAAATATATTAATTGTTTTTGCTTACAAGGGTTAAACTGATTTATTACTTGTTTACAGTTTCATCGCTTCTCTCGTACAAGGCATATATACATATATGTATATTTAAAATTGCTTAAATATATTCATCTGTTCTTTAAGAATATGAACATCTGTTTTCCAATGGACTTTGCTCGCCTTGCCTTTTTCGGTGGAGGAGACGAATCTGCTTTCCACTGCCTAGATTGCTCTTTCGTCTCTGGATTGTACAGAAACAACCATGTTTCGTAAATTCTATCAAGAAATGCATCCCCTTCCTTACAAAAGGTGCTAAGAATCTCCTCGGAGAATGCTCTCTCTGCTCCATATGGTCCTTTGTTAACAGCCGCGGAACCCAGTGAGCACTAAGTTTACGCATGTGCAATTATTTTTCAAGATTCTATGCACAGTTGCTCCGGTGAGGTCGCTTATACCGCGCACCGTTATCTCCGAACTTGATCAATGACGTCCTTGATTTTCGCAACTGACGTCATATCCAGTGTTGCCTTACGACCACGACCCTTGTCATCATTTATGTCCTCTCTTCCATCTTTGAACCGTTTGTGCCATTTAAAAACCAGCGGTCTCGATACAGCTGGCTTTATAGCTGATTCTTGCACAGGAGCGTGGGGAGTGGATAATAACGTTTGATGGGGGTGGAGGTCCTCTGACGTATATAAAGAGACAAGGAAAGAAACAAACGTTGACCCCCTCCCCCCCCCCTCCCCCCCCTCCCCCCCCCCTCCCCCCCCCCCCACACACACAACACTGCCCGACAACTCACGATGGTCCCACGACTGACTTGCGACACACCCACGACTGTAGTATTTCTTATCTGTACTCTTAGTTTATATTTTTAGTAAATTTTCAACAAACAGACTCGATTTTTAACAACTTTAGTACTACAGAAAGCAATTTACACGTATTAAAACACATCCTAAAATATATATTTAATTTTACATTCAATTGATATGGTAAAGAAATAATGTAAAAAGACGATTAGGATTTCTAAATAATGTGAAGAGAGTTACTGAAATGAGAAATGCAGGAAAAATTACTAAAATGAGAACATAGTTAAATATTTTATTCCTTTGCTGTTTAGTAAATGTTTTAAGTAAAAAATAAAATGTGCCGTGTTTTGATACCCTGCTGCTGGGTAATCTATGACTTGTATGGGTTAACTTTTCCTTATATGGACATTTGCTGTTTCAATTTGACCTGATCAATTTAAGAATAGAGATGAAATAGCCAACACAAAATATTTTTCAATTTAATAATATTTCATTGCAAATTTTACATGTTCAAAATATCAATTTGCAGCACAAATAACGAATTAAATGCAAAAAAAGTCGGGCTACAAGTTTTAACATCATTAGTTACAAAATGCACATACAAGTTAAACTGACGATATTTTTGCAATACAAACTTGGAACAAGCCTACGTCTCTCTTCTACACGCATACAAACAGTATACAAATTAAAGTGACGATATTTCTGCAATACAAACGAGCACATAAACGTTCGAACAAGCAATAGCATTCTCTTCCACACATATACAAACGCTCTCACTCGCACGAGCACGAACACGCACACACAAGTATGTAAAGAAATAGAATTTTAGTGATTATAATAATGTTTTAAAGAAAAACAAAGTATATAAATATTTAACAGATGTAGATAATCATCAAAAACAACATATACATTCATATTCATGTATGTTCTTATTTTTTTTATTCAAAAATGTCCCCAGTCCACATCCTCCAACTGCAGTTGAAATGAATGTACATGTAAATATCTTTGGGGCAATTTTCCTAAGTACAGTAGAACTTCGATGGCTAGAAGGGACTGGACAAAAAATATCGAGTTCAGCGTTGTTCGAGCCAAGTATTGTTCAACATGTACATATATGTATAAACATCGAATATAGGAATTCGGCAGTGACCAGACATGTGGCCCGAGCTATATGTGGTGTTCCAGTCATCCGTGATAGAGTCAACGGAGTTCTTCTGTATACACTTTACGGCATATTGATGTTATTGTCCAATATGATAAAATAGACACGCGTCATCACGTATATCTTCTAAATCGTAGTATTCAATGTCATGACAATCTGATGGAACATAAGATAAAACAAAAGGACATAGCTTATTGTTCTCAATGTGTTTGTTGTACGTATTGTGATCAGTATATGCACTGATTTTATTGATATTGCCATACTGACTGTGCCATATGATTGGATGAACAGTGTTATCACGTGTTCTCAATGTATGCGTTGTACGTATTGTGATCAGTATATGTACTGATTATATTGATATTGCCATACTGACTGTGCCATATGATTGGATGAACAGTGTTATCACGTGTTCTCTATGTATGCGTTGTACGTATTGTGATCAGTATATGCACTGATTCTATTGATATTGCCATACTGACTGTGCCATATGATTGGATGAACAGTGTTATCACGTGTTCTCAATGTATGCGTTGTACGTATTGTGATCAGTATATGCACTGATTTTATTGATATTGCCATACTGACTGTGCCATATGATTGGATGAACAGTGTTATCACGTGTTCTCAATGTATGCGTTGTACGTATTGTGATCAGTATATGCACTGATTCTATTGATATTGCCATACTGACTGTGCCATATGATTGGATGAACAGTGTTATCACGTGTTCTCAATGTATGCGTTGTACGTATTGTGATCAGTATATACACCGATTCTTTTGATATTGCCGTGATGACTGTGCCATATGATTGGATGAACATTGTTATCACGTGTTCTCAATGTATGCGTTGAACGTATTGTGATCAGTATACATTTGTTTTCCTTGATGTCCTTTAAATCGACTCCACCACCTAGCATATATATATAACTTGGAGCGATGCAGGTGTCGGGAAATTCCCCTGAAGGATTTTATTTAACTTTAGCACGATCACGTCCCAAAGAAATCTATGCTGTTATTTCAGTTAACAACATTCATGTTTAACTGCTTTTAAAACCGAAATCACTTACCCAGTGGGTTCTTTTCAACTTTTGAATAGTCATGTACCAGAAACAGCGTTATATCATCATTCCGTTTATACAAGTTCTGAAAAATGTTATCTATCTTGGGAATTATAAGTAAGGCTATTAACACGTATACTATAACTAGTGCAATTTTACATTTCATAATGTAACCTTTCGAGAATTTGGTGTTTTTAGAAAGCAAAAGACGTTTGAAACAACTATATTAGATATCCGGCATGGAGGAATCTAGCCCGGTGGCCCAGACCAATTTAATGGACAGCCACTGACGGTTCCGACAATACCATCCTTATTCCTAAAAGCATTGACATAGATTATACTGCTGAGGTAAGATTCATCCTTAAAATGGATTGTTCAAATGTGCAGATATTTTACAAATAAAAAAAATACCGGTAGTGTAATTGTATTGAAATTGTTTATAGTATTGAAAAAAACAGTTAAAAACATAAAATAAAACAACATAAATATAAATGGCAATTGGTTTTATTTAACGATTAATCATCTTTAAAAAAAATAGTATATTGGCATAAAATGTAATATTTCCAATATACAACTGTCGAATTTCGAATCTATATTGAATACGGTAATGCAGCAACAGCGCTAAGAATTGTGAAAGGTATGGTTATCCGGAACAGTCCAATGTTTTTATTATTCAAATAAATACTCTGCCTTTCATCAGCTTTCCTGTCTGAATCCGAGACCTCTCCCAAAGTTCCTACCCTATTGCTTTTGTGTGTGTGCTTTTTTTATATTTTGCATTAAAAGAAGTATATAATAGATTTTGTCGTAATGATAAAATAGGCAAAAAACTTTGTTTCCAACATATCAAGCCTATTATACTCACTGATTAGTTATTACCATAAGGATATGTATTTAAACATGCCAGAGTATATTGAAAACCTTCAATATATTTTCAGCGTTACACTTAACACTCTGCCCTTCTGAATTGTCTTTATCAAAATAGATACAAATTGTCTTCTTTCTTTTTTTTTATTTTTTTTTTTATCAAATTCTGCTTTGCAATTATTTACTAGGAGTATGCTTAAAAGGAGTATAACGGGAAAGAATATTCAGGTCTTTATTTTCAAATTGGATAAAAAGCATCTCATTATTATTGATAAATGAAATCTGAATGTTTTGGTATGTCATATCTACCAAAATGTGACAAAATCGATATCTAATCAGACTGGTAAACTTGTAACGAAATCTCTATTGTAACAATAGGCAACACTTTAACATTGACTGACGACTTTCGCATCTTCATTCGTTTCTTTCTATTGATTGATTGAATATTTATCGTCAGTTTTATGCCATCGAGGTCTAATAGACGATCAGTAAAACTAACCACTGTTTTCTGGGATCCTGGAAGGATAACCAGTACTCGAGCATACTCCATCTCTGCAAGTAACTGATAACTTCGCCATTTAAATCAGCGGTGCGAGACGAATGATAATGAGATGCAATGTCGTATAGCAATCATCACAGGGATTGTGGCCGGGCGGAAATTCGAACTCACGAACTCTCTATTGATACCGACTGATCTAATCGGGCCCGGATTAAGACGAAACATGTTTTACCTCGTGCAAGCCTGTATAACGGATCTAACTGAAATCAAAATGAAATCAAAATCAAAATGAAATCAAAATGAAATCATGAGACTCATTTAAAATACAAAACATGTGGCAACTTTAAGCGGGAGAACTATTTTATTTTAGTCTAACATAGGCGCGTAGCCAAAGTAAGGAAATCCCTTTTCAATGTATTATTTTGGCATGTTTAAATAATAATCAATTTGATAAAACGGGGTCAGTGGGTATATATTGACATGTTGAATAGAAAAAACAACTGAAAAGCAATTGTTAGCCAATTTTTAATTACTTGATAAATTCTGATATATTCCCTTTAACACTAGAGTTAGGCCCTATTTTGACGTTGGTACTTTCCCCAAGCCAAAGTTCACGTACAGCTACTCCACCCAAAGTTGTTTAACTCATATTTTGTGCCTATATAAATACTAGTATCCCGTCTTTTTAAACTTAAGTATCTGCCAAAGCCAGATTACTATCCCAAGCCATATCTTTTTTTAATTTCTCATTTAATGTGATTTTATAAAACAGAATTATCTCGCTTTTAATTTTACATACAACTACGCCCCTTTTATACTTCGAAACATTTGGTCATAGTAACTTAAACGCTTCTACATGTATCTAGAAACTATTAGTCATACACCACGTGTGTTAACGACAATTGAAAGATCTAAGAAGACAAGTGCGGTAACACGTCTGTGATTTTAGACAAAATAAAGCCCCGTTTACATTTGACATTTAGAATATTAAGATTATATATATTTATAGCATGCCAGTACCTCAGTATCTTCAAGTCATACATCAATGAAACTTCACAAATGCCTTCACTTCTATTAGGGGTACAAGTGGTATACGTCTGTTTTGGGGGAAATCACTGTCCCACTTAGGAACTTGATTAAAGTGTTTATTTTAGAAAACTCTATCTTAAAAATAAATTGAGATGTTAAGTATTAATTGTAAAATGTTCCTTACATTTCGTTTGTATTTTGTTAGAATAATATTCATTTTTATACATAAAATGTTTAAATACTATAGCATGCACAATATACTTGTCCAATTACAGTCATCCAATAGCTATTGTTTTGAGACAATCCTGAAAATATCGAGCACGCTTGTTAAATTCTAACATTGTATTTCTAGTTGGCGGTGAATGTTCTAAAGACTCCGTTTGACCTGGATGTTCCCATTGTTCCAAACCAAGCCAGCCAGGATAAATACACTCCGCAGTTTCAACAGACGGGAATCATGTTTACGATTCGGCAATCTCAGCAAAATTAGTAAAAAAATAGAAAAAAGAACAGAATATGACATATTGATTTGTTATATAACTAACTATTACAAGCATTTTTACAAACTCTAGACCATTGGAAGCTGCGAAATTGTTCACTTAGGCTAGTATGATGGTGTATAATGCACAAAATACTATCACCGCTCAAGTGTTTGATTTTTATTCGGTATTTGATTTTAAATATCATTTAGTTATTCAATTGGTCATCATGTTTTAGCTTGAGCGGTGTTATGAGGAGAGTGTAGCATAGTTGGACTTATGACAATAAATTAGAGTTGATATTTTTAATATTTTGATAGAGACAATCTATTTTTATTTACTAATAAAATCAATGCGTTTAGTGTTTTTGACACCACAGTGTCTTTCTGTTAGATATAACAAATATTAGCTTTATCCATATCAATTACACCCTAGTTATCGGTTGTATATGATATTGACGTTAAACGAAATAATGTTCATTCATTCATTATATTGCTTGTTGTACACGTGGTGTTGTCATCCTGTACATGCGGCACCATTTCTGTGAAGGTCAACATAATAATGGCCAGTTCCAGCCTTTGCAGTTTCCGCGGAAGGTTTAGCGTTTGACCTAACTGTCGTTATTTCTAATATTCGCGGACATTAAATTCCTTTAAACTATTAACGTACAATCCTGGATTCAAGTGAAAATAATGAAAAAGTGCGGGCAAATGTGTCTGTTTTTACCACTATCTGTTGGCTACCTCCACTTTCAACATGAAGAGTTCTAAATTTTACAAATATTACTTTCCATACAGCGAATTAAATAAATTAAAAAAAAACATGATATATATTTATTCTTTTAATGAGAGTAACATAATATAATACCAATGTATTATACTCATTAACCAGTTCAACATTTCCATTCAACCAGAAATCGGCTTACTATCAAAAAATGCCCTGATCATTTCTGTACATGTTTCAGTCCACCGAAAGTCCTCTTCTCCGTGATGACTTAAATAGGCATCTTAATAATCTTTGTTTTAATATTCAACTGATGCAAATTCATATGAAATTTTTTTCTAAACAATCTGATTTTTTTTAGATTTTTTCTGAAACATCAACTGACTATTGTTAATTTTAAATTGAAAATGCGTCTTTCAATGTTTCTTTTTTTATGAAATGATAACAAGTGAATTTGTTATAAAGCTTGTGATTCTGAAATTTCGATTTCGGAAATTGACAGGTCACATCGAGTCGGCAAGCCAGTCAACGGCAGACCAAAGGCCATCATTGTAAAGTTTTCTTCTTACCGAGCTCGTGACAAATTTTTCAGCGGAAGATACAAACTCAAGGACAATAAGCGATTTCATCGTGTTTTTATTAATGAGGATCTAACTCATCATCGGAACCAACTTTTTCACAAAGCCAGGCAACTTGTGAGAGACAAGTTTATCTCGCAGGCATGGACGACAGATGGACGAATCTTCATCAAGGATAAGAACGGGTCTCGCTCCATTATAACAAAATCTTCGGACTTGGACAATTTTTCGTAAATGCCACGCTTTATTTGCTGGCTAGTGTAGTTTCAGTCAGTTAACCGTGCACGTTTTTCAGTTGGTCTCTTAACAAAGAGACATAACAAATTATTATATATGTTGAACTATTTTAATGACAGTTTTGTTGCCATAATGCGTACTTTACACAATAGGTAGACCAATAGTGAAATGCTATAACCATGTGGTGTGCTGAGCTCAATCAAACAAAACAGAAAAGATGAAAATCAAACATTAATATCAAATAATATTCTGTATAAAATTGTAAATTGATTTTTTGATTATCTGTGTCTAAATATGTATTTATGCGCAGACTGGCTCTTATATTGTATCATGATGATATTGTTTTGCTTTGATGTGATGCACATATATGATAAACTGCGATACGTATGTTCTATATATCATGGTCACGCCTTTGTCCAAAACAAGTGAGGTCAATATGTATTTGTACCATAATGGTTATGAGTACTGTCCAATGATGAATTTGTGTATTGAAACATACTGGTATATACATTGTAATATGATGAATATGTATACTGTGCCATGAGGGGAATGTGTATTGTATAAAGAATGTATGTTTACTGTAGAATGATAGGTGTGTATATAATACTATGTATGTCCGTATTGCTATTATATGCGTATGCATTGCACAGTGATGGTACCTCTGTATTTCTATTATTGGTTTGTATATTATGCCAAGATGGGTACGCCTGTATTGCTGTGATGAGTGTGTCTATTGTGCCGTGGGTATATAATGCATTGTGTGTATATTGCGCCATGATGATGTGTATAGTGTCATGAGGTGTACGTATATATTGTATGAATATTGCACAACGACTGTACGTCTATATTGTTCGAATATTGCACCAACGATGGCACGTCATATATTGATATGATAGCTGTGTATATAATGGCGTGATGGGTACGTCTTTATTGCTATTATGGGTGTGTTAATTGTGCTATGGTGTGAACATCTGTATTACTATGTTGGGTGTTAAAATTATGCCATGACTATGCAATGATGGTTCGTCTGTAATTCTACTATGGGTTTGTATATTATGCCACGATGAGTACGTCTGTATTGCTGTGATGAGTGTGTCTTTTGTGCCATTGGTACATAATGCATTGTGTGTATATTGCGCCATGATGATGTGTATAGTGTAATGAGGTGTTCGTATATATTGTACAAGTATTGCACAACGATTGCACGTCTATATTGTACGAATAATCCGCAACGATGGCACGTCTATATTGATATGATAGATGTGTATATAATGACATAATGGGTACGTCTGTATTGTACCATGGTGGTGTTTATATAATGACATGATGGGTACGTCTGTTTTGATATCATGGGTGTGTTTATAGTGCAATGGTGGGTACATCTGTATTACTATGTTGGGTATTTAAATTATGCCATGATGGGTACGTCTGTTTTGCTATCACGGGTGTGTATATAGTTCATGATAGGTACGTCTGTATTGCTATTACGGGTATGTGTATTATGCCATTGAGGGTACGTTCTTTATTTAATTATACAATCGTTAGATTTAAGCATATAGATTCAACACAATATAATTTTCATTTCACTTTATTATCTGTTTGTAAATGTTTGGCTCTTCAAGCAATATTGATGAATACAATGTCACCATTTTCATTCTTATTTATCTGATTATTTGCTTTTTACATTTCTCATTCATATACTACAATCTCTTTCTTTTCTCCTCTTTTTCTCTTTACTCTTTTTTGGAAGGGTTGTTTATTGGGCCGATGCTTCTAGAATGCACATCTTTCCGATTGTCACTCATTTATATACGTGTTGTGATGTTACCCAATGGGTAGTGATGTAAATGCATGGAGGGTGGCTATCGGAAATTTTTACAATAGAAATCATCACGTTTTGATGGCACATGTGTTTAAAAGTTATCCATTGATGTTTTATTTGTTGATGTTTCTTAAACGACTACATTTTACAATCGCAAATGTTTTTAATCATTGCAATAATATAGCAGTTGAAAGTATTTTAAACATAAGATTTACCATTGTAATTACTTTGTTAGTGCTCATGTCTGGAGATGTAGAGTTAAATCCTGGACCCTTCCCAGAAAAAAAAAAACACTGTCTTTCATTTTTACATTTAAACATACGTAGTATCCGAAACAAACTAGAGTATATAAAGCAACATTTTTTGGACTTCGATATTATTTGTTTTACAGAATCTCATTTAACGACCGATATTACTGGGATTGATTTAGACGGATACTCTGAACCATTTCGTAAAAATAACACTGCACACTCTAGTGGACTTCTAAGTTATATATCTACTAAGCTTATGTCGAAACGAATGTTAATTTTAGACTGTCCCTTTGTTGATAGTATATGGGTAGAGGTGAACTACGGGCGGGAAAGCTTTTTACTTTGTAATGTGTATCATCCTCCAAATACGCCTGTTTCATTTTGGAACTATTTCAGTATAAGTATAGAAAAAGCACTTGATCTATCCAAAAATATTGTCATCGTCGGCGACATAAACGAAGATCAATTTAATTTAATAATTATCACTTAAAGAATGTCATGCTTATCAATAACTTAACTAATGTTATAACTGAACCCATCAGAACAACGCGTACCTCATCAACTCTTATTGACCCAATTATAATCTCAGACACATATACCAGTTTGAATTCTGGTACTTTAGATGTCCGAAACGAAATAAGTGATCATAAAGCTACATATGTTTTTATCCCCTTTGTTAATATTTTACCCACTATTGTTACTCGACAGGTTTGGTTTTATAATCGGGGTGATTATGAGAAAATGAACGAATTGATAATCAATTTTAACTGGGATTTTTTGAACACATGTTCTGTAGACTTGGCCTGTGAGCGTTTTACTGAATCTATTTTAGTTTTTATGCAATCTTGTATTCCTTCTAGAGAAGTACAAATTCGACCAAATGACAAACCATGTATGACTCAGAAATAAGACGACATTCAAAACAACGTGACAGACAAAAGACAAAGGCCGTAAGGACTCAAAAGACAGAAGCATGGACAAAATACAAACAATTAAGGAATAAAGTTAATAATTTGAAAACACATGCTAAAGAACAATATTTTAATAATATTGAAAACACTGTTTTAGATGCGAATGTGTCAAGTTCTAAATTATATTGGAAACTACTTAAACAGTTTATTAAATCTAACAAAAACTCAGAAATAATTCCTCCACTAAAATATACATCTGTTAATGGTGAGGATTCAGTCTATTTTAATGATGCAGATAAAGCTAACTGCTTAAACGACTATTTCGTCTCCATCTCAACAATAGATGAAAATATAAACAATAATACTCTACTTCCAGAGTGTATCTTTAAAACTAATAATACCATTGCAAACATGATCATTACTGAATCAGACATAATTGATATTATTGGTACTTTAGACCCAAATAAAGCTGTCGGAGAAGACAAAATTAGTCACAGAATTTTACAGTTTACTAAACACACTATATCTAAACCCCTGTCTGTGTTATTTAATAAATCCTTACTTGAATGTAAATTTCCAGAGTCATGGAAGTCAGCTACTGTAATGCCTCTTTTTAAGAAGGGTCAAACAAACGTGCCATCTAATTATCGGCCAATATCTTTATTAAGCTGTGTTGGTAAACTTATGGAAAGAGTTGTCTACAAACATATTTATAATTTTCTGATTGAAAATAAACTAATTTACAAATTGCAATCCGGATTTCTTAAGGGACATTCGACAGTTTAACAACTCATAGACATCTATAACCAAATTGCTCAAGGATTGGATTCTAGACAATATACTTGTATGATCTTTTGTGTATCAAAGGCATTTGACCGAGTTTGGATCAAAGGTCTATTATTCAAGTTAAGGCAAAATGGAATAAGAGGAGATATATTGAAATGGATCGAAAGTTATTTAGTGAAACGGAAACAAAAGTTTTTTATTGGTTCAAGTGTGTCAAATATTAAGGAAATATCTGCTGGTGTTCCCCAGGGTTCGGTCTTAGGTCCTTTATTTTTTCTTGTGTACATTAACGATATTGCAGAACATCTCTTAAGCATAACTCGTATTTTTGCAGACGATACATCGCTTGCATCTACAGCTTCTAACTTACCAGATTTAGAAGGTATTCTTAATCACGATCTTACTGTCATATCGCAGTGGTCCAAGCAGTGGTTAGTAAATTTTAACCCGAACAAAACAGAAGCAATTATGTTCACACTAAAAAAAAATGTTTCTTATCCATTTTTAATTTTTGATAATGTCCCAGTAAAATTTGTTGATCACCACAAACATTTAGGCATAACTTTTAGTCATAATGCAAAGTGGCACCATCATATAGATAACATTGTAAACTCGGCTTGTAAGATTTTGGGAATGATGCGTAAAATTAAATTCCTGTTAAATAGAAAATCACTCAACCAAATATACATTTCATTTCTCAGACCCACTCTAGAGTATGCATCAGTTGTTTGGGATGGTTGCACTCATTACGAAAAGGACAAATTGGAGAAAGTACAAAATGAAGCAGCGCGTATTGTTACAGGATTAACTCGTTCTGTGTCTATTCAAAAATTGTATACCGAAATCGGATAGCTGTCTTTGTCAGAGAGAAGAAATTATCAAAAATTAATTACGGCATATAAAATTAAAACTGGCTTATTACAGGACTATCTTAATAATTTATTTCCTGAAACAATAGGTGTTAATATACCATACAACCTTAGAAATGCATCCGATTACATAGTTCCAAATATGAGAACACAATTATATGCAAATTCATTTATTCCCTCGTGTATTTCTTATTGGAACACCCTTCCTCTACACATACGTTGCTCAGAATCATTAATGTCCTTCAAACGTATTTTAGTCACCAATTTCTTTAACGTACAACCAGTGCCACAGTATTATCTTACTGGAAATAGAAAGTTATCTTTAATACACGCACGCATTAGAAATGGGTGTAGTAATTTAGGTTTTGATAAATTTACAAATCGACTAACAACAGATTCTAGATGCCCGGGTTGTGGTAACGAAAAAGAAGACGTCGAACATTATTTTATGAAATGTATTATATTCTCAAATGAACGAATCCGACTTTTTAGAGCCACACGTCGATTTCATCCTCTAAGTCATCATACTTTACTGTTCGGTAAAGACACTTTTACTGACGATGAAAACTCATTTATATTCACATCTGTGCAGCAATTTATCAAAGACTCAAAACAATTTGATATTAATTAACTAAACAATATATGTGCATAAAAAGTTGGCCTGATGACGATTCTTTTAATTATAGGGTATATTTAGATTACCTTATTATTATATCATACAACCATTATTTCCAATTTCCTTTTTCTTTCTTACTAAATCCTCTTTCTCTATAATAGTTATCTAATATCTAAATCAAACTGTTTTATTTATAATATGTTGTTTATCTGCAATTGTCATTTTGAGTATTTGTAATTCATTTTGTGTAGGGAAGGGCCGTAACTAATGTTGGTAGAACTTGTGGCCCAACCCTTTTGCTTATATATGTATATATATATATGTTAAAAAGCAATAAAATATGTTTAAACTAAACTACTAGTATTAAAGTTTGTCGGTAAACGAACTTATCTATTGAACGTCCAAGCAACATCGATACAGACAAGAAACAATTTCTTTCCATTATTTCGTAAAATAATTTAAGTATGAAAAAGGACATCCTAATGAGAAAAGTAATTTAAATCTGAGTGTTTTTTTATTGTTTACCAAATGCTACTTAGCTTAAATGTATCTATTTTACACAGATTAACAAGTGCATTCTACTTGTGAAGACGAATTCATGTATACATACCTAATAATTAGGTTCCCATAAAATATTTAGGACAGGGTCACAACATATGAATGGATTCAGTAAACGAAAATGAATTAAAAAATCTCTCTTGAACATTCTCATAACATCATAAACGATATTCATTGTTGTTGTTGATGTTGTTGTTGTTGTTGTTGTTGTTGTTGTTGTTGTTGTCATTTTCCCTAAAATTGATTTCAATATTTTGTTGATTTGATAGAATGAAATTTAATGTACCTCAATTTGGAAAAAAAAATGCTATTAAAGAGAATGGACTCTTCTAGATTGATTTCAAAAGTAAACTTGCTGGATAAAAAAACACACGCATTTTTGTGAATAGTAAGTATCATGTAAAATAAAACCAAAATGACCATGCGCATCTGTCTGTGTAATTGTCCTCACATAACTCATGAACTATCAGGGATTAGCTGACTGGACAGGCTTCCAGCAAAAGAGTGACATGTTTATACTTTATTATCCAACTACTTTTTTTCTATTTTAAACAATAGAGGTTGGGAAATTGAGAACATACCCTTTGCACTGAGTCTCGCGGTAAGACTAGTCTATTAGTTTAAACAATATTTTATTCACATACTAATTGATACATACCGTTATGTTAAAGATGCCTTATAATTGACAAACAAAACATAATTTGAGTTTTACTTCTACTAAATAAGACACGTTGCTATTAACGCGAGAATATGATACTATTTTAATTAGATATCTAGTCTAAACGAGTATGTCTTTATATATAATTAGTTTTGTAAATATAGCAAACGAGCGTTAATAAAAATATATAAAACCATGATTAATAACTGTGTTTAATTTTCAACAGACATATTTTTTAAAGTTTTAAAACACGCGATTTCGATAATTACAGGCATGTTCATGAACACAAATCTTTACAATCACGACAATCACAGGCATGTTGATGAACACAAATCTTTAATATGAATATGTGTGAGTTTTGCTTGTCGGAGTAATTTTGGTGGCCTTGAAAAAAACATAAAAGTGCGAGGCAATGTTAAAATTGCATTTTAATCAATCTTTTTTTCGAGCATCAGTTCAATTTTTACATCTGGGTCCTCCGTGGCCGAGTGTTCTAATGTGCTGTCGCAAGATTACTTACTTCTCACCGCTAAGGTCGCAGGTCCGAATCCCAAAAACTTAATGCGACAAAATTTGTCAGTTCCTTGTGGAAATACGGTGGTTCTACACAGATTCATTCTGAGGTATTCCTTCACCAATAAAACTGAAAATCCCATATGTAACTTAAAACGTGTCGAAAGTGGCGTCAAACCCTATTAACAAATCACATCAACGGGCGAATTATTATATGGAAATATTTGTATCTCTTAGTCTTGTTTTCTGTAACTTCATTTTTAAGAAGTTATTAACCTTCTTTTTTTTATAAAACTAGAACAGTGACGCTATTTTCAAAGATACGAATAATTAAACGTTTTTAAAAAATAAAAATTAATACAATATAATTATATATCTACAATATTTTCAATTACCGACAATTGAATACTTTTCAATTCAATGTTTAAACCTGGCAGGATTTTTGTGCTCTCCGTCTCCATTAGACATGTGGGACAGCAAAAGAACATTTAGAGGTCTTCCTTTATGACGAATTCTATCTAACCTTCACGTTTCTGTTATATGTTCGTTCTGTCAATTAGTCAATGTTTACAATATAATGTTGTGGATATTATGGTACATGTGTGCCTTGCTTCTGACGATGCAATGTATAAAACAGTTATGTTACATTTGTGTCTTCCTAACAATGCATCATGGTAACCATATTTCATGACATACAATATGAGCTTTACATATATTGCATAGTAATGTCGGTCACAATTCAATGTATTCGACATTATTCATTTATAGCCAAATACCCAGAAGTGCAAAGTATTCTGCTATAAAAAAAACGCAAAACTTTTTTAAAGTTGAGGTATTGTATATTTAAAAGTATCACTTATATATATATTATTAAACTATATTTAATTGTTTTACGTAAATGAGATTTTTTGATGCCCAAAATTGCACAAATAATTATCTCCATATATATATAAACAAGTATTTCATTACATGACAGGTATTCTACTTATTTTAAATTGATCTCAACAATCAAAGATGTTATAATAATCATTTTATAAAAATATTTGTGTCATAAAAAAAATCATGAGAATGAACATAATAATTCAAATTTTAAGAAATAATATTTGGAATTAATCGACTTAATTACAAAAGCTTCGAAAATAAATTTACCTAAATTAAGAAGTTCTCTTTTATTTGTAGATTGCAATAATGTTATAAACTTAAACATATTTGGTGTTTAATAAAACGTCTTAATATACTTCTTTCTAATTTCATTATAGTTACAACATATTAAAATAAAGTGAAACTCGTCTTCAGTATTATTATTACTACATATATGGCATAGTCTTTCAGTTCTTTCTATTATTTCTACCCCATATCGGACCAATGGTCGTAGAGTAGGGAGTTAGGTTGATAATAGAAGCCAGCGCCTAAGACCACTCGATCACGGAGAACCTCGATCAAAAATCCATTTCATCATATTTCAAGCGACATTGCGTGCGTGCGTATGTGTGCCCCTGTCTCATTTCAAAGTAATCAGTGTACAGAAACATTAAGAATTATTTGTTAAAAATCACAGACAGGGACACGTATACAATCCCGCTCACAAGTACACCATCACGCAAACACACACACATAAACACGCTTACACGTACACAAACACGCAAACACGTACACAAACATGCTTACACGTACACAAACAGGCTTACACGTACACAAACAGGTTACACGTACACAAACATGCTTACACAGGCTTAAACGTACACAAACAGGCTTAAACGTACACAAATGCGCTTACACGTACACAAACATGCTATAAAACAATCAAACGAACACAAACACGCTTACACGTACACAAAGCAGGCACGCACAAACATATTAAAACACATTCATACGTTTACAAACAAGCTTACATGTTCACAAACACACATTAACACGCTCATAGGCTTACAAACACGCCCCCACACCCTCACATGTAAATATTCGCGCTTACACGTACAACATCACGCAAACACGCTTAAACGTACACAGACACGCTTACACGTACACAAACATGTTATCACACAAACAAACATTCTCAAACGAACACAAACACGCTTACACGTACACAGGCAAGCACAAACACATTAAAACACATTCACACCTATACAAACAAGCTTGCATGTGCACAAACACACACAAATACGCTCATATGCTCACAAACACGCCCCACACCCTCATATGTAAATATTTGCGCTCACAAGTACACAACTATGATCACATTCACATAATTATGCCATTTGCATAGAAACACGTACACAAACATGCTCACATGCACACAAATATGATCATGTACATAGAAGCTCTTACAAATAAATGCTCAAACCCACACAAACACGCTAACGAGCATACAGACACGCTCATAAGCACAAAAACACGCTCACAAACACTCAGACACGCTCACAAGCACACATACATGATCACAAGCACAAATAGACGCTCACAAGCAAACAAACACGCCCATAAGCACACATACACGTTCACGAACAAAACACACGCTCACGAACACACAGACACGCTCACAAGCACATATACACGCTAACAATTACACAAAAACGCTCATAAGCACAAAAACACGTTCACGAACACATAGACACGCTCATAAACACGCTTACACGCATACACTCTCACAAGCACATAACACGCTCACAAGCTCACAAACACGTTCACGAGCATACATACACGCTCACAAGCACACAAACACGTTCACAAGCACACGAACACGGTCTCAAGCATACAAATACGCTCACAAGCACACAAACACGCTCTCAAGTAAACATACACGTTCACGAACAATAAACACTCTCATAAGCACATAAACACGCTCACAACCCACAAACACGGTCATGAGCGTACAGACACGCTCACGACGCATCATGGTCACTATGACACAAACACGCTCATGAACACACATACACGCTCACAGTCACACAAACACGCTCATATTGACCTAAAGGCGCTCATGAGCACATAAACTCGCTTTGCTTACATGTCTGTCTGTCTGTCTGCCTGCCTGTCTGCCTTCCTGCCCGCCCGCCTGCCCGCCGCTCTCTCTCTCTCTCTCTCTCTCTCGCGCGCGCGCGCGCGCTCGCTCTCACACCCCAGAAAAATATATCATGTGATGTTGTTGATATTAAAATTTTCAGAGTGTCGTCCCCTACCAACAGTTAGGGAAGCAGGGTAAAGGAGTTTTGCTTTTTGTCCATGTGTTTTAAAAGAATAACTCCTAAAGTCACAAAAACGTTGGCGTAAATAACAACCATATTTTCTAAGAATTAGGTAGAATACAGCAGTTGGTGTTTAAGATATCAAACTTTTCCATGATGTGGTTCCCTATACCTCAACCAGAGGGACAGCCTTCCCAAACACCACCCACAGGTTGACTATCTACAAAACAATTAAGTACTCTTATGCCCATTTAAGTGTCGTTTACCTACACAATACTTATAGTTACGCCAAGTTACAGACAGGCTGTTCCTTTTTAAAATTCTATTTTGCCAAATGATTGTCTCGACATGACCAAATCAGATTGAATAATTAGACAGTGGGTGCCTATTACTGGAGGTTACCCAGATTTATTTTATATTTATTGTGATGTCAGTTATGGTTGAAATAAGACTTATACTGCATATCTGACATTAAAACATTTTGGGAGTTCCCCTATATCAAACTATCTAGGTCAGCACATTTAAATACCAAGATACGCCCCTGATGTCGATGGTAAAAGTTAGACACTTTGTACCATATACATGTATGAGGAAGTATGACAACGTGTTTATTATGTATATGTGTATACCATACAACTGATGTGTGTTGTATATCATACATATGTTAACGTATCAGTTAACATCGATTCGTTACATATGATTGTTACTATATAATGCATTATTTGGTATTACGTTTTCTTAACTACGATTATATTATACTGCTGTATTTGTATTTTATATGTGTTAAGTGCTGTATTTGTATTTTATATGTGTTAAGTGCTGTATTTATATTCGATATGTGTTTGGTGCTGTATTTATATTTGATATCGTTAAGTGTAGGTGCTGTATTGGTATTTTATATGTGTTAGATGCTGTATTTGTATTTTGTATGTGTTAAGTGTTGTATTTATATTTGATATGTGTTTGGTGCTGTATTTGTATTTGATATCGTTAAGTGCTGTTTTTGTATTTTGTATGTGTTAAGTGTTGTATTTGTATTTTATATGTGTTAAGTGCTGTATTTGTATTTTGTATGTGTTAAGTGTTGTTTTTATATTTGATATGTGTTTGGTGCTGTATTTGTATTTGATATCGTTAAGTGCTGTATTTGTATTGTATATGTGTTAAGTGCTGTTTTTCTCCCACAACTATATGTAGATACGTATTTTTAATAATTCAATTTCATTACACAGATACATCTGTCGCAAATTGTTTACATCATGTCACCCTCCAACACATACCCCCGCCCCTCCCACTACCCTCACTGGATATCCCAGGGCAATAACATAATCTAATCGAACACAAAAAGTATTAAGTTTGACATTACACCTATATACACCAGAAACCTTATACAGCCATTACCGCGAGGTATATTGATCGAGATTTACCGATTTGTTTACTGACATACATAACCATGCGCCGTGTCACAGTATTTATATGCGGACCCAAAATGACGAGTATGAGAAGGGTGTGGGGGCAACACTGGCGACAAACACTTAAACACGCTGCCACAAGGAGGAATTGCTGTTTTACTGCAAGTGAATGGTAAATAGGTGCGACAATGTTTATTCAGGTTTACTCCTTAAAAATGTCTTGACAGTATTAGTGAAAATAGTGGTTGAACGGTATACTTGGTTCCAACCCATATCATATGTTTCACTGAAAATAGTGAGTGAACGGTATACTTGGTTTCCACCCACAGTATATGTTTCACTGAAAATAGTGAGTGAACAGTATACTTGGTTTCCACCCACAGCATATGTTTCACTGAAAATAGTGAGTGAACAGTATACTTGTTTCCCACCCACAGCATATGTTTCACAGAAAATAGTGAGTGGACGGTATACTTGGTTCAAACCCAGAGCATATGTTTCACTGGAAAGAGTGAGTGAACAGTATACTTGATTCCCACCCACAGCATTTTTTCACTGAAAATAGTGAATGAACAGTATACTTGGTTCCAACCCACAGCATTGTTTCACTGAAAATAGTGAGTGAACGGTATACTTGTATCCCACCCACAGCATTGTTTCACTGAAAATAGTGAGTGAACAGTATACTTGTTTCCCACCCACAGCATTGTTTCACTGAAAATAGTGAGTGAACAGTATACTTGTTTCCCACCCACAGCATTGTTTCACTGAAAATAGTGAGTGAACGGTATACTTGGTTCCCACCCACAGCATTGTTTCACTGAAAATAGTGAGTGAACAGTATTCTTGGTTCCCACCCAAAGCATTGTTTCACTGAAAATAGTGAGTGAACAGTATTCTTGGTTCCCACCCAAAGCATTGTTTCACTGAAAATAGTGAGTGAACGGTATTCTTGTTTCCCACCCACAGCATTGTTTCACTGAAAAACGCGAGTGAACAGTATAATTGGTTCCCACCCACAGCATTGTTTCACTGAAAATAGTGAGTGAACAGTATACTTGGTTCCCACCCAAAGCATTGTTTCACTGAAAATAGTGAGTGAACAGTATTCTTGGTTCCCACCCAAAGCATTGTTTCACTGAAAATAGTGAGTGAACAGTATTCTTGGTTCCCACCCAAAGCATTGTTTCACTGAAAATAGTGAGTGAACAGTATTCTTTGTTCCCTGCCACAGCATTGTTTCACTGAAACAAGTGAGTGAACAGTATACTTGTTTCCCACCCACAGCATTGTTTCACTGAAAAACGCGAGTGAACAGTATAATTGGTTCCCACCCACAGCATTGTTTCACTGAAAATAGCGAGTGAACAGTATACTTGGTTCCAACCCACAGCATTGTTTCACTGAAAATAGTGAATGAACAGTATACTTGGTTCCAACCCACAGCATTGTTTCACTGAAAATAGTGAGTGAACGGTATACTTGTATCCCACCCACAGCATTGTTTCACTGAAAATAGTGAGTGAACAGTATACTTGTTTCCCACCCACAGCATTGTTTCACTGAAAATAGTGAGTGAATGGTATACTTGGTTCAAACCCAAAGCATTGTTTCACTGAAAATAGTGAGTGATCGGTATACTTGGTTCCCACCCACAGCATTGTTCAGTGAAAACTGTGAGTGATCGGTATTCTTGGTTCCCTGCCACAGCATTGTTTCACTGAAAATAGTGAGTGAACGGTATACTTGTTTCCCACCCACAGCATATATTTCCTGAAAATAGCCTTTAAAAGAGCACGTTTTGAATATTGAATGTTTTATTTATCCCAGACATGTTTCCACTTTTATCAGTTCATATATATGTCGACCACACTGTTTAAGTGGTGAAGCGTTTTAAAGCAATGTAAGGAAGTTTGTTTTGGTTCACCATTCATGTCATACAATACTCATTCTTGGTTTATCAGTCATGTCATAAAATACTCACACTTGGTTTATCATTCATGTCATACAATACACACACTTGATTAATCATTCATGTCATACAATACTCATACTTGGTTTATCATTATGTCATACAATACACATAGTTACTTGGTTTATCATTCATGTCATACAATACACACACTTGGTTTATCATTTATGTCATACAATACTCATACTTGGTTTATCATTCATGTCATACAATACACATACTTGGTTTATCATTCATGTCATACAATACCCACACTTGGTTTATCATTCATGTCATACACTGCACACACTTGGATTATCATTCATGTCATACAATACTCACAATTGGTTTATCATTCATGTCATACAATACACACATTTGGTTTATCATTCATGTCATACAATACTCATACTTGGTTTATCATTTATGACATACAATACACACACTAGGGTTATCATTCATGTCATACAATACTCACACTTGGTTTATCATTAATGTCATACAATACTCACACTTGGCTTATCCTTCATGTCATACATTACTCATACTTTGGTTATCATTCATGTCATACAATACCCATACTTGGGTTATCATTCATGTCATACAATACCCATACTTGGGTTATCATTCATGTCATACAATACCCATACTTGGGTTATCATTCATGTCATAAATTACACATACTTGGTTTATCGTTCATGCCATACACTACATACACTTGAATTATCATTCATGTCATACAATACTCACACTTGGTTTATCATTCATGTCATACAATACACACACTTGGTTTATCATTTATCTCATACAATACACACACTTGGTTTATCAGTCATGTCATACAATACTCACATTTGGTTTATCATTCATGTCATACAATACTCACACTTGGTTTATCCTTCATGTCATACATTACTCATACTTTGGTTATCATTTATGGCATACAATACTCATACTTGGGTTATCATTCATGTCATACAATACTCAAATTTGGTTTATCATTCATGTCATACACTACTCATATGTGGGTTATCATTCATGTCATACAATACTCACACTTGGTTAATCATTCATGTCATACAATATTCATACTTGGTTTATCATTCATGTCATACAATACTCATACTTTGTTTATCATTCATGTCATACTTGGTTTATCATTCATGTCATACTATACTCATACTTTGTTTATCATTAATGTCATACTTGGTTTATCATTCATGTCATACTTGGTTTATCATTCATGTCATACAATACTCATACTATTTTAAGGCAATATGTATCTGTATATTCAAGGGCTATATTCCAGCTGGAGCTATACAAGAGAACGTTATTTCTAGATTCATAACCTTGATGTTAATGTCAAGAGAAGGACCCCACTCTAGATCCGGTCTGGATCGT
The DNA here is from genome assembly GCA_029582155.1 of Panopea generosa. Lineage (NCBI taxonomy): Eukaryota > Metazoa > Mollusca > Bivalvia > Adapedonta > Hiatellidae > Panopea > Panopea generosa. The sequence goes on from CM055905.1 coordinate 27,772,401, forward strand.
GGCCATACTGCTTACCAGGAAGCGAAACTAAAAGTAGATATATATTCTCTTCCTGGTATTGACGTGTAAACTAGGCTATCATATTTTCACAAAGAGTAAATATCAGTACACTTCAAAATGGCGTCTGGGGGAGTATTTGGAAGGTCTTGGAATAGAGAATGTGACCAATATTTTGACTATTCGTGTGCATTGTGCACAGCAGATGGGAAAAATGTGGAGGCGACCAACTTCTGTGTGGAGTGTGAGGAATATTTCTGTGTTAAATGTGTCGAGTATAACCATAGAGGTGGCAAACTGAACACACACACGATCCTGGACATGGCGAGGGTGAATTCCCGGGGCCCACAGCAAACAACTTCCCATCCCACGGAGAAATGTCAGTTGCATCATGGAAACATCTTGGACACATTTTGCGTGCGGCATGATGCTGTATGCTGCGGTACATGTGTGTCATTATTTCACAAGTAGGTACTTTTATAATAATTATGATAATGATAATAATAATAAAGATTTTTTTTTAGAGAGACAGTACGTGTAATACAAACAGTGATATATTACAGAAAGTTGTTATGGGCCTGGGCTCTGGAACTTATGCTTTAACCCATGACAAATACAAGGTTTTCAAATGGTTCACTGAATTGACATTTTTCATTTACTGGGCTGCCCTCCGTGGCCAAGTGGTCTGAGGCGTCGTCTCAAGATCACTTACCTCTCACCACTGGGGGCGTAGGTTCGAGTCCCCCTTTACTCAGGTTAATTCTGAGGTCTTCCTCCACCAATAAAATGAATATGCCACATATAGCCTGAAATGTATTGAAAATATCGTTAAAGCCGTAAAAAATATATTTATTGGAATACTAGTCTAATTGTTTATTCTGAATATATAAAATATCTTCTACAATCGTGTAATGAAAATAATCGATGTCAGGTTCGGGCAGAGAATATTATAAAAGAAATAAGGCCGTCCAGAAAGGCGTCAAAATGCGCCATTTATCTTAAAAATTATGTCCTCACATCCCAATCTTTTGTTTACAAATTTTGAAAATTCTGGAACAACTTTTAGATATATTATATGCTTAGGTGGCCAAAATTCCAAATTGTGTTATTCAATCAAAGATGTAACCGAGTAATAGTGCAACATAATGTTCATGCGCTGATGTAATACGAAGATATACTTATTCTTTGAAGGGGCACGTGGCAATTTTGATCAATTTTCACTTAAAATATTTTTGAAAATTAGAAATATGAAATTAGAATACTCTGTATTTGAAAATTGGTATACGGCTGAAAAGTGTCATATTTTGCATACTCGTGGTTATATATGACAAAGTGTAACACATCAGTTTTATTGGTATATTAGTAGACATCCCATGGCGGTGTGTATTTTTCATAATTTGTACTTATAATTATAGAATTCAACGATTTAGACAAGGTAGCGATACACACTCCTTACATACTATGTATTTAATTATGATATCAGTTTATTAGTTTGTAAATAGAATACAAAAATTAAATGTACAATATTACAATGACTGAGTAGTGAACAACACTTTAATCATACCTTGTATGTTTTACAGATCCTGTGAAGGTATGGAATATCTACCCACAGCAGCAGTAGGTATTCAGGAAAGCAAGGAGCTTAAAGATGTCAAATCTGACATAAAGAATATTCAAGTTCAACTCAACAAAATGAAAAATATAAGACAAGATGAGCTAAGAACACTTCAGGCAGATAGGAACACGATCCAGACCCAGATAAAGGATTTCAGGAAGAGAGTGATGAAGCGTCTAGATGAACTTGAGAAGATTGCTATAGATGAACTACAGGCCAAACATCAAATGTTCCAGAAGCAGATTAATGATGATATCAAAAACCTGGAAGAAATGTTAACACTAATGGAGACAAATAGAAAGAAGTTGGAAGCATCAACTGGAGACAACGCATCTCAAATGTTTGTCTTTGTCAAAACAGGAAAGAAGAATGGAACAGATGGTAGAAAACTTCTACAAGACATGGAATCACAGCCCGGAAACAGAGCCCTAATGTTCAGAATAAACCCAAACATTGAAGATTACATTAAGACACAGAATTCAGTTGGAGATTTCCAAGTAGTCCAAGAAGTAGAGCAGGTTTACTCGGCTTCACTATATGGAGAGTTTGACATGAAGGTCAGTAGGGACACATCAGTATGTGACATTAATGGATCGTGCGTGCTGGAAGATGGAACTGTCCTGGTAGTGGACCATAACAATAAGAGACTGAAGAGACTGAGTAGATCATACCAAGTGAGAGATTACTGTGATCTGTCTGATAAACCATATTATGCAGTGTGTGCTACTGGCCCGCAGGAAGTTGCTGTCACACAATACAGTGAAAGAACGATTCAGTTTGTATCTGTGGGAGATAAGATGAAACTAACAAGGTCATTCCGTGTACAAGGTGAATATGAGTACTGCAGTGGAGTGGCCTACAGTAGCCACCAACTGTTTGTAGCATGTATCCGCCCTGGAGCCGTACTAGTATACAACATGTCGGGTAAACTACTGAACACCATACAGCAGGACATGATCCCTAGTCCCAGTCATATTACTGCCAGTACGGACCAGACAAAGTTATACATAGCTAGTGAAAACAACGGATTGATAACCCTGGGTATCCATGGTGACATACAGTCACAGTTCACTGATCCAGACCTGAAGGGGGCATATGGAGTCTGTGTGGGGAATAATGATGAGATGTTTGTCTGTGGGTACCACTCACACAACATCATCAAGATTGGCCGTGATGGAAGTAAGCTGGGTGTTGTGTTGGAAGAGGCAGACGGAATAAAGACACCACAATCACTGTGCTGGGACAGAGCCAACTCCAGACTCATTGTAACTATGTGTGACACTAATCACATCAAAGTGTTTAACATGAAGTCATAATCTGTTTAGGAATGCATTTGTAATTTACAAGTATTTGGGAAATAAAAACAATAATAATTTATGCCGAATAAGAATATACACGGTGACCATAACACACAGATAATATTTTGTTGAATGATTAGATAATTAAATACACACAAAACTATTCTTAAGATACCAGAATACCGAACGTTAATTACAATATGCCAGAATACAGTACGTTGAATATAATGTATCAGAATACAGAACATTAAATATAATAAGCCAGAATACAGACCGTTGAATATAATGTATCAGTATACAGAACATTAAATATAATGTGCCAGAATACAGGACATTAAATATAATGTGCCAGAATACAGAACGTTCAATATAATGTGTTAGAATACAGAAAGTTCAATATAATGTGCCAGAATACAGAACATTAAATATAATGTGCCAGAATACAGAACGTTCAATATAATGTGCCAGAATACAGAACATTCAATATAATTGCCAGAATACAGAACGTTGAATATAATGTATCAGTATACAGAACATTAAATATAATGTGCCAGAATACAGAACACTCAATATAATGTGTTAGAATACAGAACGTTCAATATAATGTGCCAGAATACAGAACGTTCAATATAATGTGCCAGAATACAGAACGTTCGATATAATGTGCCAGAATTCAGAACGTTAGATATAATGTGCTAGAATACAGAACGTTTAATATAATGTGCCAGAATACAGAACGTTCAATATAATGTGCCAGAATACAGAACGTTAAATATAATGTGCCAGAATACAGAACTTTAAATGTAATGTGTTAAAATACAGAACGTAAATACAATATGTCAGAATATAGAACGTTAGATATTATGTGTCAGAATACAGAACGTTAGATATAATGTGCCAGAATACAGAACGTTAAATATAATGTGCCAGAATGCAGAACATTAAATATATTGTGTCAGTATACAGAACATTAAATATAATGTGCCAGAATGCAGAACGTTAAATATAATGTGGCAGTATACAGAACATTGAATATAATGTGCCAGAATTCAGAACGTTAGATGCAATGTGTCAGACTACAGAAAGTTAAATATAATATGCCAGAAATACACGTTAAATTTAATATGTCAGAATACAGAGCGTTAAATATATTTGGCCAGCACACAGATTGTTAGATATAATGCGTCGGAATACAGAAAGTTAAATGTAATGTGACAGAATACAGAACGTTAACTAACTATAATTAGTTACAATACAGAACATTAAATTTAATGTGTCAGAATGCAGAACGTTAGATATGATTTGCCAAACTACAGAACGTTAAATATAATGTTCCGGAATACAGAGCGTTAAATATAATGTGCCAGAATACAGAACTTTAAAAACAATGTGTCAGAATACAGAACATAAATATAATGTGCCAGAATACAGAACGTTAAATATAAAGTGCCAGAATACAGAATGTTCATGATATGTTCCCAATGTATGTATAAGTATTTGTTTACCCTCGCGCTTTGAACTTAGTCATTTTGGCGAGCCGGATAAGATGATTATTTAAAAAATAAGATGATTATTTAAAACTAATGATGATGATGAAGATGATGATTAACGATGATTGTCTACTTTAGAGTTTAAGTATATTTTATTTTTATTATATATATATATATATATATATATATATATATATTTTTTTTTTTTTTATTTTAACTAGTTGTTTAGTTGAATATTTTTATTTGCTTATATTGATGCAGATTTTATATGAGACTTTCTTTGATGACTAAAAGTTGACGATTAATTCTTCAGATTTTAATTATTTTACTCGACCTTGAGCAGCCAAATGATGAGTTAAAACAGTGGTGTTGAGTGTATAAGTGTTATTTTGGTAGTTTACTATATGTAATACCTATATGTTAGGCCAGACACTTTTGCTTATAGCGCAAATAAAATTGCTAGTGGTATCATAAGTGTCCGATTCAACTTGAACCTTCAACAGGATTGATTTCTGTTGATTGTATGTCTGTGCACACTAATTGTGCTCAGTTGCTATGGTAAAATTTTATTTGTAAGACAATATCGTTAGCAACCCTGTATATCACATACAAACAGTAATTGTCAATATAAGAATATCAACAAACTAGTGTATGCCGTAAACCCCGCAACAATATTATTTTTGTTGCTAGTATAGTAGGTGACTTAAAAAGAATGTGACTGCACAGGTATCTAGATTTAAGTGAACGGTGTTTAATATATTAGTTTATTTTAGTTAATAGTCATGAATAGCTCTATATTGAATGCCCATGACACTTATAACATCATTTGACATTCACTATAACCATTATTCAGTAGTGTTTACTGTTAATAGTGAACCATATAACCCTGTACATAAGAACATTGTTTTATATATACATTACTTTGTATATTTATTTTACACGCAAGAAGTAATAAAAACTTCACAAGTAGAGGTTTATTTAGTCCTTATGCTACCAATGTAATTACGTGTAACAATATCGCTACACTTACCCACAATACATGACAAACACCATTGTTGGCAATATCACTGACACAGCCCTCCCTAGTGTAACAATATTGCTACACTTATCCACAATACGTGACAAACACCATTGTTGACGATATCACTGACACAGCCCTCCTTAGTATAACAATATCGCTACACTTACCCACAATACGTGACAAACACCATTGTTGGCGATATCACCGACACATCCCTCCTTAGTGTAACAATATCGCTACACTTACCCATAATACATGACAAACACCATTGTTAGCGATATTACTGACACAGCCCTCCTTAGTGTAACAATATCGCTACACTTATCCACAATATATGACAAACACCATTGTTGGCGATATCACTGACACAGCCCTCCTTAGTGTAACAATATTGCTACACTTACCCACAATACATGACAGACACCATTGGTGGTGCTATCACTGACACAGCCCTCCTTAGTGTAACATTATTGCTACACTTACCCACAATACATGACAAACACCATTGTTGGTGATATCACTGACACAGCCGACCTTATTGTAACAATATTGCTACACTTACCCCCACAATACATGACAAACACCATTGTTGGTGATATCACTGACACAGCCCTCCTTAGTGTAACAATATCGCTACACTTATCCACAATACATGACAGACACCAATGTTGGTGATATCACTGACACAGCCCACCTTACTGTAACAATATTGCTACACTTACCTACAATACATGACAAACACCATTGTTGGCGATATAACTGACACAGCCCTCCTTAGTGTAACAAATTCGCTACACTTACCCACAATACATGACAAACACCATTGTTGGCGATATCACTGACACAGCCCTCCTTAGTGTAACAATATCGCTACACTTATCCACAATACATGACAGACACCATTGGTGGCGATATCACCGACACAGCCTTCCTTAATGTAACAATATCGCTACACTTATCGACAACACGTGACAAACACCATTGTTGGCCATATCACCGACACAGCCCTCCTTATAGTAACAATATCGCTACACTTACCCAAAATACATGACAAACACCATTGTTGGCGATATCACCGACACAGTCCTCCTTAGTGTAACAATATCGATACACTTATCCACAATACATGACAAACACCATTAGTGGCGATATTACTGACACAGCCCTCTTTAGTGTAACAATATCGCTACACTTACCCACAATACATGACAGACACCATTGTTGGCGATATTACTGACACAGCCCTCCTTAGTGTAACAATATCGCTATACTTACTCACAATACATTACAAACACCATTGGTGGCGATATCACTGACACAGCCCTCCTTAGTGTAACAATATCGCTACACTTACACACAATACATGACAGACACCATTGGTGGTGATATCACTGACACAGCCCTCCTTAGTGTAAAAATATCGCTACACTTACCCACAATACATGACAAACACCATTGTTGGCGATATCACTGACACAGCCCTCCTTAGTGTAACAATATCGCTACACTTATCCACAATACATGACAAACACCATTGTTGGCGATATCACTGACACAGCCCTCCTTAGTGTAACAATATCGCTACACTTACCCGCAAAACACGACAAACACCATTGTTGGCGATATCACCGACACAGTCCTACTTAGTGTAACAATATCGCTACACTTACCCACAATACATGACAAACACCATTGTTGGCAATATCATCGACACAGCCCCTCCTTAGTGTAACGATATCGCTACACTTACCCACAATACACGACAAACACCATTGTTGGCGATATCACCGACACAGCCCTCCTTAGTGTAACAATATCGCTACACTTACCCACAATACACGACAAACACCATTGTTGGCGATATCACTGACACAGCCCTCCTAACATTGGGCAAGCACAGTTTAACTGATTGAAAATCACATGAACTTGCATTATATATGATAAACAGAGAATAAAACATAATATGCCCCGTTAACTGATTTGTTATTGTTTTATCTGCCAGTAATGAATAATAGGGGCTTTATCACCGGCGCAAAGCGCAAAGTGTAGTGAATGTACATAGGTCACTTACAACATGTTAAGCTAGCTATTATAGCGTCGTGGTTGAAGTGCACTTACTGTATTGGAAGTTGAGCAATGAAGTACACGGTTAGTACTCGGATGGGTGACCGCTGTCACTTTAATGGCGTCGAGGATTAACTTTCAAACCTGTGTCTGCACAATCTCTCTTTCCTTGGGATGGGACTGGATATAGCCAGGAACTTCGGGAAGCTACAGGCTGTGCAGTTGGGGTCTAAGCCCTAAAGGTTAAAGAGGGGAGGAGTGTAGTGAATGTATATAGGTCATTTACAACAGCCTTACTGTTAAGCTAGCTTTTGTAGCGACATGGTTGAAGTGCACTGACTGTAAGTTGGAAGGTAAGCAACAAATTATAGAGTTAGTACTCGGATGGGTGACTGCTGTCACTTTAAAAGCATGCAATCCTTTGAAGGGGATTTAAAGCAGTTGGTCCCGTGTCCAAGGAGAGTCATTTCCGTGATGTTGATAAGTGGAATAAGCTTCCATCGTATTCATGAAGAGTTTGACATCCCTTACTGATGGAGAAGGGGATAATCCAGTAAAGAAATTAAAGTGCCTGTAAAATAAACATAGGCACTTTGTGTCTGCACATTATCCTCGGGTAAGGGACTCCTATGTTACTATAATTTCTTTAAAATGCAGAGTAGACAGATTGGTTGGAACTGTTTGAAAACTTGAAAACCAGCATTTAGATTAAACAGTTGTAATACCATGCTATTCACTTGATACTTTTGGCCATTTAGGCTTAATTAAAATATTTTGTAGAATTGTGTATTGCTTGAGAAATGGTGATGACCGGGCTGGGGATTGAATATACGATCTTCCACAAGCGAGGTGGATGCTCTATCCCTAGACCACTGGTGCGGTTTTACAGGATGGAGGATTTCCAGTAAATACTAAACTTGCTCCTCTTCAGCACTGATTGTATATTAAACCAAGCACAGTACTGAACATGCATACTTCTGTGTTTGAAAATGATTTTAGTTGGTTACTTGCTGTATTGCAATACACTTGATAAATACAGTTGATTAAGGCATGTTATACACGATATGCCATATTGTGATATTAAGCGATTTCAATATATTGCTACAGTTCTACATATCCAGTTGATCCACAACAATCCTGCGTGTTGGAAACTTTTTTTACCCAACCCCCCCAATAAAAAAAATGTTGTTGTTCATTCAATATATTCTAGGTCGTTGCTTACAAGTCCTTTTTCTGTCCATATCCTTTAAAGGGATTTTCAGATTGGATGCAAATTAAAAAAGTCCCCTACCTACCTACCCACCTCCTATCTTGTATGGGTTGGAAATGGCAAACAAACAATTTTTAAGGGTGGTCTTAGTTATCACATATTCAGATAATATAATATACGCTTGGTTTGTGGTGTCGGGGTACATCTCTATAGTGTAAGCTAGCACACTTTTCTGTTTGAAAAGAGTTCCAGGTTCAAGTCCTGGTGGGGATCTTGACACCCTTACGAAGTTGTACAAACTAAAAACTCCATTATATTTGTCAAAATTTAAATAAAAGTGTAATAGATGGTGTAAATACAATGTCGACCTTTCTTTACCAAGACTGTACACATGAGTGCCCATAACCAATTGACATAGGTAATAATTATATATATATAAGACAATACAATTGGTATGGGCTTAAAGCTATATGATGCTTATAGAATATGGCAACTAGAACTATTACCTGAATACATATAGACAACCAGGTTGGACTCAAAACCAATCTCATAATGTTACAATCATGTAGTAATGAAAGTAAGTAAAACAGAAGAGAGGAAGCTAACAGAGAAATACCACAAGTTCTGTTTGTTTACAATAACTGAGACATATACATTATGTCACTGACAATATAGTTAAATCTGTGTTAGTGGTCACCTTTATTAAGAAACCATTTTGTTGTAAACAGCCACAACCTAGACACTGGATTCTGTCAGCCAGAACTATAATATGAATGTTAGTGTTGTTTAAAACATTCTGTACAAATTATTTTACCAAATAATTCTTTAAGGACTGCACCCAAATATGTACATCTATGGGTTGTTGTTTTACTACCGGGTATTTAACCATAATAAGTGATATTACTTAATCGAATAGGTGATATCATTTATAGTACAAGTGATATCACTTATTCGAATATGAATAAGTGATACCCTCTATTCAAATAAGTGATATCACCTATTTGAATAAGTGATATCTCTTATTAATATGGATAAATAGAAAAACAGCACCCCATATACATAAAATCTTTTTGGTGATATATTTCAAAAGGTTGATTATTCAACCAGTTACTGGTTTATATCACTGATTCAACCGAAAAAATAAGTATTACTGTATACAACTTTAAAAGACTGTTACACTGATATATAATTAATGAAACACATAAAAAATATTTGGTGGCAATTTATTCCCTAAACAAAAATAGATATGACACAAAAGCAGCACTCTGCACAAGTAAGTCCATTTGTATCCCGTTATATACCTTTGGTAACTGAGGTTACTTGTTATATGTCTTTGGTATCCTAGAAAAAACCATTAATGCTAAATAATTTTTCACATTGTAGTTAAAATTAGAAATATAAGTAAATGTCTCTATCCCTGGTTACTCATTATCCTTCTTTGTCTTTTGGCACTCTAGATTACTACAGCAAATACATAGCATCAAAATTTAAGAAATACTAAAAAACATGTCTTTATTTCTGGTTACTTGGTTATCCTTCTTTGTGCGGAGCGTGTGGTCCAGTTGTAGAGTACCAAACCCATGATCAGAGGGTCGTGGATTCGATCCTTCGCCATGGCTATGTGTGGTGTCCTTGAGCAAGAAACATTCCCGCATATGCTCAATACTGATTCTAACCAGGAAGTCTTCGAGCGTGATTTGTCTAAGTTGTAAGAACTTGTGTGATACAATCGAAGTAAAAATAACTGATGGTTACGACAGCAAATATTCAACATCCAAGCAAGGACCTACATAGATTCTATATACTTCTTTGAGCGGACTTGCACATGGACTTACAAACAGACTTACATATTTAGGGGCACATATGAAACGATAAAAATGCTATATATTCTATTAAACTTTATGGCAATTTATTATTTTGACGGTTATAAATCCTATCCTGACACACTGATATTAAATATTCTACATATACAGTGATTGAAATTGATAAATCCCCTTTTAGGCAGTGCCTTATTTCATATTAGGGGATTTACCGGAACGGCATTGTACACGCGTCCGTTAAATTACAAGTGATGCTTATTTATTTTTTGTATTTCCGGTTTATGCACTGGTGAGTCAAGGATTGTAACCCGTACAACTTAAATAGTTGGTTCCCACGATTAGTGAAAAATGGTGCAGGATGGCAACCAAAAAATTAACTGGAGGAGTTAGCTCCCTTGACGAAAAAATGTGCACGTTTGGCTAAACCAATTAACTTACTCTTTCCATACTTCAAAAAGTAGTATATGAAGAAATGTTACGGTAATACGCATTATTACGTTACATACACGATGTGTTTATGATTTAACAATATATATATATATATATATATATATATACAATTCATGAATACTTATTGAATGAAATTGATTAATAACAGTTTCGATTCTGCCATCCGAACAACACAAGCAGCCAACATATTGTTGTTTAGAATCTTAGTACAATTATACGTAGATAAAGGCTGATACACTTGTTATTTTGCCCGCTACGATAGGTGTACTATTTAATCAGTTATTGTAGATGCACGGTCTTGTAAGTATTGCCACTTACAAATAATACTACGTAATGCTTCGTGAACAAGTAGTTTTCGTTACAGATCGTGACACCGTTACAGCTCAGTTGACATATCGATTTACAGACGTTTCAGTAAATAGCCAGTTTGGTAAATTGGATTTATATAGTAAACCCATTGGACGTTTCGGTAAAAACGCAATTATATAATAATTATATGGTAAAGTATATCACACCTATTACGAATACAATAAATGATAAAATCACTTTGTAAGTTTTTATCGACTATCACTCGCTACACTGTGCTTCAATATGTATTCATTGTGTATACATTATGTCCGGCACCCGACATATCTGCATGAGACGTAATTAACACTGACAAACATGATGTCTTCAGTCAGTCAGTCAGTCTATGTTTGTTTACCCTCGCAGCTTTGCTCTAGACATTTTGTCGTCTACATATACAGTGCTAATTTTGAAAGTATTAGAACCAATACTGTATTTATAACATGACTTGCCTTGTTGTTTCAAATAATTTTCTCTGCTAAAATTGATATGGTAGTCTAGTGGTTAGCAGGGGTATTTTTTTATTTGTAAGTATGTGGTAAATCGTGTCGCTGTTTTTAGGTACATTATTGCTTCAGGATCCAGGGGTCTCCAGTTTCATTCCCTGTTGGGTTTCATCACAGTGGCTTATTCGGGCAAGTGAATGAAAATGTTGTGAATGTACATAGGTCACTTACAACATGTTAAGCTAGCTATTATAGTGTGGTAGTTGAAGTGCACTGACTGTATTGGAAGTTGAGCAATGAAGTACACGGTTAGTACTCGGATGGGTGACCGCTGTCACTTTAATGGCGACGAGGATTAACTTTCAAACCTGTGTCTGCACAAATCTCTCTTTCCTTGAGATGGAACTGGATATAGCCAGGAACTGCGGGAAGCCACAGGCTGTGCAGTTGGGGGCTAAGCCCTAAAGGTTAAAGAGGGGAGGAGTGTAGTGAATGTATATAGGTCACTTACAACAGCCTCGCTGTTAAGCTAGCATGGTTGAAGTGCACTGACTGTAAGTTGAATTTAAGCAACGAAGTACAGTGTTAGTACACGGATGGGTGATTGCTGTCACTTTAAAACCATGCAATCCTTTGAAGGGGATTTAAAGCAGTTGGTCCCGTGTCCAAGAAGAGTCATTTCCGTGATGTTGATCAGTGGAATAAGCTTCCATCGCATTCATGAAGAGTTTGACATCCCTACCTGATGGTGAAGGGGATAATCCAGTAAAGAAATTAAAGTGCCTGTAAAATACTTGTAAACATGTGCACTTTGTGACTGCACATTATCCTCTGGTTAGGGTGTTGCAGTGTAAGTAAGATAGAAAGGAAGAATTATAAGGGTTTACAATGCGCATGGAGATGGCAACTGTTTTTCCCTACTGCCTGATGGGGCTGTGCATTGGCGGTTTTTCATTGGCGTTGCATATCGCGATACTTCATTTTCAGAATGAACGTATCGGATTATTGTGCCAGTTAGTGATGCACCGGTTGACAATATAGACTTGGACTATTATGCCGCCTGGTGATACATCGGTTGACAACATAATATCAGACTATTGTGCCAGCTAGTGATGCACCGTTTGACAACATAGTATCAAACTTATGCCAGTTAGTGAAGCACCGGTTGACAACATAGTATCAGACTATTATGCCACCAAGTGTTGCATCGGTTGACAATATAGTATCAGACTATTGTACCAGCTAGTGATGCACTGGTTGACAACATAGTATCAGACTATTGCGGCAGCTGGTGATACATCGTTTGACAACATAGTTCCAGACTATTGTGCCAGCTAGTGATGCATTGGTTGACAATATAGTATCAGACTTTTGTGACAGCTAGTGAGTGGTGCGCTGGTTGACAACATGGTAGCAGCCTATTGCAACAGCTAGTGATGCACCAGTTGACAACATAGTAACAGACTAGACGACAGGGAAAACATATCTCTATAGAAATGTTTGTTTTTATCTGTATGAAAATACCGAGGCAACTAATAGCATATTCCTTCTTAAGTACATTTTACAGTGATCTTTTTTCAATCATTGTTTCCGAAATGAAAGTGAACAGCATGTTATTTCTCATAGCTACAACAGTAGAACATATGAAGTGATCACCTCTATTTAGCAACCACACATTCCCTTACTTTTTTATATACATATACTCCTATGTTACTATAATTTCTTTAAAATGCAGAGTAGACAAATTGGTTGGAACCGTTTAAATACTTGAAAAGCAGCATTTAGATTAAACAGTTGTAATACCATGCTATTTATTTGATACTTTTGGCCGCTTAGGCTTAATTAAAATATTTTGTAGGGCTGCGTATTGCTTGAGAAATAGTAATGACCGGGCTGGGGATTGAATATACAATCTTCCACAAGCGAGGCGGATGCTCTACCCCTGGGCCACTGGTGCGGTTTTACAGGATGGAGGATTTCCAGTAAATACTAAACTAGCTCCTCTTCAGCACTGATTGTATGTTAAACCAAACACAGTACTGAACATGCATACTTCTGTGTTTGAAAATGATTTTAGTTGGTTACTTGCTGTATTGCAATACACTTGATAAATACAGTTTATTAAGGCATGTTATACACGATATGCCATATTGTGATATAACTCAATTTCAATATATTGCTAGTCCTACATTTCCAGTTGATCCACAACAATACTGCTGGTTGGAAACATTTTTTACCCCATCCTCCAATAAAAAAATGTTGTTGTTCATTCAATATATTCTAGGTCTTTGCTTGTCCTTTCTCTGTCCATATCCTTAAAAGGATTTTCAGATTGGCTGCATATTAAAAATGCCCCCTACCTACCTACCCTACTCCTATCTGGTATGGGTTGGAAGTAGCAAACAAACAATTTTTTAAGAGTGGTCTTAGTTATCACATATTCAGATAATATAATGTATACTTGGTTTGTGGTGTCGGGGTACATCTCTATAGTGTAAGCTAGCACACTTTTCTGTTTGAAAAGAGTTCCAGGTTCAAGTCCTGGTGGGGATCTTGACACCCTTACGAAGTTGTACAAACTAAAAACTCCATTATATTTGTCAAAATTTAAATAAAAGTGTAATAGATGGTGTAAATACAATGCCGACCTTTCTTTACCAAGACTGTACACATGAGTGCCCATAGCCAATTGACACAGGTAATAATTATATATATGACAATACAATTGGTATGGGCATAAAGCTATATGATGTTAATAGAATGTGGCAACTAGAACTATTACCTGAATACATATAGACAACCAGGTTGGACTCAAAACCAGTCTCAAAATGTTACAATCCTGTAGTAATGAAAGTAAATAAAACAGAAGAGAGGAAGCTAACAGAGAAATACCACAAGTTCTGTTTGTTTACAATAACTGAGACATATACATTAAGTCACTGAAAATACATAGTTAAACCTGTGTTAGTGGTCACCTTTATTAAGAAACCATTTGTTGTAAACAGCCACAACCTAGACACTGGATTCTGTCAGCCAGAACTATAATATGAATGTAAGTGTTGTTTAAAACATTCTGTACAAATTATTTTACCAAATAATTCTTTAAGGACTGCACCCAAATATGTACATCTATGGGTTGTTGTTTTACTACTAGGTATTTAACCATAATAAGTGATATCATTTAACCAAATAGGTGATATCATTTAAAGTACAAGTAATATCACTTATTCGATTGATGAATAAGTGATATCATCTTTTCAAATAAGTGATATCACCTCTTTGAATAAGTGATATCTCTTATTAATATAGTTAAATAGTAAAACAGCACCCTATATACATAAAATCTTTTTGGTGATATATTTCAAAAAGTGGATAATTCAACCAGTTACTGGTTTATGTCACTGATTCAACCAAATTTGAAAAATTAAGAATTACTGTATACTACTTAAAAAGACTGTTACACTGATATATAATTAATGAAACACATAAAAAATATTTGGTGGCAATTTATTCCCTAAACAAAAATAGATATGACACAAAAGTAGCACCTCTGCACAAGTAAGTCCATTTGTATCCCGTTATATACCTTTGGTAACTGAGGTTACTTGTTATATGTCTTTGGTATCCTAGAAAAACATTTATGCTAAATAATTTTTCACATTGTAGTTAAAATTAGAAATATAAAAAATTGTCTTTATCCCTGGTTACTCATTATCCTTCTTTGTCTTTTGGCACTCTAGATTACTACAGCAAATATACAACATCAAAATTTAAGAAATACTAAAAAATGTCTTTATTTCTGGTTACTTAGTTATCCTTTTTTTGTGCATAGCACGTGGTCCAGTTGTAGAGCACCAAACCCATGATCAGAGGGTCGTGGGTTCGATCCTCCGCCATGGCTATGTGTGATGTCCTTGAGCAAGACACATTCCCGCATATGCTTAATACTGGTTCTAACCAGGAAGTCTTCGAGCGTGATTTGTCTAAGTTGTAAGAACTTGTTTCACAATCGAAGTAAAAATAAATAAGTTTAAACAAATCCTTTCTTATCTTTTGTAACTGATGGTTACGACAGCAGATATTCAACATCCAAGCAAGGACCTACATAGATTCTACATACTTCTTTCAGCGGACTTGCACATGGACTAACAAACATACATATTTTGGGCCATATATGAAACGATAAAAATGCTATACAACTGTATTTTCTATCAAACTTTACGGTAATTTATTATTTTGACAGTTATAAATCTTATCCTGATACACTGATATTAAATAATTTACATATACAAATTGATAAATCCCCTTTTAGGCAGTGCCTTATTACATATTAAGCCCCGTACAGTTTATAATTAGTATAGCTCCACCTATCTCTTCAACAGACAAACACACAAGGGACAATAGCTTCGCTAGAGTAAAAACTAACCACAATAATAAACCTTGGCATGAGATCAAATGTCAAATTTACATCAGGATTGTTCGTCAATAAACAGATGTCAAAATAGAAAACAACTCGAAATGTTAATGAACTATTTTTATCTATATTTGCATTATTTTACAGTTTATGCACATAACATTAGTAACATGATTGCCTAACAAGTTCATGCATGGACTGGAAGGAAAAAGGAACCCACATTATAAAAGTTTTAAACTAAATGCATGCATGGACTGGAAGAAAAATGGAATATGTACCTGTAATGTACGAGATAGGCCTGTGTGTCTAGCATGGCGTAGACGCGGGTGTAGCATGGTCTGGCATTATAGTGAAATATTGGTGCATCATGTAACGTACACTACTAATTTCAAAACTTTTCTACGTTTAAGATGATGGCATTTGTCATTTTTTATTTGTTTTCAAAGAAATCAACATTTTAAGAGTTTATTACAAGTTTTATAATTTTTTTAGCGGCACCAATATCAAATTCGTGCCTACGCCCCTGTCTAGTGCATATTGGAAAATACAACTATACTTCACTATTTTGAGATACGTCAGAAGTCTTGAAAATCAAACAATAATCAACACAAATCAGCTAATTGGTATAGAATATCCAGTTTAATGGTTACTAGATCATATATTACTTTGAGAGTCATTTGATTATTTGTCCGACTATTCAACTTCATTTTGATACTCTCTTGGATTATCAGACAATACTGGATGGACAAATAACTGATAACTTTCTCACTTGAATCAGCAGTGAGAGCCGAATGACAATGAGACTTAATGACGTATATCAATCATTATGGAGACTGTAGCCTGGCAGGGATCCGAACTCATGACCTCTGGATGGATAGTCAAACAGGATACCTACTGTGTTAACCAGCCAAGCTCATTTGCTTTATTTAATCATTGCTAAACTTGAAATGAAAATACTGCATAAAGTAAAAAATTATGTTAATCTATTTGCAGTGCATTAGCGTTTACAATGCTCTTTATTTGAATGCTTTCACATTCTGTATAAAATATATTTTGATAACAAAACCCAAGTTTCTTGTCCTAAAATCGAAAGCAGCTCAATTTGTCAATACCAAACACTAGTCTGGGTTTTGTAGAAGTCCAAAAATCTACATATATTTTATAAAAGGTGATTGTTTAGGTCATAATGGATTAGTTCATAGATTTTTATCGAAATTTGTTTCAAAATAGGAGCAGGGTTGAAATTTTAGAATTTGTTTTTCAACTTATAAAAATGGAAGTATAATAATTAGCATGAAAGATGAAAGAGTGTATCAGAGTCGGCGTAAAACATCCAAACCATTCATTAATATCTGCCGGCCCCTTTTAGTCTGCTTCACATTAGTGAACTGTTCAAAAAGTGCGGCTCTGTGTTTACGCAGACAGGTTTAAAAAGCATATTACGTTTCCTGTTAAAAAAAACAATCTGGACAAAACAGTAAAATTTGTAAGGGCAAGGGAAAATATCGGGGCAGGTCGCGATGAATATTTAGTAATTAATTATTATTACAGGTAGATTACCACTAGTATAAACAAATATGCAAATGTTTTGCATTAAATACATTTCGATACAATTGTTTTTACCAAATTATATTACAAAACAAAACCAATTCATGCAATTACGAATGAGATAATGGAAATCAATGAATATTTCAAAGTTAACTGCTTGTACATATAGTGCCTATAGTTTTATGGGCGTACAACTTTTTTATTAAACCAAGTTTCAATAAAAACTTCTTAAAATGGACGTCTGTCACCCCAACCCATCCAAGAGTTAAGTTGGTATAAAAGTCCATTGCTAGAAACAGCACACCATTAAATTTCCATTATTAGTTACGTCCTCCTACAATTGTCTTAATTTACTCCCCAATTCACCCGCATTGAAAATTTAGCCTAAATGTGTACGCGTCTTAAAACATAAAATCCTGAAACCATCACTGGTTGATGTTATAGAAGAGAAGTTGCTGGAAACGGCAGAAAAGCTGTGGACATCATTATTGCCAATCCCAGATATGCAGTATAAGTTGATTATTTCAACCATAATTTACATCACAATAAATATCAAATAAATCTGGGGCAACCTCTAGCTCTAGACACCCACTGTCTAATTATTCAAACTGATGTGGTACCGCCGAGAAAACCATTTGGCAAAAAACTAATGTGTATCCTCAAAATCCCATTACCAAGGTAGATAAAGCAGGGTATTTTGATAACATCTGTCAACACATCTGTAGTTAATGCCAAATATTCATATACAGTTTTATATAAACTGTTTATCAAGCTGTTAGTTTCAACTGCAAAAATGTTTTATATTTTAGTTTTAAATGGTCCAACTTAACGCACTTTCAATTCATGATTGAATATTAATCTAATTCCTTCATTATTTTGGAATTTCTTATAAATCATGAGAAATACTTACACTATATCATACAAAAATTACAGGCATCCCTAACAAATGTAAGGTTCGATCATAAAAAGTATGGTGTAGTTGTAAGGGATGGTATAACCCTCTCGCTGTCTGGGACCGCTCTAAACAGTTTCGCTTCCCGGTTGTCGGCATCCTTGAAGTCTATCACCGCTGCAATGTTTCCGCATCTGTAACAATAGTTTGGCGCTGACCAGATTGTAACCAGTTTTTCGTCAAACATGTACTTGAAACCTGAAGCAATACAGTACAATAAATCAATTTTTAATCACAGACGATCAGTTAACCTAACCTTTCTTTCCTTGGATCCTAGAAGGTGAACCTGCACTAAAGCACACCAATCTCCCCTAGTAACTTTCCCACTTGAATCAGTGATGAGAGATGAACGGCAATAAAATGTAATGTCATATGTCAAGCATCACAGAGACTGGTTGGGAGAGGATTCTCAAACAAATCCTGGATTGATAGTTAGACACGTTAAATCAATCGAGGACCTTATCTGAGTGTTCATAAATTATTGAATACTTTAACAAGATGGTGACAACATGGGAGGGTAAGACATAATGACACTATAGTTATTTATAAAGTTATAAACAAGGCAATCTTTGGAGACACCACAGACTGCAGTATTTGTAAGAAATGTTCCTAATTTTTTTTCTCCAAAAATAGCCAGGTATTTTTTTTATCGAAACATTAAACTATTCCTAAAATAAAAAGTACCATATAATACTTTCACCCTTTGAGCCTAAGATTTACCAATAGTTACATGTATATATACACAAATATTTTTGTTGGTTTTAAAAATTAACTGACGCATGAATATAAGTAAAATAGATTTTGTGTCCCTTTAAGACAGGCGATGGTAATCAAGTACGACTACGACATACCTTCATGAACCAGCTGATGTGCCCGACATATAAACTTCAAATTGTTTAAATGTACAAACTGGAAAAGAAGAGAGAAACAGCATTAACAATAAGACTTCAAAATGTCCAAATTTACAATATCCCTAAAAGTTCTTAATGGACATATCACATTATCAAATAAATTCTTATAGAAGTTTCAGAGAAGACCATGAAAAATATTTAAAAAATACAACTTTCTTTTCAGTAAAAGTGACCATTTCGTTTTTAGCAGTGACAAAAATAACAAGCCCGCAGTAGCACCACAAAGGCACAATTTGAAATACTAAAAACAGTTTTGAAATACATCAATTGCCATTTTTATATTTTCCCTAAGAGACACAATGTTAACTCCATGTTCCTGTGGTAGCATTCTTGTATATTTCATAAGTAGGAGACACATACATCTGAAAGAAGTTTGCCCAAAGACAATGTCCAAGCCAGATTTATTTTTAGAAACACATTTTGAATTGTTTTGCAGTATAAGTATATTTTCAGTAATGGCGGCAATATTGGATTCTGGGCAATCTGCAAGAATCTGAAAAAAGCACCAACCCTGGAATATTGTGATCAAACTTCCATGAATGTTTTTCAGAAACTTTAGTTCATACTGGTATACCTAAGTTCAATGGCGAAGTAAGCTCAAAGCTTATTCATGAATTGCTAGTCCTTTCCTGGGTGAAGGTAATCAGGTCTAGCTTAGGATCAAGCCTGCAACCTCTGACATAAGCAGCCGACACACTATCCACTGCACTACCACCCCGTTGCAAATAATTTATCCAAAACTGCTATTAAAACTAATTCTGTTTGGCAGTTTGACTTTAATAGTCTGTAATAAGTTATTGAAGGCATGTAACAGCTGAACAACTGGAAACAGAATGAAGACAAGAGGGCTAAGATGGCCCTATATCGCTCACCTTTCTGACCTTGAGTCACTCAACTTAAGTAGATTATATAATATATGTACACTCAAAATTCCAGAAAAACAAGATGGACGAGTAGTTAGAATTTTGATTTGTTTTGAAGATGTAACAGATGCGTAGAAGAGTTCAAACTTGGTAGAGGTTCACCCATGGTAAATATCAGTGAACTTACATCGAAATCAGGTCAGTAGATTCTGACAAGAAGGCTTTTGAAGTTTTACTATAGTTGCCTATATAGTAAACTAGCACCTCACTGTAGCGGTCATGTTCTTTTAACAAATCACAACGGCTTGAACAAATTTGGTAAAGGGTCACCCAAGGAATATTTCTGTAAAATTGTTTTAAAATCGATCCAGTGGTTTCTGACCAGAAGATTTTTTAAGTTTTTACTATAGCTTATATAGTAAACTAATTACACCCCCTGGCCGCTATGTTTTTTGACGAATCACTACAGTTTGAACAAACTTGGTGAAGGGTCCTCAAGTTATATCAAAATTTGCCCAGTGGTTTCTAACAAGGTTTTTTTAATTTTTACTATAACTTATATACTAAACTATCCCCGACCCCTGGCCGCCATGTTTTTTGACAAATAACTATGGTTTGAACAAACTTGGTGAAAGGTCCTCCAAGGAACATTTCTTTGAAATTATTTTAAAATCGAGCCAGTTGTTTCTGACAAGAAGATTTTTTAAGTTTTTAATTATTAAACTTGCCCCGCCCCCCGGCAGCCATGTTTTTTGACGAATCAAGATAGCTTATAGAAGTTATATCAAAATTGGCCCAGTGGCTTTAGAGGAGTAGTTGTTAGAAGCTAAAAGTTAACGACAGACGACAGACAACGGACACCAGGCGATCACAAAAACTCACCTGTGAACATTTGGCTCAGGCGAGCTAATAAACCAAAAGTGTTTCATTCATTCTTCTTACCTCATTGGTGACCTTTGAACAAAACAACTAACCAGCTCCTCGGGGACTCATTGCCCACAAATCTGCTTCCTTTGGATCCGACCATACAAGATATACACAAAGTTAAGGCTTCTTCAGTAATCAAATGTTACCATGTAGCTAAACCTGTTTGATCAGCTTTCTCCATTAAGCATTCACCCTCTGAATTTTAATGTATTTTAGCTCGACTGATGAAAGTCCTGAGCTTATATCAATTGCTCTCAAATTCACTTCTTGGTTAGTACCAGTATTGAGTGTTGTTTTTGAGAGGCCTCAATCCCGCAACCTCTGGCATGAGGGACCAGCAATCAAATACACTAAGCCCAGATTGTGCCGGTTTTAAGCATTCTCCATTTCTATTCCCCCAACACATCTGACAACTTATATATAACGTGTAAATCTATCTACAGTAAGTAATTATCTGCGTTAAGCAGTGTTCTATTACCGTCTTACAAATCCACACAACTCCCAATGCTAAAGTTGTTGTTGTATGATGTTTAGCCTCACTTTCAACAATTTTTCAGTCATATCGCGACGGTGTCTACTTAAGACAGTATTCTGAGCGCTGCCACACTGGCGTGTCATGCCGCAGACACATTTTATGATACCCCATCCAGTCACATTATACCGACACCGACCAGACCTAGAACTCTCCTCTAAATGCTGAGCGTCAAGCGAGGAAGTTTCATGTACCATTTTTGGTATGACCCGGTCAGGGATCGAACCCACGACCTTCCGCATGTGAGGTGGACGCTCTACCACTAGACCACGCTGCGGTCTTCCCAATGCTACAGACAAACGGTCTGTGAAAATAACAATTTTTATAATAGGTAGGGATTTAAATGTATCCATGAATATCAAGAGTAATGGACTGAAGTTTCAGACTATACGCAAGTTCATGTTTTGTACATCAAAGTGTGACCTCGACCTTTGTGTAACCTTAACCTTGAGTTCTGAGGCATCATGGGAGACATATCATACAAATGGATTAACTGACTGATTCACAATAGTTCTTATAGAAGTACCAGTATGATAACTTTGGTGTACTAACAAATTAAAATGCTGCTTCTGTTTTTAATGTAAAGCATGACATAGTTTTCGCATGTTCTTCTTGAGTGCTCTATGGAAAGAGAATATTTCAAATTTTACATGTCTTTAGATGTTTATCACTCACTTTTTGGAGTGGACCAGTGGAATTTTTTAGGCTTGGATATACATTTTTTATTATAAATGTTTATCAATAAACATTACTACACCAAATGAAGCTTGTTTATAATTGTCCTGACAGCCATCATTTTTTGGGCGGCTGTTACTTACATGTCGCACAAGAATGCTAATTTGTTAAAAAAGATTATGTTAAAGACTATCAAAGTATTAGCAGGTACATGAACAATGTTGTGTTATAAACACTTCATATACAGAGAATCTAGAAAAAATATGGTGTAAATACAATCTTCGCCAGTCCATTAACTTGGATATGTCAAAATCATGGATATGCTAATATCAGCAAATTTACAATTATTTTTATATAGTGAAGGATATCACAGAATGCTCCTTTGTGTGGAATTTCTTGTGCCCTTTCTATTGTTCTGATCTGATCTATAGTCTTCAGGTCTGGCGATAAACCACCATGTACACATAATATACATCCGTCTATAATCTGTATAGTGTAAAAGTGTTGTGTAAGTACAAAATGTAACTATAATTGCCAGATTTAGTAATGGTTTTAAGTGTATATATTAAAGGACTATCAATAGTTTTAACTTTTAAGTGTATATATAACAGGACTATCAATAGTTTTATCTTTGAAGTGCATATATATATAACAGGACTATCAATAGTTTTAAGTGTATATATAACAGACTCTGAATAGTTTTAAGTGCATATATAACAGACTATCAATAGTTTTAAGTGTATATATAACAGACTATGAATAGTTTTAAGTGCATAAATGACAGAACTATCAATAGTTTTATTTGTATATATAACAGGACTATCAATAGTTTAAAGTGTATATATAACAAAACTATCAATAATTTTAAGTGTATATATAACAGAACTATCAATAGTTTTAAGTGTATATATAACAGAACTATCAATAGTTTAAAGTGTATATATAACAGACTATGAGTAGTTTTAAGTGCATATATAACAGAACTATCAATAGTTTTAAGTGTATATATAACAGACCATCAATAGTTTTAAGTGCATATATAACAGAACTATCAATTGTTTTAAGTGTATATATAACAGAACTATCAATAATTTTAAGTGCATATATAACAGAACTATCAATAGTTTGAAGAGCATATATAACAGGACTATCAATAGTTATTTTATCAAAAAGTATTAAAATTGATACAGTTATCTCCCTTTGAAGTTAAAAACACACAGTACAAGGAGATAGTGTAGCATATATAATCCTTCATAATTTGATATAAATGCCCAAATTGGATAAAATGTCAATAACACAAGTCTCCTTGAATTTTCAAATCGAATGTATGGAAATATTTGGGTTTTTTTAAAGAGTTTAATTTAAGTTATTGCACACTAAAATCTAACATTGTGATCAGTGACCTCTAACTCATTTGTGGACAGTGACCTCTGACCCATTTGAATGAAAAGCAATCCAAAGATCCTACTCAGGTTAGGATCTGTCAATAAAATGTCATTATATTAGTTTAATATTGAATAGAAACCAAAGTGTGACGACAATGATGATGATGATGATGGTGGTGTGTGATTACAGACAAAGCAATCCAAAAGTGTCCCCCAAGGTGACAGAAAACATGTTTGATTATGTAAAGTTGGGGTCAAGTTTAATGGGAACACAATCATTATGAAGGGAAACTTGTGTTTTGTTTGTTAACCCGTGAAGTGACAAACGTCATTCATTAAAGGGAATATATCAGGATTTTTCAAAATTTTAAAATTGGCTAAAAACATTTTCCCCATAAACCATGTCTATATATATTAACGTTTTTTTTTTGCCAAATAGATATTTATTTAAGCATGCCATAATTATATACTGAAAAGGGTTTTCCTAACTTGGGCTACGCGCCTAGGTGAAACTAAAATAGATTTCCCGCTTAAAATGGCAACATATTTTGTGACTATTAAATGAGTCAGGTGATTTGATTTTGATTTGATTTTGATCTGTTTTACAGGTTTACACATACTAGAAATTGTTTCATCTTTGAAAGAGTCTGAAAGACGATGTGAATGTCTTCAAACTGTATTTAAGTGCTGTCTATTTTTAGAATGGGGATTTCGTTTCAAGTTTACCACCCCAATTTACATATCAATTTTGTCACGTTTTTTTTCTGGATTTGACATACTGACCTATTTAGTTTATATTTATTAATGATAATGAGATGCGTTTTATTCATTTTGATAATTATTTTATTTTTCAAGACATTAATAGCATTTTATCCTGATATACTCCCTTTAAGGAGGTAGTGAGGGTCAAATGAATAAAAAAAATTAAATAACAACTATAACACGAAAATGCTTGCAATTACACAAATGTTATAAAATTTCATTGATTCATTTGGGGTTTTCTATAAACCACGACCATGTTAACATGTTTTATTCATAATCGAAAGCATAAATTGTTCTAATCTACATCAAGTGTGAAACACGTTCTTACAACTTAGACAAATCACGGTCAATTATTTCCTTGATAGAACCAGTACTAAGCATACGTGGAAAAAGTGTCTTGCTCAAGGACACCACAAATCGCCGTAGTGGAGGATCGAACCCACATCCCCTTCAATCTTGGATCCGATGCTCTACCATTGGACCAGAAATAAATGTTAGTGTTACGTCTGAATAACACTTACCGCTGCCACGGTGAGTAAATAAAAAAACTTTACAACAATATCTCCATGCATTCGCATTACCATACTTTGTTTGGCACTCATCTGAAATTATCAAAATTCACTCCAAGTAAGTTAATTTACAAGTAACTATAACAAGAACATAGACATGCTACAAAGAATCAACTTTATACATGAACAATGTTTTCGGTTGCTAACTCTGAATGTCCTAGTAATTTCGCTAATCTTTGAATCTACCCTGCAAGACGGCCCTCACCACCCTCCCCAAACTTCTTGTCTTTGTGACCTTCACCTTTGACTTATTGACCTTAAATTACATAGCGATTGAAAAGGAAGCTTCTACCAAGGAATTTTCTACTTTAAAGTTAAAATTACAGGGCCATAAAATTTTATTTTAGAAAATGTATAGTGTTGACCGATCACGCTAGATTTTCATGGTTCCACCTTCAGCTAAACGTAACAACCTCTAAAAATAACAGAGTTTCAGTAAATTCTTATTACTCAAATTGTCGCTTCTTACGACATGCATAAGCCACAGTGAACCTATACTTGCCATCACTCATATGACTCCATGGAACCACACAGGGGTTGATAATTTAACCACAATAATGAATATGACAAAAAATGATAAAATGAACACGACACCCATTCGCAGGATTCCTATCCCCCTGCAGAGATCGACAATGATTCTATTCTTAGCCGGAACCACGCGGTCTTCCCATAAACAAATAACTATTGTAAAGTATTCTATGCCAACCTATATCAATCTGGATACATTTTATAAAAGTTCAGTACTTCAGATAAATACCCAATAATAATTTGGGGCTCAAAAGTTAATAAGATAATGAATCCAAAAGTTGTAATGTTCTATATGTTACACATTAACAAAAAATATTAGAGCCAACATTTGGTTTAAAATTAATATAAGACATATGAAAACAAAAGTCATAATACAAAACTGAAAGTAATGTCTATACATACAAAATGCACCTAAACTTTAACATACAGCTGCAAGCCCAATTTCCAATTTTCAATCCTTTATTTCGCCTTGAACTTAAATATAACAGCACTTTAATAGTACAACAACTTGAGGTATAAGCATACATGAATCTTGTGCATTCACATAACATCATATTACAACTTGTACCAAAACTTTAATGCAGAGTGTAAGACAAAATATGACCTTTCCACCCTTTATTATAGCCTTGACTTCGAGTTTAGGAGCTTGATATAATACATACTAGCTCAGAGTTTTAGCATGCAGACTTACACCAAGTCTCATGCATATAACTGCAAGCTATGAACACTTATACCAACATAGTATGAAAGAGGTAGAAAGAGCAAGGTATTGTCCACCCACATATTGGAGACCAAAGTCCATCCCATGGATGGTTACTCCATCAACATTGGTGAACATCTTGTACTGAATCCCAGTACATTGGGTGTCAAAACATACGTGATTGAGGAGGGATTAATTCAATCCTCTGCCAATGGAACATTGTTAACGAGGTACATGACTGAACAGGATTATGCACAGGGTGTATTGAAATCACCCACAAATCATGACCTGAAAGGAGGTGTATCAACAGATTGAATCTCAAAATGAGGATAATGCCAAATTATTGGATGCTGTGAACAAAATTTTAAATCATATGCCATGTATTACGTATTGACATAACGGTCATCAACCACCTGAATGTCAATTCAATGGACTCTATTTGCATGCCATTGTGTACAATCTTTGTCAATTGACCAATACTCGTATATGGAGAAACACATTGGTGTACATTTCAAACAACAAAAGGTGAAATACCTGAGAAATTTGATGAGACATTTGAGTACCAAACCACGCAAGATTAGTTCATGTAATAATTGGACATTGGCCAGTTTACAACAAAAAGCCGATGAGGATCAGGAACCCATCAATGATGTCATGATGGATCAGATGATTGAGGAGGATGTATCCACCAATGAAAATTCAGGATCCCATTTCATGACCAAGGAATTGAACATTCAAATGAAGGACAACATGTTACAAAAATCCAATATGGAGTCATCCAATGAACTGTTGCAACAAAAAAACATCTAGGAAAGGATGGATGAGGCTGTACAGGATATCCCATTTGAACTGTATATATCTCCTGTACAAACAGTTAAAAACAAGCTTATCAATGATGCCATGGACAGATATAATTATTTTGTCAAACGATACGATATTTATGACAGAGACAGTCTGTTACAACATTTAGTCCAGGTGGAGGAAAATGATGAGGAAGCCAATGAATTCAGTTACATGACCACTGGACAGCAAGGCATGAATAAATTCAAATCAGCTGTGGAGTTGAAACTGTTACATGATGCACACAATCAAACCTTGTATTTGATACAATTTATGGAATATAAGGAACAACAGTTCAATCCAGAGGATGGAAGGGAATATCTGACTGTGTCTGGCACTGCCAAATTTTTCATGGACTGGTGTCATGAACAAGGCATTGAGGTATCAATTACATACTGGATTCATGAGGTACATGGCAGGGGTATAACCCCTCATTGAAACTGGCTTTTCAGGCAGTCATGTACCCCAACTTAAGTAGATTATATAATACATGCACACTCAAAATTCCAGAAAAACGAGATAGGTGAGTAGTTAGAATTTTGATTTGTTATGAAGATGTAACAGATCATAGAAGAATTGTGCGATAACAATAGTATCCTTGTGTGGATACTGTATATCAGATATCGAAATAAAGTTTTCACTATATATCCATATTAAGAAAACCAGCCTCCCCTCCTGGCGACTATGTTTTTCGACGAATCGCAATTGCTGGAACAAACTTGGTAGAGGTTCACCCATGGTAAATGTCAGTGAAATTACATCGAAATCAGGTCAGTAGATCAATAACAACGGCTTGAACAGACTTGGTAAAGGGTCACCCAAGGAACATTTCTGCGAAATTGTTTTAAAATCGATCTGGTGGTTTCTGACAAGAAGATTTTTTAGGTTTTTACTATAGCTTATATAGTAAACTAACCCCACTCCCTGGCCGCCATGTTTTTTGACGAATCACTACGGTTTGAACAAACTTGGTGGAGGGTCCTCCGAGGAACATTTCTGTGAAATTATTTTAAAATCGAGCTAGTAGTTTCTGACAAGAAGATTTTTACAAAAAGTTTTTACTAATTAAACTTGCCCCGCCCCCTGGCGGCCATGTATTTTGACAAATCAAGATGGCTTGAACAAACTTGGTAGAGGATCACTCAAGGAACATTTCTGTGAAGTTATATCAAAATTAGCCCAGTGGTTTCCTAGGAGAAGTTGTTAGAAGCTAAAAGTTTAAAACGACAGACGACAGACAACGGACACCAGGCGATCACTAAAAATGCCACTATTCATAACAAAGTCTAGTTAAAAAAATAAAATATTACCATTGTAACTTACAAATAAGAAGATATTTAACAAAGAGGTGACAAAGCATTTATCTGTAAAACACTAGTGTGTACATACGAGGCCTGTACATACCATAAAAACCATAGATCTGTGTAATGTGTCCGCTCTCATGGTTCCCTCTCAGCAACACCATCTTATCTGGCCACCTAGGCAGGGAACCAGAATATTAATATATAACTTAATATTTCATAGACAGGGAACCGGTAATTAGTATATAACTTCGTATTTCATAGACAAGGAACCAGAATATTAATATATCACTTCATATTTCTTAGACAGGGAACCAGAATATTTATATAAATACTACATGGAGACAAATGCCCCTTGGTTACACAAAGTAACTTGTAACCAATCAGAGGTAGAAGTGATCCCAGATGTCTGCTTATCTCACTTTAAAATACTAACAGAACTAAGTAAACAGATTATAAGTGAATCAACTTCCTCACTCAACCAGTGTTTTTTTTATAATTTATTACATATTTTTTGGTGCTCAAGTATAACCACTACATAATACATGATTTACCTGGTAAAACGACATTTTTATTTAGACATTATGTCATACGATGAAAAATATGGCTGTTTTATTTAAGATTGAGCCTCGTTTAATTTATTAAGATTCTCTATGAATTATGGAATTTATGTTTGCTTTCATTCTCATTTTATATAAATTTGTTTTCTATTAATATGTGCAGTGTTAAGAACGGGTAAATACTTGAATAACATGACAAAAAGCTTCTACATCAGGTCAACATTGCAAAAAGCTTCAACATCAGGCCAACATTACAAAAAGCTTCTACATCTGGTCAACATTACAAAAAGCTTCTACATCAGGCCAACATTACAAAAAGCTTCTTCATCAGGTCAACATTACAAAAAGCTTCAACATCAGGCCAACATAACAAAAAGCTTCAACATCAGGTCAACATTACAAAAAGCTTCTACATCTGGTCAACATTACAAAAAGTTTCTACATCAGGTCAACATTACAAAAAGCTTCAACATCAGGTCAACATTACAAATAGCTTCTACATCAGGTCAACATTACAAAAAGCTTCTACATCTGATCAACATTACAAAAAAGCTTCAACATCACGGCAACATTACAAAAAGCTTCTACATCAGGCCAACATTACAAAAAGTTTCTACATCAGGTCAACATTACAAAAAGCTTCCACATCAGGCAAACATTACAAAAAGTTTCTACATCAGGTCAACATTACAAAAAGCTTCTACATCAGGCCAACATTACAAAAAGTTTCTACATCAGGTCAACATTACAAAAAAAAACTAAATATTTAAATATCCATTTGTGTTGGCTAGACAACAATTGATCTCCAAAAGCTGCAATTTATTTTGAGTAGACAGCTTTTTTTATGGCTAAATAGAGAGCAAGCAAGCAATCTTTTAACTTTGGCCATGTTTATCAATTACGAGAAAATGTAAATTGAGGTATTGAATACTGTAAATACATTAAAGTAACACTTACTAACTAGTTAGTCAATTCTGCTTAATAAGAAAAAAAGTAAAAATAAAACAATTGTTTTACTATGTGCCTCATCACCTGTATTCCGGGATCCCTGTGGTTGAGGGGTCTATGTTGCTGTTGTCTAATGTCCTCACTGCTGAGGTCTTGAACTTGAGACCCAATTAGACCAAAAGCTTTAAATAACGTGGAAAAGTTGCACTCAGATTCATTTTGATGTCGTCCTTGAGACCAACAAAAGTTGATATGCAATATATAACCTTCCATGCGTTAAAAATGGTGTTTAACCCATTTAACCTTTTTTTAACTATCTATAAAACACAACCGATATTGATCCAGTTTGACAGGAAAACAGCCTTTTTTAACTATCTATAAAACACAACTGATATTGATCCAGTTTGAAAAGAAAACAGCCTTTTTTAACTATCTATAAAACACAACTGATATTGATCCAGTTTGAAAAGAAAACAGCCTTTTTTAACTATCTATAAAACACAACCGATATTGATCCAGTTTGAAAAGAAAACAGCATTTTTAACTATCTATAAAACACAACTGATATTGATCCAGTTTGACAGGAAAACAGCCTTTTTTAACTATCTATAAAACACAACTGATATTGATCCAGTTTGAAAAGAAAACAGCCTTTTTTTACATTTATATCCTGCGTATAACCATCATTTTAGGGCAATTTTTTGTGCTTTCATTCGCCTAAATAACTGCTCGGCAGCACCTCCTCCAAAAGTAAAGGGAGTTGTGCAGGAACCACTGAGATAGCTGGTTCCCAATCACAATATCTGGTTCCCGGAATGCTACCTTATTCTGTCGTGGGAGCTGTCGGATTCGTCTGTCAATCTCATCCAACTCATGCTCTATCAATACTAATGCTGATTATCGAATTTTGCGAAACATGAATTTAAGTACTGCTGTCAGTAAAATTACTATTTCACAATGATCTTATAAAGATAAACAAATAAAATTTTCAGACAATAGCCATAACATATTGTTCTTATTTCCTTTCAAATTTGGACAAAATCCGATTCCAATTAATTGAGATATCAACCAAAATTCTTGGTGTCTGGTTAGCTGTTTTGTTTAGTATATAAATACGAATAACGCATTTTATTTTGTCAACATTCATGAGAGACATCATACAAGTAAGTATATTTATCCTTGAATAATGT
This sequence comes from Panopea generosa, assembly GCA_029582155.1. Lineage (NCBI taxonomy): Eukaryota > Metazoa > Mollusca > Bivalvia > Adapedonta > Hiatellidae > Panopea > Panopea generosa. The sequence goes on from CM055905.1 coordinate 27,803,762, forward strand.
ACTTAGAACTCAAAGACAGCCAGTAAAAGGAAGGAGCAAAAGTGGTCTTTTAAGAAAAGTTGTTGCTTAATAGAGGTTTATTAGCTTGAAAGCATAGACATGGGAAATACCAAATGTTGCTGCTAAGGCAAGTGGATGCTCAACAGAGGCGACGCTAACAATAGTTTTACTGTATATAATTATTTCAAATAAGCTGTTTCCATGTAAAGTAGTAACTTGTCCACTTACTTGGCCTTCAATGTAAGCAGCAAGGTAAACGTCTCCAGGCTGTAGTAACCACGATCCACAAAGTCACCCTGAAATACAAGTGGATACCAAGTTTCAAGTAAAATAATTATACATAAAGCATACATGTACCAGAGTGTATCATAATAATAGATAGTATGTGTGACATATGTAACCAGAGTGTATCATAATAATGGACAGTATGTGTGACATATGTAACCAGAGTGTATCATAATAATGGATAGTATGTGTGACATATGTAACCAGAGTGTATCATAATAATGGATAGTATGTGTGACATATGTAACCAGAGTGTATCATAATAATGGATAGTATGTGTGACATGTGTAACCAGAGTGTATCATAATAATGGATAGTATGTGTGACATATGTAACCAGAGTGTATAATAATAATGGATAGTATGTGTGACATGTGTAAACAGAGTGTATCATAATAATGGATAGTATATGTGACATGTGTAACCAGAGTGTATCATAATAATGGATAGTATGAGTGACATGTGTAACCAGAGTGTATCATAATAATGGATAGTATGTGTGACATGTGTAACCAGAGGGTATCATAATAATGGATAGTATATGTGACATGTGTAACCAGAGTGTATCATAATAATGGATAGTATGAGTGACATGTGTAACCAGAGTGTATCATAATAATGGATAGTATGAGTGACATGTGTAACCAGAGTGTATCATAATAATGGATAGTATGTGTGACATGTGTAACCAGAGTGTATCAAAATAATGGATAGTATGTGTGACATATGTAACCAGAGTGTATCATAATAATGGATAGTATGTGTGACATGTGTAACCAGAGTGTATCATAATAATGGATAGTATGTGTGACATGTGTAACCAGAGTGTATCATAATAATGGATAGTATGTGTGACATATGTAACCAGAGTGTATCACAATAATGGATAGTATGTGTGACATGTGTAACAAGAGTGTATCATAATAATGGATAGTATGTGTGACATGTGTAACCAGAGTGTATCATAATAATGGATAGTATGTGTGACATATGTAACCAGAGTGTATAATAATAATGGATAGTATGTGTGACATGTGTAACCAGAGGGTATCATAATAATGGATAGTATATGTGACATGTGTAACCAGAGTGTATCATAATAATGGATAGTATGAGTGACATGTGTAACCAGAGAGTATCATAATAATGGATAGTATGTGTGACATGTGTAACCAGAGTGTATCATAATAATGGACAGTATGTGTGACATTTATCATACCAGAGTGTATCATAATAATGGATAGTATGTGTGACACATGAAATCTGAGTGTATCATAATAATGGATAGTATGTGTGACATATGTAACCTGAGTGTATCATAATAATGGATAGTATGTGTGGCATATGTAACCTGAGTGTATCATAATAATGGATAGTATGTCTGACATATGTAACCAGAGTGTATCATAATAATGGACAGTATGTCTGACATATGTAACCTGAGTGTATCATTATAATGGACAGTATGTCTGACATATGTAACCAGAGTGTAACATAATAATGGACAGTATGTCTGACATATGTAATCTGAGTATATCATAATAATGGATAGTATGTCTGACATATGTAACTAGAGTGTATCATAATAATGGACAGTATGTGTGACATATGTAACCTGGGTGTATCATAATAATGGACAGTATGTCTGACATATGTAACAAGAGTGTAACATAATAATGGATAGTATGTCTGACATATGTAACCTGAGTGTATCATAATAATGGATAATATGTCTGACATATGTAACCTGAGTGTATCATAATAATGGATAGTATGTGTGACATATGTAACCTGAGTGTATCATAATAATGGACAGTATGTCTGACATATGTAACTAGAGTGTATCATAATAATGGACAGTATGTGTGACATTAATCATACCAGAGTGTATCATAATAATGGATAGTATGTCTGACATATGTAACCAGAATGTATCATAATAATGGACAGTATGTGTGACATATGTATCCTGTGAGTATCATAATAATGGATAGTATGTCTGACATATGTAACCAGAGTGTATCATAATAATGGACAGTATGTCTGACATATGTAACCAGAGTGTATCATAATAATGGACAGTATGTCTGACATATGTAACCAGAGTGTATCATAATAATGGACAGTATGTCTGACATATGTAACCTGAGTGTATCATAATAATGGACATAATGTGTGACATTAATCATACCAGAGTATATAATAATAATGGATAATATGTGTGACATATGTAACCTGAGTGTATCATGATAATGGATAGTATGTGTGACATATGTAACCAGAGTGTATCATAATAATGGATAGTATGTCTGACATATGTAACCTGAGTGTATCATAATAATGGACAGTATGTCTGACATATGTAACCTGAGTGTATCATAATAATGAATTGTATGTCTGACATATGTATCCTGAGTGTATCATAATAATGGATAGTATGTGTGACATATGTAACCTGAGTGTATCATAATAATGGATAGTATGTGTGACATATGTAACCTGAGTGTATCATAATAATGGACATTATGTCAGACATATGTAACCAAAGTGTATCATAATAATGGACAGTATGTGTGACATTAATCAAATCAAAGTGAATCATAATAATGGACAGTATGTGTGACATATGTAACCTGAGTGTATCATAATAATGGACAGTATGTCTGACATATGTAACCAGAGTGTATCATGATAATGGACAGTATGTCTGACATATGTAACCTGAGTGTATCATAAAAATGGACAGTATGTGTGACATTAATCATACCAGAGTGTATCATAATAATGGATAGTATGTGTGACATATGTAACCTGAGTGTATCATGATAATGGATAGTATGTGTGACATATGTAACCTGAGTGTATCATAATTATGGAAAGTATGTCTGACATATGTAACCTGTGTGTATCATAATAATGGACAGTATGTGTGACATATGTAACCAGAGTGTATCATAATGATGGACAGTATGTGTAACATATGTAACCAGAGTGTATCATAATAATGGACAGTATGTGTGACATATGTAACCAGAGTGTATCATAATAATGGACAGTATGTGTGACATATGTAACCAGAGTGTATGATAATAATGGATAGTATATCTGACATATGTAACCAGAGTGTATCATAACAATCGATAGTATGTGTGACATATGTAACCAGAGTGTATCATAACAATGGATAGTATGTCTGACATATTTAACCTGAGTGTATCGTAATAATGGATAGTATGTGTGACATATGTAACCAGAGTCTATCATAATAATGGATAGTATGTGTGACATATGTAACCAGAGTGTATCATAATAATGGATAGTATGTCTGACATATGTAACCTAAGTGTATCATAATAATGGACAGTGTGTGTGACATTAATCATACCAGAGTGTATCATAATAATGGACAGTATGTGTGACATTAATCATACCAGAGTGTATCATAATAATGGACAGTATGTGTGACATTAATCATACCAGAGTGTATCATAATAATGGATAGTATGTCTGACATATGTAACCAGAGTGTATCATAATAATGGACAGTATGTTTGACATTAATCATACCAGAGTGTATCATAATAATGGATGGTATGTCTGACATATGTAACCAGAGTGTATCATAATAATGGATAGTATGTGTGACATCTGTAACCAGAGTGTATCATTATTATGGATTGTATGTGTGACATATGTAACCAGAGTGTATTGTAATAATGGACAGCATGTCTGACATATGTAACCAGAGTGTATCATAATAATGGATAGTATGTGTGACATATGTAACCAGAGTGTATCATAATAATGGATAGTATGTGTGACATATGTAACCTGAGTGTATCATAATAATGGACAGTATGTCTGACATATGTAACCAGAGTGTATCATAATAATGGACAGTATGTGTGACATTAATCATACCAGAGTGTATCATAATAATGGATAGTATATCTGACATATGTAACCAGAGTGTATCATAATAATGGATAGTATGTGTGACATATGTAGCCTGAGTGTATCATAATAATGGATAGTATGTGTGACATATGTAACCAGAGTATATCATAATAATGGATAGTATGTGTGACATATGTAACCAGAGTGTATAATAATAATGGATAGTATGTCTGACATATGTAACCAGAATGGATCATAATAATGGACAGTATGTGTGACATTAATCATACCAGAGTGTATCATAATAATGGATAGTATGTGTGACATATGTAACCAGAGTGTATCATAATAATGGACAGTATGTTTGACATTAATCATACCAGAGTGTATCATAATAATGGATGGTATGTCTGACATATGTAACCAGAGTGTATCATAATAATGGATAGGATGTGTGACATCTGTAACCAGAGTGTATCATTATTATGGATTGTATGTGTGACATATATAACCAGAGTGTATTGTAATAATGGACAGCATGTCTGACATATGTAACCAGAGTGTATCATAATAATGGATAGTATGTCTGACATATGTAACCAGAGTGTATCATAATAATAGATAGTATGTGTGACATATGTAACCTGAGTGTATCATAATAATGGACAGTATGTCTGACATATGTAACCAGAGTGTATCATAATAATGGACAGTATGTGTGACATTAATCATACCGGAGTGTATCATAATAATGGATAGTATATCTGACATATGTAACAAGAGTGTATCATAATAATGGATAGTATGTGTGACATATGTAGCCTGAGTGTATCATAATAATGGATAGTATGTGTGACATATGTAACCAGAGTGTATCATAATAATGGATAGTATGTGTGACATATGTAACCAGAGTGTATCATAATAATGGATAGTATGTCTGACATATGTAACCAGAATGTATCATAATAATGGACAGTATGTTTGACATTAATCATACTAGAGTGTATCATAATAATGGATAGTATGTCTCACATATGTAACCTGAGTGTATCATAATAAAGGATAGTATGTGGGACATGTGTAACCTGAGTGTATCATAATAATGGATAGTATGTCTGACATATGTAACCAGAGTGTATCATAATAATGGACAGTATGTGTGACATTAATTATACCAGAGTGTATCATAATAATGGATAGTATGTCTGACATATGTAATCAGAGTGTATCATAATAATGGATAGTATGTGTGACATATGTAACCTGAGTGTATCATAATAATGGACAGTATGTGTGACATTAATCATACCAGAGTGTATCATAATAATGGACAGTATGTCTGACATGTGTAACCAGAGTGTATCATAATAATGGATAGTATGTCTGACATATGTAACCAGAGTATCATAATAATGGACAATACGTGTGACATATGTAACCAGAGTGTATTATAATAATGGATAGTATGTCTGACATATGTAACCAGAGTGTATCATAATAATGGATAGTATGTGTGACATATGTAACCAGAGTGTATCATAATAATGGATAGTATGTCTGACATATGTAACCAGAGTGTATCATAATAATGGATAGTATGTTTGACATATGTAACCAGAGTGTATCATATTAATGGACAGCATGTGTTACAAATGTAAATATTATAGCAATAGGGATTCTTTTTATGTTTTGACCAAATTTTAAGATGCTGAAAAAAACAGCTATGTGTACGCATGTATATATCATAGTGATCTCAGATCACATGACCTCTGACCACTTAGCCCAGGAACACATTACCTCTGACCACTTAGCCCAGGAACACATGACCTCTGATCACTTGACCCAGAGACGCAATATCATGACCTCTGACCACCCGTGATTTTCCTGGGACGCAGGTTTCCGCTCCGGCGCATGTTTTCGTCCAAGGACCCATATTTTAAACTCCATTGCGTCCCGGGACCTGTTTCCGCAAAAAAGGCAATTTTGTTCATTACATTCCTTTTGCCAATTCAAAGTTACAAAAAGAAAACAAAGAAAATATTTTGAAATATTCATCCAGTTTTATTGCAACAATTCCATCTAAATCGCCATGTTTTTGTTAATTTTAATTTTCTATCAAAACATTTGCGCTACGCATGGACCGGATATAGTGGACCATATGCACTACCATTTGTTTACCTCAAAACCATTATTGGTCACGTGACAAGAGTAAAAAGAATCTGAGTGTCATTTAATTTACGAATTAAGTTTTAATGCATTTTGCTTGTGTTTTTTTTTTCGTACTTTGTTTGGTCTGTAATTGTAAATTATTCTTACAATGACCAATCTTTGTCATCATAAACATCAATGAATTGGTACTGCAAAGTGTAAAGAGTACCGTTTTACGTAATCTCATTGGTATTTGCAACATATAATCTTTACAAATAAATCTGGTAAAACAGACTAGCGTAGTTCAGAGATTAAAAAAACAAAGGAATAGGACATGATTACTTTTGTAAGGGTGAACTATATATTTGGGGGGAATGTAAATAAATAAGAAATGTCACAACACAGTTTTGGGTTATTTTTAAAATTACAATTAAGGACGCCTTCTACATGACAATCACATTTTTATACATTAAACATATTTTGTTATGTATGACGAAGGACCTTGGGCCATGTAATTTTCCCAATTTCTTAAAAAATAAAGCAACTTGTTTCAACCTTTTTCCCAAATATGCAAGCAATGCTGGGTTGTGTTTATGAATAAAAGGATGACAATTAAATAAAAAGGCGATGCAGATCAGCATGATGTCTAATATTGGGGACCTCCAAAATTGGTGTTGGGACCCTTAAAATATTATTTTAAATACGTAGGAAAACCCTGTGAACTAGGAACACAAGACCACTGATCACTTAACCTAGTAACACATGACCTCTGATCACAACTCACGAACACAAATGTAAGAACGCTGATTACATCAAAATAAATTTGGAGTTTGTATCATGCTAGGGCTGTTCTTAAATAAAAAAATATTTCTGAATGGGATTTAATGCCATTTTCAACACATTGCAGGTTATATATGACATATCTCATTTTAATGGTGGAGGAAGACCTCAGAATTTTTCTGAGTAGAACCACCTTTCTCCCACAAGTAACTGGCAAAGTTTCTCACATAAAGTTTTTGGGGCAAGTGGAACTTGAACCTATGACCTTAGCGATGAGAGGCAAGTGGTCTTAAGACTGCGCCTTAAACCACTCCACCTCAGAGGACTTATTCTTAACCCTTTGCTCCATAAGCATTTTCTTGGACTCTTCCAAACTGAAATCATTAATTCACCACGTATCAGCAATGGGTGAATCATGTTTATCTTAACTGACAGTGTGAAAAAAAGAGCAGGAAGTGTTCAGATTGCTCGTTACGAGCAATCTGTACTCTTCCTTCACTGTTTTCAAAGGCATTCTGTGACTGGTGCGGGAAAACGTGTATCTATAGAGTAAAGGGTTAAATTGTTTGCCATGCTCCTATCTTCTAAATTGCCGCTACCCAAACATGTGTATTGACTTACAAAGCGTTGATTTTTTCCACTTGATTTTTGTTTAAAAAAGACTTTGCGAAATAAAAATCTGGCAAAAGAAATAGCTTTCTACCTACCCACATGAGTAATAGTGGCTCGGCAAACAAACCTTTTTAAGGATGGACTAGGACACTAGCTAAAACTATTACCTCAATGCCGGGTATTATGATATCTAAAACAAGAGCTGTCGATAAGACAGCGTGCTTGACTTTTTGAATATTTGTCACAAAAGTACAAATTTGATAGAGACTGATGACAAATCCAAGCAAACAAGAGTTATCTGACTTACCAAATTGAGTAGGTTCCATAACTGCAATACCTTGTATGAAGTTTAATTCGATACATGCAGTGGCTACTGAGTTATTACTTATAGAACTTCTAGGTCAAACAAAGGCCATAATTTTCATTATATTCATGCAAGAGTTATCTAACTTATTTATTGTAGTAGGTTTGATGACTGGAATATCTTGTGTGAAGTTTCAATCAAATACATTAAGTGGTTGTTGAGATATGGACTTATGGTAATTGCACACAAAACTTTAACCAGATTTTCTAAGTCAAACAAGGGCAATAATTTGCAGTATATTCACGTAAGATTTATCTAACTTAGCTATTGAAGTAACTGGAAAGTCAATACATGCAATGGTCGCTGAGACAGTGACTTACATGCAAAATTTTAACCAAGGTGTGACGCCGACGCCTCAGTGAGTAGAATATCTCTCTTATTTTTCAAACAGTCTAGCTAAAAACTGTCATACCAAAAACAGGTGCATTGCTTTTGTTGCTTCTGTTGCCAAATCAATCAGACCAGGCTTTTTTAATGTAAATTGGGAAGAGGCCCTTGCCTCTGAAATTGTTAAAAAAAAAATTGAAGAGAAATTGGAGAAAAAAAATGGGGGATGGGGTGAGGCTTTAGCAAACTGGAAAATAAAGCGTAATCATGTTCTAACCATTAACTACAATAAAACTTTTTTTCATTATCATCATGCCCATTATGTAACAAAAATTCACCCCAAAATAGTTTTACCCAAAATGCCTCAATTGGTAAAAAAACATGATTTTTTTAATTGAGAATAATCGGCCTCTGTTATGTATAAATATATATTTAAAAAAGCCCCTGTTAAACACTAGATTTACGTGAACAATTATACAAGCAGGAAATCTTTTACACAACTCACCATGAATATATAGTATGTGTCTGTGATTTTAAAAAGACTTATATAAATAAACATGTTTTTCAAAGACCGTCTATGTCCAAGCTTATAGAATTGCTTAAAAAAATGATAAAAGTATTTTAGTCAGTTTTGCTCAGTATATTAAGAAATCTCTGAAATTAAGAAACAGCATTTTAAACGTTTAATAGTTTATGTAAATATATTGAATATCTTTTATCTATTTTTGGAAACATTCACTTAATCAATGAAAGAAAATCATTTAAATATTTAATAAATTTGTTCGTCCTTTTATTTTTATGAATTTATGACTTAAAAAATTTTCATGCATTATTTCGATATTGATAATAAAAAAAAAGAACTTTCTTTAAATGTAAATGAAAAATGGCGGTACAATTTATGTATTAATAAACAATATAGTTTACGTGATATTATGTATTGTAAATATGTTATTATGACGATGTATTTATGAACATTCCTGAAATAAAATATCTGTTCTGTTCTGTTACAATATATATTTATCACACAATTTACCTGTCCATGTATATCACCGCAATTCTTGAAGTAAACCATAAAATCACAGTACTGTTCAACTCCAATATACATAGAAAAAAACATGGGGTGTTTTTTTTGGAAGTATTTGTATACATGCCAGGGCTAGAAATTTCTTATAAAAGCTACTCGTCCTTCCCTTTCCAACATTTTTAATTTAAAATCAAAGAAATATTAAGGTCAGTTTCTTAAATCTTACTCATCCTGACCAAATGTTCTCTCGTCATGGCGAAGCGACGAGTTACATTTTCCAGCCCTGGCATGTATGTTGTTTATTAAATTTTTAAAAGGCAAATTTGGGTTTTGCAAATACTGGCCTCATTTTGAGTGCTATTTCCTGATTTTAAGGTATTAGATCTGTAATGCTCTCGGTAGAAATCGACTAACACCGTGAAACAAATTTTGATCGTCGAGGTTGTTATTCAAAATAAAAAGAAAACAGATCAGAATAACGACTATGATATCAATGATGATCACATCTATCATGTGGGTAAAATATCGATGGGAATTCGCACAACAACACGGAATGTCACATTTGCATAACAAATCTATTTTTTTACACAAACCAGTAACACTCAGATGCAATTTATTATCCTCCAATGTGGTCACAGCCTCTCAGGCCCTATCTTACTATAGCTTTTGGATAGTGATGTGTAGTAAATGTTGGATTAATTTCTATAATATAGCTAGCCAAAAGCTATAGTAATATAGGGCTTGTGAGGAAGACGGACAAAACACCCTTCGGACAAAACCCCCTACACTGTTTTTAATAGAGTGGACAAAACCCCCTACAACAGTTTATCAGAGTGGACAAAACCCGCCACACTTCTCTTTACAGAGTGGACAAACCCCCCTACATCATTTTTTCTTAGGCCCTCCGCCAGGTTATCTAAAAATTTGGTCAGCAGCTTTTCTCCGTTATATAGTATGCAAGTCACGTGACCAAGCACCTGTTAAGGAAAATTGTTACTATATTTAGCACACATCGCTGATCTGAAATTCGTTTGTGTTGTGTGATTTGACCTGAGGGGAAAACACAGCTGGGTGCCAATTAACGAGCTAATTACCTTCTTATTTGGGAAAAAGGACAGTGACACTGATTGGCAAAGATATATTAGCTGTTGAAGCATATTAAAGGAAGTTAAATATATGGAGAATTTAAGGAGAAGTGTTTGCAAACGTTTTAAGACTTTCGCCAAATGGAATTTCTTTGGGAAAATCACTCATACCCTTGGAATTGGGAAATTTACCATCATAAAGCTACTTTCATTATTTCACCTTTTTTATATAGTACTGACCATACTTATGAAAGATCAGTATGGCTCTATGATAAAACTAACTTTGTGTTGTTAAAAAATAATAGTCAATTTTGATTGCCAGTGTCTGTCAAACTGTAATTTAAATACATGTGAACTGTTTACAGAATCTTTTATGAAAATTATAAAGGAATGATTACCATCTAAAATAATAACTGTACGTCCTGATGATTAACCAAGGTTTGATTCAAAATTAAGGAAACTTTGTCGTATAAGAGATAGACTTAAATCTATTGCAGTAAAATCGGGCAAATCAAAAGACTGGGATAAATATAATACTACTCGAAATAAAAAATATGCCAAAGAACATTTCTTTAATAATTTAGAGTTAACACTTAACGATTTACAAACAAATGACAAATGAAGTTTTTGGAAAATTATTCGCTATTTTGTCAAAGGAAATAATTCGTCATCAAGTATACCTCCTTTAAATGATTTGATTAATGATATTTTTTTTACATATAACAAATCAGAATAAAGCTGACTGACTTAATGATTATTTTGCTTCAATATCCACTGTGAACGATACTGGTGTTGTTTTACCTGATATTTTATACAAAACTAATAATTCCCTTTCACATTTTATAATAACTGAGGATGATATATCTGAACTTATTGGTATTTTACCAGTAAATAAGGCCTGCGGTCATGATATGATCAGTCACAGAATGCTGAAATCTGTGTCGAAAGCTATTTCAAAACCACTTTCAATTTTATTTAACCGATCTTTAAGTGAAGGTATATATCCCGATTTGTGGAATATTGCAAATGTCACTCCTATTTTTAAAAAGGGAGACAAGTCATTGGTGTCAAATTACAGAACTGTGTCTTTACTTAGTTGTTTCGGAAAACCTTTTGAAAGGCTCGTTTTTAAGAATATGTATAAAAATTTTCTTGATAATAATTTGATTTATAAAATACCAGTCAAGCTTCTTGCCAAATCACTCTACTACTTATCAATTTATAGACATATATCATCACATTTGTCAAATCGATCCCAACGGGTAGTTTTTCAGGGTACATATTCCAATTTAAAATCTCTTAATGCAGGAGTGCCTCAAGGATCCGTTCTTGGACCTTTATTATTCTTAATTTATGTTAATGATATACCTAACAATTTACTCAGTTTAACACGTTTGTATGCTAACGACAGTTCATTATACTATTCAGCCTCATCAGTAAGTGATATTGAAGGTTTAATTAATCATGATCTTTTAATAATATCCCAGTGGGCTAAACAATGGCTAGTAAATTTCAACCCTAACAAAACCGAAGCTATGTTTTTTTCTTTAAGATATTACAATTATTTACCTTATATAACATTTAATAACGTAGAAATTCAATTTGTAGAATCTCATAAACATCTAGGTGTAACTTTAAGTAAAGACGGAAAATGGACCGATCATGTTGATAATATTTTAAAATCTGCTTCAAAAACAATAGGTATAATGCGTCGCCTTAAATACTCACTCGGTCGAAATTCCCTCAATCAAATTTTACATTTCGTGTGTTCGGCCAATTCTTGAATATTCCTCTCAGATCTTGAACAATTGCACTGATCAAACATCGAATTCACTCGATAAATTAAAAAATGAAGCTGCACGTAAAGTCACTGGCTTAACCAGATCAGTATCTATTGAAAATGTATATATAGAATGTGGATGGGAAACTCTTTCTTATCGCAGAACATTACAGCAATATTATATATCCCTTTTTCAGCTGTGCTCCGCAGACTAAGTACTAAAACTATTTTATTTATTGATATATTTATCTGTTACAGTAGCTTAAATATGGTTTTACATAATATTATTCATTCCCACTGTTGTTGTTATTGTTATGTTATTATTGTTGTGAAGAATTACTTTACTGCGGCCAAGGAATTATATACAAGTCCTTGCTGCGGCAAAGTTGGTATCCTTGCTGCGACAAAGTAGGTCCCTCTTCAATCGTACATACTCGGTCAATTCCGTTATCCATCGGTATTAGACTCAATTAGGATAATTGGCGAGGTGGTCCGAATGGGTCCCTCTTTTTCAAGTTGAAAGGTAGGCGACTCCTACAGCAACCAGTTAACCTATTGTTACAGTATGTAGTTATTCCCCTTATATATATATAGTATCGTTTTAGATTTTGACTTTACTTTGCGACTTATTGATAGCATGATATAAGCGTAAAATATAAAATAAATGTTCTCTCTGCGCCATTCAAGCTGTCACCATCCAGCACCGGAACAATCGTTCAACAACTTTAGACAGGTTCAAGCTTCTAAGCCCGGGGTTTCAAACGAACTCTCATAGTGTCTTACTTGGGTAGCAACAGATCCTTATATGATATGCAAGCCCGGCAGGTTCCAGGTATCTGGGCGCACCCCCACCCCCACCACACATACAGATTTTGATTTATATAATGCATTGCGTGCGTTCCGCGGGAGTTTCCAGGAGATATAATGATGAAAAATAAGATGTAAAACCCAATTCTGTGGAGGTGTGGCGTAATGGCAATAAACAATACTAATAGTATCATCATATATACACTGTAATTAGAAAAAACAAAACAATATACTATATTATCAGTTTTACCATTGGAAGAGGCGTACTTCTTCATTATGTGAAGCAGTTGTGAGGATAAGTGGTGCAGTAGAACTTCGTTGGCTCGAACACGGATGGCTGGAACACGGATTTCTCGAACAAGGATGACTGGAACACGGATGGCTGGAACACGGATGGCTCGAACACGGACTGATCGAACACGGATGCCTTTAACACGGATGCCTTGAACTCGGATGGCTCAAACACGGATGGCTGGGACACCACATGTAGCTCGAACCAGTTATTCTGTCCGAATTTCTATTTCGATGTATACACATGTACATGCATGGTATGACGCTGAACAATACTTGGCTCAAACAACCCTAAACTCGAACTTATTTGTCCAGTCCCATTAGGTTGGAGCCATCGAAGTTTAACTGTATATGCAAATAATATACAAACACTATCAGAGAGTGAAAACTTTTACAAAAAAAAATCTGCATGAACAACAGAGGCAGAACTAATGGAATAGATCAAAGTAAGCGTCACTTTGTTTATCGTCACTTTCAACAACACCACGGTGATATGACACGCTTATGAGCGCTGCCACACATTTACAAATACAAATACACGATTTTATGCATCGTCGGATACCCACGGGTGTCAATACCGTGATAAATAGAGAGTATCGGTAAAATAAACTCTTGCTATATCGATACGGAATGTTAATCTTACAGGACACACAAATTGATGACGTCATTGTTTTTGCGTTGTGTTAAACCCGCATTTAAAAACTTGACAAGTTGTTAATTATATCAATAAATATAAATGATAAGTATCAAAGAGTCGATTTTCACCAATCAATTTTGGAACTATTTTCTGGTGCATTTACCACAGGTGTACACACATCACATGTAGCACCCCCGTGGTTGCATAGATTAAAGAACTCGAGATTTCAAACACACAATTTTTATTCAGTTATATTTTACAAGTCCGTGTTCTAATATAAAAACAAGTTCCATACATTTTAAACATACAAAAAGTTCTAGTATTAAACAACTAGTCTCCTAGATGTAACCAACATCCTTCATTCTCAACGTTCCCATTCCTTCCCTCCAGATACTAAAGTTCTCGAGTTTATATAGGTTCGAGGAAACAAAAAAGTAATTAAAAGCTGGTGCAATCCTTGTGAAACAAGCATGTGGTAAAATATAATAAACAATATAATCAATCAAGTTAGTCTGCCTGCCTGTCTACCTGCCTACCTGCCTGTCTGTCTGTCTGTCTGTCTGTCTGTCTGTCTGTCTGTCTGTCTGTCTGTCTGTCTGTCTGTCTGTCTGTCTGTCTGTCTGTCTGTCTGTCTGTCTGTCTGTCTGTCTGTCTGTCTGTCTGTCTGTCTGTCTGTCTGTCTGTCTGTCTGTCTGTCTGTCTGTCTGTCTGTCTGTCTGTCTGTCTGTCTGTCTGTCTGTCTGTCTGTCTGTCTGTCTGTCTGTCTGTCTGTCTGTCTGTCTGTCTGTCTGTATATAAGGTGTCATTTTAAAAAGAAAAGCGCGTGCGTGAGCACTGGATTGTCATGTGTGTAAATATACCGTAATAAACGCTACCATAGAAAATACGCGCATACAAATTTACACGGAAACAATTTCACCACTTTATCAATAATCACGAGGATTTGTATAAAATTCTTTTGAAATTTTTTTGTACAAGAGTATTTACATTTTCTAGGCTTTCAGTACTAACAATCTAATCAATTAGTACATTTACATTGTTCAAAAACAGATGCTTGTGTGCAAACGATGAAAAATAAAAGTAGAGAAAGGAGCATTTAAACTATTTTCATCCGATAAAAGAAAGATCAGTTTTCAGTCAAAAGTACAATTATTATTTGGTGTTTTTTTTTATTTTCATTCTCCATTACATAACATGTTTAACATAAACAATATACTAGCAACATGTATAACATTTACATAACGTAATATTTTATACGATAGCTATATATAAAAAGCAGTTTAACATAATCTCGAATTTTTGTTAGTATTGTTCCAAGTGACAATCACTGACACACAATAATAAAAAGAAAAGTTCAACAAAACAATTGCACTTCCACTTTAGGGTAACAGATTTTTTTTCTATAAAGAATGACATATTTAAGTTTAATTTTATAAGGCAGCAAACAAGTTTTAAATAATTTTCTATTAAAGTCGTTAATAACATTCTTCAATTTGACCAGTGCACAAATAATGTTATTAATCATCCAATTGTATAACATTTAAACTTATTCCTATGGATACGGATCCCTATCACTTATCAACTTCGAGTTGAAGTTATTTAGAAAATATAAGTAAATATTCTATATTATGTTAAAGGGAGTATATCGGGGAAAACGCTATCAAATGTCTTAAAAAATAAATTGATTATTAAAATGGATAAAAAGCATCCCATTATCGATAATAAATAAAACCCGAATGGTTTGATATGTCAAATCCATTAAAACGTGACAAAATCTATATTTAAATTGGAGTGGTAAACTTGAAACGAAATCCCCATTCTTAAAATAGACAGCACTTAAATACTGCTTGACGTCATTCGGACTCTTTCTGAGATGAAACAATTTACCTAACTATTCTTTCCTGGGTTCAGAAAAGGTTAACCAGTACTATAGCACACCCATCTCTACAAGTAACTGATAACTTTACCACTTGGATCAGTGGTGAGAGATGAATGCCAATGAGGCGCAATGTCGTATATCGATCGTCACGGAGAAATGGGCAGGTCGGGATTCGAACGCTGCCACACTGGAGTATCATGCTGCAGACAAGAATGGTATATACCGAGTCACACTGAACTACCATTCGACTGACCAGACCTAGAAATATTGAGCGCGCCAAGAGAGGAAGCTTCTAGTACCCTTTCAAATATTATGTATGATCCGGCTGGGATTCGAACCCACGACCTTCTGCATTAAATGGTGTTTTGTGTATATACGTTTGACCTCATATATTGAATTAACGCAAGGATACCATTAAAATTGTTTGTGTTGTGGAATAGTAATGCGCATGGACTGATAATTGAATTATGTCTAAATTCTATCAACATCTAATGTTCACATTATGTTTCAATATATAGTACTCGTATCTCTACCTGGGTATTAAAGGACGGTAATGTCCAATGAACGGTTCCCATTATTTCTAAATGAATATCAAGTCAGGAATAGTGTTTTTGAAAAAAATATTGGAAAGAAAAATATATTTGAAAAAAAAAACCCAGATCACCGTGCAAATTTCCTTCTCAGTTCTGTAAACCAGATTCATTCAGTTTCCAAACTGGCGAAAATTTGAAATGTTTCGGAGATGTTCAACACTCGTGAGTTCACATGGCCTGTAATGTAGGAAAACATGCTAGCTCGGAAAGTGCATGGTAAACGTGCTAACGGTATTGATCTGGCAATTTACTTTTTGTTGAAAGGGATGGAATTAATTACCTATAAACTATATATTGATGTATAATCCAACAGTAGATTAAATAACACTCAAGGATCCACGTCGTTATTGTCATAGGATGGAATAAAAATAAAACTTAAAGCCGTATCATCAATTGTGTTCTTGAAGTAAACAATTCATTAGGTCTAATATTATATCATAAGAAAGTAGTTTGTAGATCAGTGTAGTTTACCAAATTTACTAAAGTTACCTCCCATTAACCAGCTCGAGCGTTACATCACTGCACGACACATTTTTCCCCCCCAGCCATATTGAATATTACAGACGCTATTTATATCCGTGAAATTATAATAACCATTTTGTCAGGAAATATATAAATATACCTGCAGAAGATCGTATCAGATCAGAGTGATTGATTATAATAATAAATGAAGATTAGAAGAGATCCCTTGTCTTTATAAAATATTGCCATTTACTTCTGATTGGTAGTAACCGCTGACGACAAGAAAACAGGTGTTAGGAAACATCTGATTTACGATTATCGAGTATGATCTATAAAGTTTATTAATAAGTATTGACACTGTGCAAATATTTAACTACACCAAAGATAATCAAACTTTCAATCACCAACAGTACCTCAGGAGGTCTTTGATACCAATTTCAAAACAAAAGTTGGCATATTATCTTCCTAATTTATAATGAACTATTGTTTCATCAATATGTTCTCTAGCCTCGTAAGATTTTCGTTCTTCTTCAAGCAATTTCCATTCCTTCAAGCATCCGTTTTTTTTTAACATAGACTAAACCTTTTTATCTCCGATTCGCTGAACTAGTTTTGTAATGTTGCCTTTACTTTTTTGAAATGGGTTGAACTTCATTTTCAACATATTTCAGTTTATAATATGACACTTTCAGTTTTATTGATGGAGGAAGATCTCAGAATGAATCTGAGTAGAACCACCGTCTTTCAGCAAGTAACTGGCAAACTTTCTCACATAAAGTTTTTTGGAGCAAGCAGTACTCGAATTTAAGTAAGTGATCTTGAGATGGCACCATAGAGACTCGGTCACGGAGGACACCTTTTTGGTTATTTTGTTGTTACGCAAGGAGAACACATTATTTTGGATAGCAACATCATTTGCAATCAATGCTGTTGTTGTTGTTTTTATAGATGATAATGATGATGCTGCTACTGATGATGATGCTGGTAATGGTAGTGGTTATGGTGGTTGTGATGCTATTATACCATCACCCTTGCGTTGATGTTCTATTGATATATCACCGCTGATTCAAATGGGAAAAGTAGAAAAAGAGCGAGTAAGTAAACTGTTAGCACTCCATGGCATAAAATGGCGCTAAATATTCAAATAAATCAATCAAACTTAGTTTCTTCAATCTCAGTCTCATTGCAAATTGCTCGGTTTATCCAGAGACATATACAATTTACTACTTTGATCTCCCAATTATAATGATTGAAAAGTTTTTATCTTATTTTTACAACAATTGATACTGTAAAATATGGTAAATCCATCATTTAGTGCAAATGTCGCCAAATATAAGTTACGTACCAATTAAAAATATTGACTAAAACGTATCGTTTAAATTTAAAATAAAAACATTTCATAAAAAAATGTCTTTTTAATGCTCTCATGTACAATGCATTGAAGCTTTTTTTTAAATTTGATATGCTGTTAAAATATTTTAATAGTAAAATGTAACTGTCCCGTCACCATGTGAACAATATTTAATTAATGGTTATCAGGCGATGATGGGTACAATACACATTCTGGCTGGATCATAGGTGTAACTTTGTACTAGCAGAAATAACACCAAAAATGGTTTCAACACGGTAAGCGTGTTGATGCTTCTGCAGTATAATACAGTACTTCTGTGTTGTGGTCACTTGCAGTGCAGCAAATGACTTAATAACAGGATAGGTCACTGGTATAGAACATTGAATTCTTACTTTGATACACTATATACATTAATATTTCTTTTTAAATAAACTAGTGAAATAATGTGAAACTATCCCTATTTTTACATGTTTACTCTTAAAATTGAGTATTCACGGTAAAATGCTCAGAATACACTGTTAAGTCGTGTGTGAAACTTTGTGTGTCTTATTCAGATTTTTTTAAATATCCGTCGGTTTAACGAAAATTTCTGAAAATTGGACATATAATAACGTAAATATAGATGTTTTTGATGATTTTAATTATCTATGTTTTTTTTTAATTACACAGGGACATTTGCTTTAAATCAGAAGTATCTTAATGGTAGGCAGGCAGGTAGGCAGGTAGACAGGCAGGCAGACTAACTTGATTGATTGATTGATTGATTGATTGATTGATTGATTGATTGATTGATTGATTGATTGGTTGATTGATTGATTGATTGACCAAGACAACCTGCATTTAGTGTTACCTAAGTGGCAGCTACGTAAAGTATTACATTTTCAACAAAGAATCCACAAACGTTAATATTGTAATACTTTATATTAATCTTCCAATCCCGTGATCCCCGTGTTGTACACGCATATATATACGTTCCAGAAATGCTCAACTAATTGTATAATTGCTCTTGGAATTGTATGGTTGCTATAATGTTGTATTTTTTTGTTACAATTTATCCATTAAATAAAATCGAACACACGAGCTATAAAACCATTTCCACGAGTCCACAAAAGTCGATAATAAATAATGTCCCCGAGCCTCCCAGTGTTCCGTGTTTGTTTGTCCCTGCGTCAGAGAAGCCTTCTATATTGCCTCCATTAATTGACTTATTCATAGAAATCACGGCGGCAAGATTTACTTTTGGAATTAAGTGATGTTCTATGTAAATATGCGCAGATCAATAAGCGCGAACAAATCAGACATGTTTACGTAATGAGCCAAATGACTGCTTTACCAGAGTTTCCGTAATAATGCACCCGCCCACACAAATCTGGCTTTAATTGTAATGGATTGTTTCAGTGGATAAATAAAGCTTTGTGATGTATTTATATATAACAATGCATTTCTTGGCAACATTTCGTCAGTGATGGAATTGTAATTTAGCAAGTTACAGTGCTACTTTCTTGTGAAATTATGTTTTATTGCGAATAATTGATTGAATATTTAGCGTCATTTTATGCCATCGAGGGCTAACAGACGATCAGTTAACCTAACCGCTGTTTCCTGGGATCCTGAAAGATTAACCAGTACTCGAACACACCCCATCGCCGCAAGTAACTGATAACTTCTCGACTTGAATCAGCGGCGAATGACGAATGATAATGAGACACAATGTCGTATATCAATCATCACGGAGACTGTTGCCGGGCGGAGATTCGAATAAACGAACACGTACAGACAACTACTGTAAATGCTGGGACTACATGGTTAAATACGGCAATAGCGGTGGGGGGGGGGGGGTGGGGGGGGGGGTTGCGTGCGGTCAACTACTGTAAATGCGGGGACTACCTGGTTAAATACGGCAATAGCGGGGGGGGGGGGGGGGGGGGAGGAGGGGATGCGTGCGGTCAACTATTGTAAATGCGGGAACTACATGGTTAAATGCAGCAATATCGGTTGTACGTACAGTCAACTTCTGTTAATGCAGGGACCATATGGCTAAATACGATAAAAACAGTGACACATGTGGTTAAATACACATTTTTTTAAAAAAGAGACGGTCTGTATGGTTAAATACGGTAATTACAATGCGGCCGATACAAATAAATACGGTAATGTTATCAGCACTCTAATGTTTTTCTTGTATTACAGTTCGTCGAAATCTAAACAAATGGAAAATGATCGAAGTGACCGAAAATCGATGTTAGAAACAGAAATGAACGGAAATATGTGGAAATCAAACACAATAGTTCACCATTGAGTTAAGCTGATCGTATTTCTTGTATGTAAATAGTGGGATACCACGTCATTATGCTCTGCGACATTGGCACTTGTCTTTACGCTAATGGGAAGGATAATTTACCATAAAACTCCGGTTACAAGTTCTGTTCTGGGAGTGCACTACTTACCGACAACATTTTCTCATAAAAAAGAACAATCCATCAATTTATCTTGATAGCTTGCGCCGACTGTACAGCGGCCATTTTTGTTTCGATCTGATTCGTATGTTACCGTTATATTTGTAAGGCATGGCATAGCTCATGGGGCTATCTGTTCAGTTTTAACTTAATCGTTTAAAATATTCGCTTGTTTTGAGAAAAATATACATTCAAAAATGTAAGAAAATATATTTGAGTATACACATAATTGCTATCCTGTGTTTTGCATAACAAACTTCGTTTTCATAAAATAGTATAGAAATACTCGTCAGTATACACTAGGAAGTACTAGTTTATGAGAATATATAGATTATTCATGTCCTTGGTTTGCTGGTATATCAAACGGACATATACAGCAATTTTGGGGGAAACGTCCCTTTAAAATTTATATACATATATTTCTGATCTCTGTTTATCTACTTTGTGCAAATATGAATTTAAAGTACATCAATATTTGATACCATTCTTATATTTTGAAATGGGTGTAACCATGGTAACAGGAAGGATGGAAGATAACCTATTATCAGTTTGAAGAAAACAGCGTTTTTTTAAAAAAATGTTGTTTACACTAGCTGTCTGCTATTTCTACCATGTTATACAGTAAAAAAGGCTTAAACTGATACAATGTATAGCATTGATTTTCACGAGTCCTTGTATGTAGCGTAAGTAAACCATGGTTTAGTGTCATTCCTCATTGTCTACTGAACCCCACCCGACTGCGTCTCGTGCAGTTAGGCAGAAAGGAATGTCACAAAACAATAGTGACACATTAAACATGAGGATATCAATGATATATATATATAACTTTACCTATAAAACTTCTGTATACAAAATCAGTTTTTTACCAATATTTTCACGTTTTTCATGAATCCATATTTTTCCCATCAATAACAGATGTAACCGCCGTTGACTGGAAAGAAAAAGAAATACACCTAATAACCGAAAGACACCTAGATTTAGCTATTTAAGGCAAATATGGTCATGTTTATATGAATTAAGAATTGTTTTGCAAAAAAATAAAAAAATAAAAAAACTTTTTAAAAATGTACGATTTGATGCGTTTTACCCAATATTTTAGTCAATTACGGTTATTACGAGTTACTTCCCTTGATTTCGATTATAACCGAAATATACTTATTTTTTTCAAATTTACGTAGGTTTCTTTGTTTAAACATCAGTAATGGTTGACCAAATGTATTATTAGTATAAATTTAGTTGTTGTTGAGTTATGTTAATGTATATTTCTATTCTGATAGCTATAATTCAAGTGTATTTCGGTATTCCCGGAGTTGTCTTTTCTACCGTAATGCGCAGGTTCATTTGATAAATAAATATAGCAACAATATATATATCCGGTAAAAAGAATATTTAATAAATAAATAAAGGTGAATGTTATATTCTTGACTGTGTTTATTTATTTTTTATAACAAAACTAATAAATATAGCAGCAGTATATATACATATCAGATAAATAAATAAGGATAGTATAAATGAATAAAGTTATAACAACAAACAATTATATGTTTGTTTAATCTTATTGTAATCATTAATATGAAAACCTATTAATAAATATCAATAAATAAAATTATTCACTTATATGATTAGTACAATTATTTTGTTTAAGAATGTATGAAATAAATTATCAAAAATGCACATATCTCATTTTTTTTCACCAACCAAATATGATATACATCTTTGTAATATATAAAGTAATTTAAATTGCAAGTGCATAAAACAAGCGGAAAAGGAAATAAGAACACAAACAATTAAATGTTAATTGATCTTTATTACGACACCAATGTAATATATGAAATGTGACAATACGTAAATAATGTATAGATAATATAGAAGAACTATTACAAATAATATATAAATGAGACATTGACAAGAAATAAAGGTACAGTTGGTAAACGTTATCACAGTCAAAAGTGTTCATCTTTAATTATCCAGTTAAAAAACATGAATATAATGTAGATCGAATGTAAATGTATGTAAACCACTGTAAATTGATTGATAACAGTAATATTAATGATGATAAATATATATTGTAAAAGTTCGTCCCAATAGTACAATAATTTACCAAGTGTACACGAAATAAGAAGGCACTTGGTACCTTATTGCACCAATGGGGCGAAAAAATGGTACATGCGGTAAACGTTATCACAGTCAAACTTTAAGTATCAAGTTAAGAAAACCTGAATATCGAAAGTAAATGCATGTTAACCACTGTAAATGTATTAATATAATATATAAAAGGTTGCACGAAAATAAAATGCATGAAAGACTATCCACTTCATCAATACATAAAACACAAATATGAATGAATATTACAGTTAGATATATTACATTAAAAAAATCCCGACACTAGCACTTAAGTACGTATTTGATACAGTGCATTACCGCCTGTCGTGGAGAGGCACACAGCGGATTCTCAGCGTATGCACTGCATCAGTACAGTAAGTGTGTGATAAATCGGTTAAAAATATGTATCGGTATGTTTTAAACACAGTCTCTTATAATTCTTTATAGAATGGGGTGGTTGTTTGTTAGATATACTAATTTATATAATGTTAATACTGTGTATTTAAAATGATTCTACTTAAATAAATAGATATATATATAATTTCTATATTTCCCACTGGAGTCACCGGGTTTTAACAACACAAACGCGTATTTTCTTATTTTCTAATGGTATCGTGTTTTGTTGAATGTTTAATGTAACCTATAAAACAAACACGAAACACCACTAAATTGTAAAAACATCGCCAACAATGTAACGTATTCTAAAGAGACGATGTCATAAAATCATTGATCACACGTTTAGGACACTATTGATTGAATAAAGAGCTAAGTCGTGGGAAATTAAAAACGATACTTGTGTAAGAAAATGTCAGCCCCAATAGCTCAGTGGGTAGAGTACGAGACTTATTGTCCCGGGGTTGCGGGTTCGATTCCCAGGGTCGGCCAACTAAATTACTAACAGTTATTCGGATGGGTCTTTGTGACAGCGCTAAACATCAAACACGCTTAAGAACCAGAAGGAACTTACGATGGGTTTCTATGTGTCTAACAAACCTAAAAATACTAACACTCTTCTGGGTGCATCGCCTATATGGGAAACCGGTGGCGATGTAAAATAAGCTTATATACAACAAGAAATGATGGGTCTGATAAAAGATTAAACTGCTTCGACAGTGGAGGTATATGGTGTTTACTAACCTCTTTGTGTGATTCTGTTTTTTAAGCCATACCCCACAACAGGGAATGTCCCATGTTGGACTATTTCAGGTATTTCACTGGCTTATCGAGAGAAGTTACCCCCACCCACCGCCACTCTTGATATCGACCGTTCATCACTTACCTGGCTAAACCGTGATATTTGGTTTACATAGAAATATAAAGGAGAAATTTAATTTTATCGTTATAACTGTTTCATTATTAAATTGCCAACCTATTACAACGTCTAGTCATTTAGTTAAAAATATAACCTTTATTATGATAAAATAAAAATTGAAATAAGCTTCTTTTTTAGTTTTATAACAGCATATATGGTCCTTATATGTTATATATAAAAAATACCCATAACACGTTTTCGGTCAATTTTAAGGTCTTATAAACCTTAGATGTGATTTTTTTGCCAACCTATTACAACGTTAACGTTTATTACAAATACAATTCTCTTTACGATGATATTTATATTAAAAAAATATGATAATTGCATCCTGCTTCCATTTTGATTTGAAAATGAGATAAAATGTAATTCGGATTTATTTTCTGTGTACCCAATGTACAGAGTATTATTGTACCCAATTAAATACAGCATGTATGTCGCTATAGTAGCCGGCTATATGCAATGCAGATGTATTTCAGCTCAGAAATGTTTATAAACACATGGTGATATTGCAGGTTATGTGTACTAGGTTAAAGTGTTCGTGTTTATTATGCATTTTATTTATAGTATAAAGCATAGATTTTTTTTTAATTTCATATTTTTACTAAAGAACTTTCAAAAAGCTTCAAATTCAAGTACATTTCTATTGTAATCCAAAACATTATTTAATGGTTTATATTTTCGCACAAATTTATATTTTAATGTCTTTGTTATGAAATAAGTCAGTGGACATAGAAAGAAAATTGATTAAAAGAGTATGTATAATTGGAGTACTCAATTTATTTATATCACTTGATTCTTAAATATCAAAACCAGTGATTAGATAACAATAATACATTACGCGAGGCATATTAATTAAATAAAGAGATTTAATAATGTAATTGGTTGATAATAATGTTAATACAGCATTATTAGCATATCATTGTTTTCAATTACTCAATTAATAAAAAAACATCTCAACATATGTGAAAATGTTGCTTATCAGTTCTCAACTTGAATGATCTGATCAAAAACAATAATCATCTTTTTAAAGATATTTTTAAATATGCGTAAAAGTGCTCTTTTTCTTCTCCATCTTATTGATTAAAAACTTAGTTTATTGCAGTTTTTAGAATAAAGATTAGCAATATTGGAGCTTTATCATGTCAAAAAATTGTGCTTTGTATTGATATTCATGATTTATGTTTTAAAATGTCTTTTATAAGTCTTTTAGAATGGCTGTGTAAAGTTTAAACGTTCATGTATAATTTATGTTTTGTTATATGATGTGTAGATAAGACGAAAAGAAAAATAATACCTATGAAATGAATGGTGTTTTGCGGCACGAAAATAAAATTATTTAAAGAAATATAATGGTACTAAGATTACTTCCTAAAGTTTGATAATCCGAAATAAATATTTTAACTACAAACATGTTTCATTTTGTGCATGCTAATCTTCGTTTTTTAGTCATCGCATAGATATCGTGTGATTAACTTTTAATACAACTTAGTTAAGATAAACCATTATCAAATGTTTATCAATATTACAATTTTTTTAATTTAAACGTTTTCCTAAGATCAGTAAAATAATATTCAAATCTAATAATCCTTGTACAAAAAAAGAGCACCCCACCCCCTGTCGATGTTTCAAGTCTCAAACAATGCGATAAGCCAGTGTTTATTTATGAACTTGATTAGCCCCACACCCATTCCCGGGAGGCAAAACTTGTAATTTTATTGGGGCTTATAATATAACCTGCTAGAATGTATTTGGGTAATTATATTTCAACACAAGTTTATTGTTCAGCTTTTTAAAATTAGCTATTTGATTTAACATCGATATTCAAATAAATCGATAATAAATTCAAATTTTATAAACAGATAATAAAGTGGGGAAAAAAAGAAATATTAGCGGTTTTCTACAAATTTGTGTATATCTCAATTATACGATTGCTTTATTAATTAAATGCGTTGGTAATATTTCTTTAAACAACTTGTTTTTTATTTAACTTCGTATAGTAGAATTTCGCTGGCTCAAAATGTAAATCTCTACAATAACATAATTGACTTGTTTACAGGTAGAGACATCCATTACAACCAACATCAACCTTGCACTTTACTGCAGTAACGAACGTCTTGATATTGATATGAATGCTTTTTTGTATTGTATTGTTAAATAACTACTTTAAAACATATCGCGTGGTCACTAGCGTGCTAACATGACATGCTCTGTAACAAATATTTTGTGAATGTTTAAGTTTTTACTTTATTAAACATGAAACACTAGAAGGAATATAAAGCTTTAGACAATTGCGGTATTACTAATAAAAGCAAAGAGATTTGTAAAACTGCATGCAATATATCAGATGTTCACATTTGTTAGTCTACTAAAATACTTTAAAGGGACACGCTGCAATTTTCACTTAAAACCATTTCTGAAAAGTATATATAATTATTATGAAAAGTTACATTACCATAGCATATGTTAAGACTATTTTTGTTCCTGAGTTTAAAAAAGTGCATAGCTCTTGTAAATGGTTGAAAAAACATATTTGGCAGATCTTCGACAGCAAGTGTAAAACCGTTGAACATCAATTACATTTAGTTGTACCGAGCCTCGTCCTGTTTTTTAAGCCTTTACCGAACATCGCCCTGTTTTTTTCTAAGCCTCACCTGATGAAGTGGGTAATATTAGACATTTACATGGTATTCTATTTATCATGTCAATATTTCACCTGATAAAGTTGATACAATCAGACACTAACATGGTATTCTCTATATTCATCGCACTAGTTTCCGTTATACGGTGATGAATATTTGTAAATTCCGCACAATTAATTTGTGTCAAATGTTCACACTCTCAAAACTCATTTTGTACAGTTCCTTTTACTTTTATGAATATAAACCTATCAAAGGTGGCAGTACCATAATACTAATGTAACATATTTATCACCACCAGAGCTTTTAATAAGATATATCGGCATTGTACTGATACAGTTGTGAACGATTTTGTAAGTACGGTGATTACTTCTGCGAGTTCCTACCTCATCAGTCACACCTAAACTCAATAACAACAGCGACGGCTGACACAGCTGCAGCCCCCGGCAAAGGTCGCATATTGATAAGCAACGCATTTTGCAATATTTTTTGTACAATAAGTAATAGTTAGTGTTTTATAAACGTCATTTGACTGACAGTATAACGTCATTTGACTGACTCCGAACGGAGCTACGATGGAAGCTAAGATTATTGACGTTTTAAAGTTGATGTTTGTAAAGACCGTTTCTATGCATAGCTCGCGCGGCTTTGTAGTTTGTTCATGACTCGTTCAGAGTAGAATCAAGGGCGGAGTCTGTGCAATGTTATCCACGCGTGCGCAGTGATGACGAACTTCTTAATAATTAAGAATAAACTTAATAATTAAATTATTTTGTAGGCTGTTTTAACAAATAAGAGCGACACAATTTTGAAAATTGAAGCGATTCTATTGGTTGTCAAATGAGGTTAAACACTAATTGATAATTATTGAAAATAAATCAGTTTTATATAAAAAAAATTGATGGCGACTGATTCAAACACATTTTATTGCCATAACACATGTATATGAAAGTAAATAGTATGCTAACCATGCTATACATAAATTGAAAACATATTTTCTGCATAAAAGGCGTCTTCTTCTTTACAAATGAGTTGATCATGTTGCTATAAACAAATATCCCAATTGGGCATGCAACTATGGTCTAAATAATTTTGAGTGTTGGTGCAACACATGCTTGTAAAACAAATCATTTTTATGATAAAAAAGTAAATCATTATGAATTGTCTATATATGCATTATATCATTGTGTTATATTGCTCTGTGACCGTGTGTTCTTATTGCTATACTATGCTGATTTATGAATTTAAAAAAAACTATGGGGGGTATTATCCACCATAATTCAGATTTCTTTATTGTATTTGTTAACTTGATTATCGCAAATAACAATTTTTAATTTCCATGTGTGTAAATTGCCTGTTGCAACTGGATAATTGTAAACTCCATTTACTCAAATGCCAATTTCTAACCTCCGTGTGTATTAGTTTGATTTGCAACTCGTTATTTACAAATTGCAGTCGCTGATCTGTCACCTATTTTCGAAAGTGTGTATAAAATGTACAAGTTACAAGTTTCATCATCTTGATTTCATAGATAAGTCAAAATCTGAAACTTGGAATTTGAAACTTGGAATTTAAAACTAGTTACAAGTTAGTATTATTGATACTTCCAAATTAAGTCGCTAGGTGGTTAAAACCCCGCCACTTTAAAAACGACTGCTACCTACGGTAAGGGAAAAGGAAATCTGAGTAAGCGGGTTTTAGTTGTCAAAAATCAATGTGTTTCCCCAAATGGAGTCACATAGTTGGAACACAATGGTCAAAAATAGCCTTATGTAGCAGCGAAAAGCTCTTTTTCTTTTTACAACGGTATAAAAAATATTTCTTCTACTATGTTTAACGTATATGGATATAAAGGTACAAGGTAGAATGGACCTGAAAATAAGCTTGATAAAGCTTATGGAAATTCATCTCCATCGAGATGTGACAATTTGCAATGATTATTTGTAAATGCATTTGTTCTTTTAATTTCCATAAGAAAACTGAACAAAGAAAAAAGTAAACAGAGATAAAACAAGACGATAGTAAGAATAAATCAATAATTTAAAAAAAAAGTATAAATCGACATTGATGCACTCAATCCAAACGTATATATATCTTTATTTAAGTCTCATCTATGTACAAACATATAAATAAAACATACAGTAACACATACAACGTACATAGCCATTCAATATTAGAATTATAAGAGACTATCGCTATAATATTGACATAAAATATATACAACTATCACAGATTATTCATGCATTATTTTTGAAAAAGATGTATACTATAAAGCATTATACACTAAGAATTGAGACACCGGCGCTAATCTTGGCTCGAGACCTAAAAGATTATTAAAATAACTTTTGTTAAATCGTGAAAGGAAAAATAAATGCAAATGCATCGCTATATAGTCAAAAGCTTTTTAAAAAATATTTTAAAAGATCAGTTATCACCCCAGATCAGATCTGGAATGACCTGATTAGCACCGATTTCTCAACATAATATAAAATTAATTTGTTTTACATTTAAGATATAATACATTATTTATATAAAATATTTCTACGTTTTTGTAGTATTGTAAAACAGGTTTTGGCACATATTCTTATCATATCTTTATTGGAAAAGAGAAACTTCATTTTATTACAGTCATCAAAATTATTAAAGTTTGCATCTATGCTTACTGCTTTAAGCACCAGATCTGTCCTAATATCTTTATAAGAGGCACATTTTAAAATAACATGACACTCATCTTCTATAGCATCATTACAGAAAGGACATAACCGGTCATTCTCATTAATACCCTCATATCGACCAGTTTCTAGTTTTAATGGCGCAACACCAAACGTCGTGTCCAAACGATACAAAAGAGTGGTATAGAAATGAATTTAAGTAATTTAATTTAACAACATACATTCGTTACGCCATATGCATCTAAAAGCTGTATATTTAGTTATTAGGAGGGACTTGGAGCATTTTGATATTTGAGACACAAAATGCTGACTTCCTGCGAACCTGTAGGATAATGACTATATTGTAGTTATATACGTTTTAGTTTATTTCTGACTTATTAACGTTTGCAGACCTAGTTTCCGAAACCGATAACAAAAATCAATTTCCTTTGACCGTTTTTCCGTGACAAGTCGAAATGCATGAACAAATACAATATTTATCACACGTCGGAAAAGATGTGGAACACAGAAAATGCCAATATATACGCAAATTATCAATAATTCTCCAAGAGTGTCGGTATCAACACGTTGCAAACAAAACTTAAGTGTAACTGGAACTTATTTAACATGTTTACCTGTCTCAAATCGCTGTTCACGTTATTTTTTTTCAAAATACAGAAACGGAACTCACTTTTCTCTCCATCAACCTGACACCAAATGAATTATGAAAGCAGCAATCTGATTGCTGCTTTCATAATTCATGTATTTTGAATAAAAACGTGAAAAACGAACATAGTTCTTCGAAAACAATAAAAGCTTAACCATGTTGCAGTCAATACCTGACACCCATCGCCGCAAGTAACTGATAGCTTTCAGCAATGAGAGACGATTGACAACGAGACGCTCTGCCAATCTGTCATATATCAATCATCACGGATTGACAGTGGCCAGGCGGGAACTCGAACTCACGAACCATGGATTGATATTCAGACACGCTACCAGCTGAGCAAACCACAGTAACGAGTACACATAACTGTAATTATTTGTAGCAACATGACGGCGTGGGACAACGTACACAAGATATTACCTTCAAAGTAATGTAGTAAGAAGACAATCGGAACATCGTTCGCCCATTTCCGGCCACGTTCGAAATAACGTCGGAAATGGCCGAGCGATGTTTCAATTAAATAAAAGCGTGACTTGATTCTGCTGACACAGACTACAAAAGAATTGTAAAATAGTTTAACCTACTTTACACGACACGCACTTACGTTAACTATCGTGTTTCTTCTGTAAACTATGACATAAAGGTAAAGATGGCCTTAGTGTACTTGATTGAAATGCGTAAACATGTAGGGATATACCTCAACAATACAAATCCACATTTCGTTCTTAAAAATTGTGCATTCTTTTGTGAATACCGAGTGTCAAAATGTAGTTCTTCAAATTATCTCCCGCTGCAGTGAAATGCGTTTGCTTTGAGAAGTTTAATAGCTCTTAACTGAAAGCATTTCTATGACGTGTTTGTTACAATATGTACACTTCCTTTTCGGTAAAAAAGAACTTTATTTAAAAAAAAAACATCTTTTTTTTTGTTTTCAACTATAAATAATCTAAATTCAGAAGAAAACTATTAAATATTTGATAGTTGGAAAGTCTACATTTTAGCAGCTTCACATTTGTCATAAGTATTAACTTCAGGCACAGGTTCAAAAGAATAATTAAAGAAATACTAAAAGAGTCACCCGAAATTTCGGCCGTATATGTTGAATTTTCCTACCAGTCTCTGTAGTTAAGTCAATGGTCTGTGCCACTTTAGGTGTAACCCCACCATTGATTTTTGTTCTTTATTCTATAGTAAATAATAAAAGTTTGAAGGCTTGTCATTCATAGAGGGTCCCAAATGAAAGAAGTGAAACCTACATTTTACTGTTTGTCAACCTCTGCACTATCAAAATATGATGAGAAAAGTAGGGGTCATGTGTCATATAAGAGATTTTTTTTCTCCTCAGTGTGTACACTGGTGACAAAGTGAAAGTAGACTTCCGAAATCATGAATTTTTTTTCTAAATTCGCAATTCAAACATGACAATGCTATCAAAATGTTCAAAATACATCAATAATGCCATTCAAATAAAAAAAATGAGCATTAAAAATAGGAAAATGCATTTTTAAAGAAGAAGAATTGAGGATTATTTACAACCGCCATTATGCGACTACCCCACGGAAGCACTTCCTTTTTGCAATGGTGGCACTATGCCTATAAGGAAACTCTTCTTTTTTTAATTTCATAATTACCTCATTTTTGCTAAGTACTACCAATTTGAAGTAATACTGCCAAGTTGCAGGCATTAAATACTGAAACTTTTGTCAAAATACCACTTTTTACATGATCATTATATACAGGCGCGAGATGTTGACCGACATGCAATTTTGATGTGTTCGACTAATTTTACCCAAAAAATTTTTTTTTTACCTAATTCCATTAAAATTTTTACACCAAAACAGTCTCATGATACACTGAAGACATTATCTTACCAAAATACATTATTCAATACAATGTACATGCTAAAAATTGCACATTTAAATCATCCAAAATAAAAAATCTTCAAAATTTTGTGATTTTTCATGAAATTTCAATGTAAATATGCACATATATGCTTTATTTGAGGCATACACTTGCCAAAATGTGTTTTTTTATGAAGCAAATGTCTCCAATTTGTCATTTAATACTATGAGAGTGTAGAAAAGAGGTTATTTTACCTACAATTAACATTTTGGAAAATCACCCCCATTTCACTCAAGTCTCTCTTATAGGTGTAACCCCACCATTGATTTTTGTTCTTTATTCTATAGTAAATAATAAAAGTTTGAAGGCTTGTCATTCATAGAGGGTCCCAAATGAAAGAAGTGAAACCTACATTTTACTGTTTGTCAACCTCTGCACTATCAAAATATGATGAGAAAAGTAGGGGTCATGTGTCATATAAGAGATTTTTTTTCTGCTCAGTGTGTACACTGGTGACAAAGTGAAAGTAGACTTCCGAAATCATGAATTCATACCCCAATTTCCAAGCATCATTTTTTTTTCTAAATTCGCAATTCAAACATGACAATGCTATCAAAATGTTCAAAATACATCAATAATGCCATTCAAATAAAAAAAATGAGCATTAAAAATAGGAAAATGCATTTTTAAAGAAGAAGAATTGAGGATTATTTACAACCGCCATTATGCGACTACCCCACGGAAGCACTTCCTTTTTGCAATGGTGGCACTATGCCTTTAACGTTTTGGCTCGATGTGCCGTAAAGCATACCACACTAAGCGACATTCGAATATCTGTAAGAATTCCAATATTACCAACATGGCGAGCAATGTCCACACCCTCCAGTAAGGAGAGAAAATCGATCGGTGACGGAACAGAACGGATTTCGTGTCACCTAAGCACACTCTGTCACAACATCCACCAGTCGAGGATCGTATGTGGTCGCATGTTTGATTTGTGATGTATTGAACCTTTATCGTCTATGAGACTGTGGACCAAGAAGGCATTCACGAAGGTGCGATAACAGTTGTAGATGTGATTAAAGATACGGACGTGTGTGAAAATATCAAATGATACAGCGGATTTTGGCTGACATTACTCCAGGTGTGATTATCACTAATACTATTGTAAGACGGGATACATTCAAGTAATTGTCAAGATAAAAGCTAGTGACCCAAAATTTAGGTTAAGTGCACTGACGTTATTATAACATATTTTATGTATAGGTGTTTACTTTTAAATTTGGATTAATACCAGGTAAGTCGGATATTTTTGTAACTTGTAATATGTCTTCTTTTATGTCCCGCTATTCAATGTTGTGTGTTTATATATACTCGTATCAGTGGTAACGGAGACTTCAGAGTTACACTGGAGAATTCAGTTGATGGGGACAGGAGGCTAGGCCATGATAACCTGAAGTTCGATACATGTTTAATACTTCATTTAGAATAGTGTTTGATCATGTTCTCTATAAATATTATGTCTAATAACACGTCCCTAATCAGGTAATGTCTATGGTACAGTGATATAAACAGTGTATACAGAAAACAGATACTATATAGACTTCAGGTTCCACGCGCGCGCACGCACACACATGCACACACACACACACACACCGTTTTTTAACTCTTTGGTGAACTCCTTTGAACATTCCAACATTATAGGGTTCAAGATAGCGAACCGACGTGACATTCAGATAAAATTTTCCACAATAACTTTGTTTTAATATAATATATTAAATTGAGTTGGACACAACAGAGTACAGATACCTCTAGAAAAACAGAGTACAGATACCTCTTAAAAAACAGAGAACACATACCTCCAGAAAACAAAGTGCATATACCTCTAGAAAACAAAGATCACATACCTCTAGAAAACAAAGTACAGATATCTCTTGAAAACAATTTACAAATACGTCTGGAAACAACAGTGCATTAACCTCTATAAGATACCACTTTAAATAAAGTAAAAATACCTCTAGTAAACAAAGTAAAGATACCACTATAAATAAAGTACAAATACCTCTAGAAAAAAAAGTATAGATATCTCTTGAAAACAATGTTCAAATACGTCTGGAAACAACAGTACATTTACCTCTATAATATACCACTATAAATAAAGTACAAATACCTTTAGTAAACAAAGTACAGATACCACTATAAATAAAGTACAAATACCTCTAGAAAACAAAGTACAGATATCTCTTGAAAACAATGTACAAATACGTCTGGAAACAACAGTACATTTACCTCTATAATATACCACTATAAATAAAGTACAAATACCTCTAGTAAACAAAGTACAGATACCACTATAAATAAAGAACAAATACCTCTAGAAAACAAAGTACAGATATCTCTTGAAAACAATGTACAAATACGTCTGGAAACAACAGTACATTTACCTCTATAAGATACCACTATAAATAAAGTACAAATACCTCTAGTAAACAAAGTACAGATACCACTATATATAAAGTACAAATACCTCTAGTAAACAAAGTACAGATACCACTACAAATAAAGTAAAAATACCTCTAGTAAACAAAGTACAGATACCACTATAAACAAAGTACAGATACCACTATAAATAAAGTACAAATACCTCTAGAAAACAAAGAACAGATACCACTAAAATAAAGTACAAATACCTCTAGTAAACAAAGTACAGATACCACAATAAATAAAGAACAAATACCTCTAGAAAACAAAGTACAGATACCACTATAAATAAAGTACAAATACCTCTAGAAAACTAAGTACTAGTATTAGAGTTTAATATAACATTGATAAGTTCTGTAACTCGAGCGACGACGATAACGACAACAGTAGGACCCACACCATTATTATCTCCCTTGAGTACTCCGGACAGATGAAGGAGGTAGAAATAAAACTTTAGTTCTCTTTTTCTTCTTTTTTCAGGGCTTTGTACTGCAGTGATTTATCTTTTCCTAGCATGAGTTAAATGATTAGTAAAAATGTGATGCTGATACCAGCTTTATGGACAATTCTATGTCATTTCAGAATTGTTGGTTCGAACCGCATCGTGGGCGAATAGTTGACATATTATTACTCTTGAAATTGATAGGTCTCACAAAACCATTGAATTAAAAAAAAACTTGTCAAAATATGCTGCTTTCCCCTTTATAATTGCATATCTTGAACCAGTGAATAATTTGAGCCCAGACACATGCTGCAGATTTTTTTTCGCTGTGTTTTGGACATAAATGTTACAATGAAGCTCTATGGGAAATGTAATAGTGGTGTGAGACGAGTAACAATACATGTAACTATAAACAAATATTGAAACATCACGATCAAGTTACCCAAAACATTTGGCTCGCCATTAGGAAGTTATCGTTGCATTTCAAAATAATGCATTATATTAAACATCATTTTTTTTATCATTCATTACAAATGTTTTAAAGAATTTGTTTTGAATTAATAGAGATTGATTCATTTAAAGTTCAACATTCAACGCGGCGGTAGTGTAATGGATAAATTGCTGACCGCTCACACCAGAGGTTGCGGGATCGATACTCCGTTCAACCCGATACATCTCACAAAACAACACTGACTCAAAGCGGTTCATATAAGCTCTGAGCTTCGTCGCAACCGAGCTCAAGTACTACACTAACATTCAACCTCATTGTTTATGTAAAGTGAAACCCGCAAAAATAAAGTACTCCGAATTGCCATGTTATTTGATCATACAATCCGTTAGTTAGTTGATCCTTAGTTAAAAGCACCAGTATTGTTAATTTAAGTCATACTTTTTTTCCATTCTTATGCTAATATTGTTTTTGCTAAGAAGAAGTTTATGACATCCTGATCTGTATATACATGTGTTAATGTTGGTAAATGAACTAATTGTGCTAATCAAAAGTTACAACCTATTCTGTTTTATTCCAGATGACCGTGGTCATTGTTATACATGAAGACTTGTGCTAAACATATAGACATTTTTCTTATTTAATAAGAAGTTCTAGATAAAGTATAACTTGGATATTGACGGTTTGATATGAGCATGCGTCAATAGGCGGGTACACAAGTAATTAAAGTACTTACAGTACTGGAAGTCTGTCTTAATGAATATCCATACGCCTTCCTGATTGGATTGCTGTTGTTGGTGTAGCGTTTGGTTTTATTATTTTTAAAACTGACATAATACAATGCCCACAATGTATTTTTATTTATTGATTTGTTTCTGCTGGCATGAATATCAATACATGAAAAATACATGTAAAAAATGAAAATAGTATAGTTGATCGAGAGTAGCCTAAAGTTAGAACATCATCCGAATACATTAAATCAAAGCGAAGATAGATAAGATACAACCCTGTCTGACTTCACGAATGGCATCCAACCAATTTAGCGTTTATTTACTTACACATGACGAGATTTTATAGCAGCATGCCTACATTTCCGTCATCAAAACATTATTCTGCATACCTTTCCACGATTAATACAAGCTTACCCCATTGGAAAAGCAATCAATAAATGCACAGAAAAGAGAAAGTTTCTTTTTTTCCTAGTATCGATAATGTTAGATAAAGCAAAAATATGATCGATAGTGCTACCGTTTAACATAAAACCAATTTGCTTTCAGTTTATCCTTTGATTCAGCCCATTTTCTGATATGTCCATTTCAAGTACTACAATAATTGAATATAGTTTGTACTTTGACGAAGCCAAAACAACCACTGTGCATGCTTAGAGTTCCTGGGATGAGAGCTTGCTGAATTAGGGGTTGGGGAGATTCGATAGATGTCACAAAGGGAAGGAATAGTACCATTATTATGTTGTATGGTGTTTAGCGTCGTTTTCAACAATTTTTTCAGTCATATCGCGACGGTGTCTACTTGAGACAGCATTCTGAGCGCTGTCACACAGGAGTATCATGCTGCAGACACATGGTATGATACCCCACCTAGTCACATTATACTGACACCGGGCCGACCAGACCTAGAGTCGTTTAAAGTATTTGGTATGACCAGGCCGGGGATCGAATCCACGACCTTCCGCATGCCAGGCGGACGCTCTACCACTAGACCACGCCGCGGTATGTACCATTACTAAAACAATCTTTAAACAATGTACGAACAAACAAAACAGTGCTTCAGAGCGTACGTCATCTTCACGTATGGCTGTAACACACGTAATATCAACATAATCAATTAAATAAAAATAATTCTTTCAAAATTACTAATAGATTTGGTCTTCGAAGTTTCTCTATCAAACATATAAAAACTAAAGAAAATAAATTACATGTTTGACTTTTTGTCAGCTGATTTTAATAAACTGACTTTATGCTATTCGCCAGAGTTATGCCACCTTCCGATTCAATGAAATTCAATGGTATTCACGCTGGGTTATATTGGTTTAATTTTTGCACCATGTATATATAACTAGATGGTTACATATTGGTTATTGTTGTTTTTTTTTAAATTATTGGCGTCAATATAGTCCTGTAAGTGGTTTCTATAGTTTAGTCCCACATATAGTCAATCATATAGTAAAACATGCTTATAAACGCATAACCATGAGTATATTAGTGTTTGATTAAGGCCTTGGACTGCGAACCCGGGGGTTGCAGGTTCGATCCCCTGTTCTTCCAACTAAGAATACTTGTCAGTCTTTCGGATGAGGCTTTAGAAAAAGAGGACCAGAATGGTCCCCTAAGCGCTCATCTGTTGAAATCAAAGTCCCCTTATTGGACCCCAATTAGTTTCAAAATTACTAATATATTTGACTTTCGGATCTACTCTTCCAAACGAATAAAAGCCATGTATATAACAAGATGGTTTCATATTTGCGCCATGTATATAACTAGATGGTTTTATATTTGCGCAACGTATATTACTAGATGGTTTCGTATTTGCACCATGTATATAACTAGATGATTTCGTATTTGCACCATGTATATAACTAGATGGTTTCATATTTGCGCAACGTTTATAACTAGATGGTTTCATATTTGCGCCACGTATATAACTAGATGGTTTCATATTTGCGCCACATATATAACTAGATGATTTCATATTTGCACCATGTATATAACAAGTTTGTTTCATATTTGCATATATAACAAAATTACTGATAGATTTGGATTTTCTTTACCAAACCAATAAAACCTGAAGAAATTAAAATACATGCCATTCACCTATCTGAAAGAGAAATATACTTACGGGCACACACACTTGTTAATTTTGGTTTTTATATTCACATCATGTAAATAACCAGACATATAACGTTCAGAAATAGCGCTAAGTCACAAATTATCAATGTCTTCTGTCGCTTTACGCGAATCTGGGAACGGTTAAACATGCAATCGAAATAGTAAACAGTTATTGGTGCATAGTTTTAAAAGAAATCCGATAACAGATTACAATTCATATCTCCTCTAACCGACAAATGCAACAGGTGGGTAATCATTTATTTGTATTCTATTTTTATCAATGACAGTGATTTAAAAGTAGTCACCGTCAATTAGAGATTAAATAAATATCACCGGTTCATCCAATCAACCTCTTGTTATGGTGCATAGCTGTCAAGGCTCAAATGAACCTTAGAGTGAGAAAATATTCTAGGGGGGTTTCCGTCGGGGGATAAGCCCCCCTCCCACCCCTCCCCCACCCTCCGAAAAATGTTTGATTCCTAGATCGTCTGTGGTGTGTTCTGGGGGTGTTTTCAACAACAGTTTCAGTCAATTATTTTACCAAATTTTCATTAAATTTTTATGATTTTTATTCAAATTTTGGTGTAATAAATTAACAGTAATTCAGCTACAGCAGCGCTGTGATGTGATGCTAGGGAATTGTTGTTTTTTTTTTTTACAAAAAAAACAAAAAAAAAACACCTTATTTAGTAGTCCGAGAAGCTTAACAATACCTCCAAGATAGTTCTATTGCTTTAAATAGCTTAATTAAATGTCATTAAACTTGTCTAACTACTTTTTTGGAGGCGAGCTACTAGCACTAATAGACGACACCATGATGTTTACATTGACACCGGGTAACGATTGTTATGTGATAGTTACGGGGGCTAACATTGGGTCAGACACAACTAATACACGAACCAATGTTTTTACCGATTTATTCATGAAACCATAGTATTTATTTTCGTGAATTTTGTTTTACGTGAAATGCGTGAGAAATAACATAATCAGCGAGAGACCGTGATTTCATTGCCAAAAATCGTGAGACTCACGGCGAAACCGTGAGACTTGACAGGTATGCGGCCCCAATGGGGGGTTCTAAATGTGGCGATAGCCGTATCAGATTTTACAGACATACTCTGTAGAATTAAATAGTTGTTGCTTAACTGGGTGAGGTTATTTTATTAAGATACATTGTAATGGCATTTTAAATATATCAGAAATCTAAAATGGACGCAGATGAGTTCCGACGCCGGGGTAAGGAAATGATAGACTATGTAGCGGACTACCTGGAGAACATCCGTGACCGGCGCCCGTTTCCGGTGGTGGAACCGGGATATATCAGACAGCTTATACCAGACCATGCTCCGGAGGAAGGTGAGAAATGGGAAGACGTGTTCAAGGACATAGAACGTGTTATCATGCCCGGGGTAAGTGGTGATAAGATGTTGTATCATGAAAATGAATTGCCATGAAGGCAACACCAGAGCTGGACACTGAGGGACTTAAAAAACGCAATGGTCGGACTTTGTGAAATAAACAAGTGCTCTTCCTATCAAAGTTATTAAGATTTGACAATAATAAACACCACATAAGTCTGACAGTCTGTGTGAGTTTTGTTGGAAAATATCAACAATTCCCTGAGAATTCACGTTTCAAACAGCGATACCCCAAATCACCAACTTTGCAATTAGTAGCAGTTTAAACTATCATTTACTGCAATGCAGGTAAACCAGTTTGTTTTATTGTCAGTCACTCAGTAATTATTGATTTTATTTGTTTGATAAAATAATATTTTAAAGATAAGGTATAATGCTTATGTGAGATATTAGTTAATGGTCATTAGTATACAGCGAGGTCCGTACTTGACTTGAACTTCTGATGATTGATGGGCTGTCGATAGGGTAAAGTGTACATACCGAAAATATGTTCATGTCCATGGAAAACATGACTTGTATATGAATTAACTGTCACTTTTTATGATAATTAGAGTGTATTAGACAGATAAAAGGGAAACAGAGAGTTTGGATTAAGGGGGGATGGAGAAGCCTAGGGCAGATAATTTAAATCAGGGAGTCAACTAGGTTAAGGATGAGATGGAGATAGTTAGGTCTGGGACGCCGTGAGGTTGAGAGCGGGATTTGAGAGGCCAGGGATGTGTGGGTTAGTAACAAGATGGGAATCTTGCCTGAACTGTGTTTTGAAGTATATATCGTGTGTAAGTAGTGACCATTACAGTTTAAATGAAAGATATAATAATGTAGAATAAATGTATATTGAAAAGGAACTGCGCTCTCTGTTAGTTTGTGTGTGATGCTGGAACATGGGTACTATTGTATAAATATTCCATTCCTGTGACGACACTATGAAAAAATTATAATTAGAGTGCAATAGATAGTTATAAGAGAAGCAGAGAGTTTGGATGAGAGGGGAAAGAATAAGTCAAGAAGATAGTTTATATCTGGAAGTCGAGCAGTTAGGTCTGGGACGCCGTAAGAATGAGAGCGGGATTTGAGAGGCCGGGGGTGTAAGGGTTAGGAGACAAGATGGGAATCTTGCCTGAACTGTGTTTTGAAGCGATGATACGTCAGCCCAACCCATATAAGACATTTTCAATTGGAGTTTTGCGGTTTTAAAGTCCCTCAGTGTGTAATTAATTTATTTTAACATACTGTACTGCAGACAAGAAGTATTTCGGCAATAACTGTAAAACAATATATGTACTATGTCTTCATTTAATCTGACCTTAGATTTTGTATAAGCAAAATCTGATTTGAAATTTTTAAACAGTATCACTGACAATGCATTACCATTCAAATCACAAAATGAGTATTTAAATAAAGAAAAATGCATTTTTTACATAAAAAGAAATACAGATTAAGTATCACCGCCATTATGCGACCATTCCACGGAATCACTTCCTGTTTCAAACGGATGTGTCAAGCGCATGTAATATATTCTGTATGAATGGATCCATGTGCGCACAATACTTGAAAACTGTTTTGTTTTACAACAATGCTTGTTATTACTGTTTGTAGGTAACCCACTGGCATTCACCCCACTTTTATGCCTACTACCCAACAGCTAATTCGTACCCGGCCATAGTGGCTGACATTCTCTCAGACGCCATTGGATGCATCGGTTTCACCTGGGTATAAACTATAAATGTCGCTCCAGTTTGGACGTCCACCTGTGTATTTGTTTTGTATTGTTTTATAAAATTTATTTTTATTACAGTGCCTTCACTACACCATTATATTATATGTTTGATTCCGTTGTTTCAGTTAAAATTAGTTTCGTTTTATTTACATTTTCCAGCCGGCTTATAAAGGTCTCACTCCACAGTTGAATTTTGTTCTTTGTTCTATATAAAATAAGCTCTATGATTTCAATGGTAAAAAAAAGAATTGCACATAGATTTGTTTTCATAGCAGAAATGTAAACCCACATAAAAATGCATAATAACTGGTAGGTTGACCACGTTGGGTTTTTCTTAAAGTGGGTGCAGGGACACCCTGAGATTTTTTTGGATTTTATATATGAGACCGTTACATTTAAGCGGGGTGGTAGCGTAGTGGATAGATTGCTGACCGCTCACACCAGAGGTTACGGGTTCGATCCCCAGCTAGACCCGATGCCTATAAAAACAACAATCTGTACTGGTTCTACCCAAGAAGCGGACTCGAAAGCGGTTTATATATTCTTTTAGCTTTCTTCGCAATGGAGCAAAAATAAATTAGAATACACGTTACAGTGATATACGAGCATGTTGATTGGTTACTTGCTTCGGCGGAACATAAAATACGTCACCATTTAGTAAACACATAATAAGAGTGCAGTGCATTGTGGAACGGACTGGAAATTATATCATACCTGATGTGAGGGGATTCAAATACTGGGAAAGAATAGGCCAGGGTCTGATTCTGTACTTGTTATTTGTATTGTATTTCAGATGTCTTTGTTTATTTTGTATGCACATTATTTTTTAGTTTTCATTTTAAGTTGCAGTATAGTTGTTTGTTGTGTATTTATAGTGTGTTTATTTGTTTTTATCCATATATATATACATGTAAAGGTTACACACTGGCAGCACCCAAACTTCCATGCATATTTCCCAGCAGCAAATTCCTATCCGGCCACTATGGCAGACATATTGTCTGATTCGATAGGGAGCATCGGATTTACGTGGGTAAGAAAGATTACGTTAAATGTCCGACATGGATTTGTAACCAACCCAGTGTATTGGCAAGCAACTACCAGTGGCGTAACTGCCTTCACGCCAAAACGCCCGGGCTTGCACATATTTTTGAGAATGCATCATTATATCCCTTGGAAATGCCATCAGAACGCAGGAAATGCATCCTGAAAGTCTTTTTTCTTATGGGGGAGAGGGCCATGTCCCCCAAACCCCTCCCCGACCCCACTAGAACCCGATGGGCTTGCACATTATTTTAGGGCCAGCTACGCCACTGACTACCTACTCAAAATATTATTTCAAATTTTGATGATATTTTTTTAAATATGTTAAACATACATGTATTTGTGTATGACATTTATTGTGTTTTGCTAGATATTTTTTACACATTTTAAAAATCCCTACCTACCCAGGGTTGCAAACTAGGATCGGAAGAGAGCAAACACATATTAATGTTGAGCTGGTTAAGAAAATATTAATGATAAATGTTTATTGTAGTAGTTTATTTAAATTTACTGGTGGGTGGTTGTTTTAATTTTAAATCATACACCGTTAAAAGAGACCACGTGTTTTTTTTTTGGTGATATATTTTATCTATACACCGTGTTACTATAATTAGTTAATTTTATTCTTTAAATGGTTGATTATCAATAAACACGCACTTAACTTTTTAGAAATACTTAATGTTTAAATATATATTCGAAATTGCAGGCGTCCAGCCCGGCGTGTACGGAATTAGAGGTCGTGACCCTAGACTGGCTCGGCAAGATGTTAGATCTGCCTGAGGTGTTTCTGTCGTGTTCCGGAGGATCTGGGGGCGGGGTTATTCAGGTAAGATATATATGTATATACATGTACTGATGCAACAGCAGCAGCAGTGGAAGCAGAAGCAGCAGATATGGACATACATATAAATGTTTTACGGCATACATGTTTCAAATAACGCTAAATATGAACCAAGAACGTTGAAGACAGGTTACTTCTTTTTAATTTTCCTTCAACTCTAAAAAGCAATAGCTGGACCTTAGACTGATGCTTGGCGAAGATCTTCAAATCTATTTTATACACGTATGTCCTTATCCGACAAATATGACATAATCTCTATCTCAAATTTCTCGTGAAATGCTTTTGATAACAGAAAATTGGAATTAGAAAATACAACTCTATAAATGAAACCTAACAAATACTTATTTAAAGTAAGTATTTGTTTTCAGTTGTTTGTTTCATTCTACTTGATTGTCACCTACTTAAATGTTTGTTTGCAACATGTGTAATGTTTACTGTATTCTGGGCCAGTGGCCTATATTACTGAATAAACTATGCCGGTCTGTGTCTAGCTGACGTGACACATCTTTGGTTGTTGCAAATAACCATAATATAGATCTTATAAATAAAATATGGTCTTGTTTTAATGAATATGTGTTTAAGCCAATACATTGAAAACGATTTGTTTAATCAAACGTATTTATTTTACTAAGATTGTGAGACCGCCGCGTGGTCTAGTGGTAGAGCGTCCGCCTCGCATGCGGAAGGTCGTGGGTTCGATCCCCGGCCGGGTCATACCAAAGACTTTAAAAATGGTACTAGAAGCTTCCTCGCTTGACGCTCAGCATTTAGAGTAGAGTTCTAGGTCTGGTCAGCCCGGTGTCAGTATAATGTGACTGGGTGGGGTATCATACCATGTGTCTGCGGTATGATACTCCAGTGTGACAGCGCTCAGAATACTGTCTCAAGTAGACACCGTCGCGATATGACTGAAAAATTGTTGAAAGCGACGCTAAACACCATACAACAACAACAAATACAACTAAGATTGTGAAACAAGTTCAAGGCTTACAACTTAGACTAAGTCTACCACTGGACCTCGCTCTTCACACACATATTTGCTTAGTTGGTATGCACTCCATATTACATAACTTTACTGTTGGACAGTATAATGTGTATGTTTGTTTGATGTTTATTCTATTACATAACCGAGTAAGATTCAAGTGTTTTGTAATTAATGTTAATTTAATGTTTCCTATAATCTATTTATAACGTATATGCTAATTGTGCAGACACTGACTCTTAACCGGTCTTAATTATTGCTTATAATGTATTGATAAATGTCAGTCAGTAGTTATTCAAGGCAATTGTTTATAAAAGTTGGGCCTTACCACTTCTAAATAAAGTTGTGTATCTTGTATATATAACTCCGAGCCAGTATTTTCCATTAGGATAGGTGTTGGGTTTTATTGGCATATTTTGATTTTATGTGGTCAATTTGATGAAAAAATTGGAAATTTGATTGAAAAATGGATTTTCTAAAAAATCAACGCTTTGAACGTCAAT
Source organism: Panopea generosa (assembly GCA_029582155.1). Taxonomy (NCBI): domain Eukaryota; kingdom Metazoa; phylum Mollusca; class Bivalvia; order Adapedonta; family Hiatellidae; genus Panopea; species Panopea generosa. The sequence continues at coordinate 27,848,475 of CM055905.1, forward strand.
AAAAAAAGTTTGGGAAACTGCAATTTTGAGTGAGTAGGTAGGAGCATGCAAACATTTTTAAGAACAACCTTATCGTGACTTTACTGTACTTACAGAGTACAGCCAGCGAGGCTACACTTGTTGCCCTGTTATCTGCACGTGCACGTGAGATACACAGATACAAGCAGACTCATCCGGACACTGAAGATGGCGTCATCATGTCCAAATTTGTGGCTTATTCCTCAGATCAGGTACTGTATGCACGGACCTATATAACTACGCTATCAGCCACTTTTAAACTGTTGTTCGGGCGATTATTATTTATTACGGTGCCCAGTTGGGACCATCGCGGCATATTCATTATTTTAAGTAAAGTCGAAACAACAAAACAATAATGGTGGAACTTCGAAACAATACAACGACGATGGTGATAAGCCGAAACTTTTCGACTTTTCATCATCGTACTTTTGTTGTTTCGACTTTTCTAAATTTAATAAATATGCCTCGATGACCCTAATGGGGCACCGTAGTTAATACTTACGGAAACTCCATTTAATCAGAAACATTTTCTATGTTATTTCTGTGTTGTTATTGTTCAAGTTATATTGTCATTTCAACACTATCATATATTTTTGTACACACAAATCTGCAATTTTTATATAAATTCTTAAAGTATATCGACCGCTGGTGGTCAATGCTAAATTCTTCAAAGTTATGTTTACGCTCGTGTTTACATTGAACAAATAAATAGATAAAAGCCTTTGAACTGCCTAAAAAATAATTGAAAGTGCGTATTATTTCATCCAGGTACAATACGTGTAAAGTAATTACATATGTGTAGTATTCCATCCAGGGACACTACCTGTAATGGAATGCGTGTATTATTCCATCAAGGCACATTACGCGTACAGTAGTTACATATGTGTAGTTTTCCATCCAGGGACACTATCTGTAATGGAATGCGTGTATTATTCCATCCAGGCACATTACGTGTAAAGTAATTTAAAATGTGTAATATTTATCCAGGGACACTACCTGTAATTGAATGCGTGTATTATTCCATCAAGGCACATTACGTGTAAAGTAATTACATATGTGTAGTATTCAATCCAGGGACACTACCTTTTATTGAATGCGTGTAGTATGCCATCAAGGCACACTACCTGTAAAGTAATTACATATGTGTAGTATTCCATTAAGACACATTACGTATAAAGTAATTACATGTGTGTAGTATTCCATCCAGGGACACTACCTGTAATTGAATGCATGTCATGATTAAGTCATCAAGGCATCACTACTTGTAAAGTAATTTCATGTGTGTAATATTCCATCCAGGGACACTACCTGTTATTGAATGTGTGTATTAAGTCATCAAGGCATCACTACCTATTAAGTAATTACATGTGTGTATCATTCCAGGCACATTCGTCCGTGGAGCGTGCTGGACTTATAGCCTGTATAAAGATGAGGGCGCTAGTGACGGACGAGAATTCGTCCCTCCGAGGTGACACTCTACAGGATGCAATAAATAAAGATAAAGCTGAGGGGCTTATACCTATATTTGTGAGTGGATTATAGTACATACTGTAGCTAACGTACACATAGCATTAACGTTAACGTAGTGGACAGAATGCAGCATAAATGATTACAGCTTTTTTGCTTTGCGTAACTTGTAGATCAAACTAATTGATATGATTACGCACGTGCTATTTAATTTAAACAAAATATCAATAAAATGTACATTTTATATTAGGAACACTTCAGTTATCTAATAACACAGCGTGCAAACACCCATATCTGTGTATCCAGTGACTTAGTCTTAGTAATAGTGCCACAGGTCTCTGTTGTAACAGTGACAAAGATTTCTGTTGTAATACAGTGAAATATGCCTCTGTTATAACACAGTGACATTGATTTCTGTTGTAAACAGCGAAATATGACTATGTTGTAACAGTGACATTGATCTATGTTGTAAACAGTGAAATATGTCTCTGATGTAACACAGTGGCATTGATCTCTGTTGTAATACAGTGAAATAGGTTTCTGTTGTAACACAGTGACATTGATCTCTGTTGTAAACAGTGAAATATGTCTCTATTGTAACACAGTTACATTGATTTCAGTTTTAACACAGTGCCAGAGATCTCTTATGTAACACAGTGACATTGATCTCTGTTGTAAACAGTGAAATATGCCTCTATTGTAACACAGTGACATTGATTTCAGTTGTAACACAGTGCCAGAGATCTCTTATGTAACACAGTGGCATTGATCTCTGTTGTAAACTGTGAAATATGTCTCTATTGTAACGCAGTTACACTGATTTCAGTTGTAGTACAGTGCCAGAGATCTCTTATGTAACACAGTGACATTGATCTCTGTTGTAAACAGTGAAATATGTCTCTATTGTAACACAGTGACAGGGATTTCAGTTGTAACACAGTGCCAGAGATCTCTTATGTAACACAGTGGCATTGATCTCTGTTGTAAACAGTGAAATATGTCTCTATTGTAACACAGTGCCACAGATTTCTGTTGTAATACAGTGCCAGAGATCTCTTATGTAACACAGTGGCATTGATCTCTGTTGTAAACAGTGAAATATGTCTCTATTGTAACACAGTGACAGGGATTTCAGTTGTAACACAGTGCCAGAGATCTCTTATGTAACACAGTGGCATTGATCTCTGTTGTAAACAGTGAAATATGTCTCTATTGTAACACATTGACATTGATTTAATTGTAACACAGTGCCAGAGATCTCTTATGTAACACAGTGACATTGATCTCTGTTGTAAACAGTGAAATATGTCTCTATTATAACACAGTGCCACGATTTCTGTTATAACACAGTGACATTGATCTCTGTTGAGAAACAGGTCTCTGTTGTAATACAAGATTAATGTAAAACAGTGATATATGTTTCTGTTGTAACACAGTGACATAGGCCTGTTGTCTCATAATCTAATTGTAATACATATTCCAGCAGTTATACTGGTAAGCACGTGCCACTGTTATTGCAGGTATGTGCGACGCTAGGAACCACCCCGTCATGTGCCTTTGACAACGTACCGGAACTAGGTGCAGTATGTAAGTACATACCGTTTATAATCAACGTCTCTATTTAATCCCTGTCGCACGCACGTTCACTAGCGAGAACGTTACTACGGATGTTTCTTAGGACCACCCTTCCGACGCAGCGGTTGAGGAGTTCGATTGTCTTCCATATCAACCTCGGATGATTTAAACGGAGAGGAAATCGTCCGCTGATTAGTGGGCGTGTCGCAGGACTGCTAAATTGCATTTATCCTTTTCCGACGTATTACTATTTGTTAATGATTCTCTTTTATTTGCTTTAAAATATTGTACATGTCATACTGGAATAATCTCCAATCACTATCCTTGAGTTCATTTTTACCGAATTACATGCACGTGCACTATCGAAAATATTTCCTGGAGTGCTCCTAGGCCATGCTTAATTGGTCTACACTTTCCGATGTTTTGCGGTTTTGTGACTTTTGTTTATGATTTAGTTTATTATATCGTTTTATGAACAGAATAATGTAACCATTAAATTGCTGAAATCACCCACCATAAAATATACAATTGTTAGAGTTACAGGAGTCAGTGCTGTCCGTTTTACTTTTACTTTTATAATAGCGAAATAAAAGTTTTGACTAAACTATCTGATAACACAAATAGTGTTTAGTTATTTGATTTCCAGGTGAGAAGGAGGGCATATGGATGCATATAGACGCAGCTTATGCCGGGAGTTCCTTTATATGTCCAGAATTCAGACCCTTGTTAAACGGTGTTGAGGTAAATAGTTATGCTTTCGTTCTTATCCTTTGTTCTCTAATTGTTCATCAATGTCTTGTAAACGCAGTGTTTACTTTCAAAATTAAAATATGCTTAAACTAAATATTTTTTATTGACATAAGTGCATTTATCATTCTGAGTTCATGATTTTATTATGATTCTTATAATTTGGAACCTTGTTGCATTTCAAATTTCGAATTATTTGCAAAATCCAGCAAACGTTTCACCGCCAACCTATTCATTGGTACACATAATAGTTGTACTCGTAGGTCACAGTATAAACAACCTCATAATGCAGTATGACGCTGTCTTTGTATCGTTTGGTCCGCTTCAAACTCGGAACATTTAACCAGCGTCTATATTTGTGCCTGTTCAATCTTACTTACCGCCTGTGTTTGTGACGGTTACATAATATGTATGTACTAATTCTGACATTTAATCTTTCCAGTTGGCAGAATCTTTCAACTTCAATCCACACAAATGGCTACAAGTGAATTTTGACTGTTCGGCAATGTGGTACGTTAGTTGTCTAGTTTGAATTCCGTTTCATAACACTTGGGATCGTTCAGTAGAGGCTCGGATCCATCATCTCTTTTCTAAACATTTCTCACTATCACAGTTGCGCCCCCCTTTTAATGCCGGTATCGCGATTTTTGCGCCAAATGTCCAATGTAATTTGGTAAGAAATATTAGTTTCAAAATCTTTCATAAGGACTGATTGATTGATTGAATATTTAGCGCCATTTATGCCATCGAGGGCTAACAGACGATCAGTTAACCTACAACTGTTTCCTGGGATCCTGGAAGGATAATTAGTACTCGAGTACCCCATATCTGCAAGTAACTGATAACGTTCCCATTTGAATCAGCGGTGAGGGACGAATGATAATGATACGCAATGTCGTATATCAAACATCACGGAGATTGTGGCCGAGCGGGGATTCGAACTCACGACCTCTGTATTGACAGTCAGACTCGCTAACGGCTGAGCTAATCGGACCCAGCTCATAGGAACTGTAAATTATTGCTGTATATGAGGTAAAGTAAACGCTGGCATAGTGACCTTTATTGAACTTAAACATATTTTTTATGGCTGTATTTTAGATTTTTGAGGGATTCTTTTTTTAACACTTGTTTCACTACTCTGTCTTTAAATTATTCTAAATTGACAACCAACCCACCATTGTTTGTGTATTTTTATTAGCAGATACATTGCTGCTATGGAAAATATACTTTAAAACTTTTCTATATGGATTATAACTGTTGAAATCACAGGCCTTATTTGAAACAGACCATATAGCAAAAATCACGGTGTTGTGAGACCTGAATCAGCCAGTGAAAGCAAATAGTGAGACGAGACCATTACATGTAGTTAAACTTTATTTAATTAATGTTGATCGGTTTAACACTAAAATCGATCAGGGGCGTAGCTTCCTATTGGCAACGTAGTCACGTGCTTACACTGTTTTCTGAGAAATATATGCCAAAATGCGCCTACAACAGTCAAGCTTATTTTTAACGGGGAGCCGCCGGATCCCCACAACAACTGTACCTACACATCTTTTTAAGTCAAACTACGCCCCTGTCGATACGTGTAATAAGACTTGTTGTATGGACAATCAAACAAAGATATGAGAATATTTGCAAACCATCTGGAAGTGATAATGCCCGTACTTTTATTATGAAATGCTTTATTTACTTTATGTTAAAAATTATCTAATCTCAATTATGAAATGCTTTATTTACTTTATGTTACAAATCATCTAATCTTTATTATGAGATGCTTTATTGAACTTTTGTTACTAGCTATCTAATATGTATTACAGGGTGAAGGATAGCACCCTTATTAGCGAAGCATTCAATGTCAACCCGCTCTACCTGCAGCACGAGAACCAGGGAAAGATGCCGGATTATAGAGTAAGACCACGTGTACCGTCTATTTACAGTATTGAGTGTTTAAATGGGCGTTTTAAGTGTAATTGATACATTTTATCAGCATACAATGTCTCTCTCACCGTAACCTCACCATATGCTAGATACAATGATCAATGATCATCTAGTAATAAAATATGACATGATTTTATAAGGGGAGGATAAAATGGCACCAGATCTGGACCTAGGATTCTAAAACTTTGTTTCAAAAGACATACTCAAATACGAATGGTCCGATTATGACAAAATATATACCGTTAACTTTTATATATTAATACACCCACCATACAGCCCTAGTCACTTTTATTGTTTCAAAACTGAAAACAATGCTCGCTACAACCAAATACGACACAAAATCAGTTTTGATTTAGGCTGTAGCTCAGTACCTTAAATACAGGCCTGTTTCATGATTTGCAGAGGGGACACATAGGCCCATAGATATGGCAAACGTGTATAGATGTAGAATACTTCGAAGAAGAGTAAATTTCTAAAGTTCTACAATACTTTTCGAACAGGAGCAAAAGTCAAATACTTTCTGGACGTCCTTCGTGGAAGTATAAAAAAAAAACGTATTAAATTACTCGTTTCTAATGGCATAGTAAATACAGCTACCGATACACTAGTATTCAGGCAGTTCTATAAAACTAATCAAAACAATATAAGCATTATGCGATATTTACATGCAGAAAGATGTGATTGTCATAACGATATCACATTGTATTATGTAATCAATAACACTGAAATTATTGTCTCCAACAGCATTGGCATATCCCGCTCGGTCGAAGGTTCCGTTCACTGAAGCTGTGGTTCGTACTCCGGTTTTACGGACAGAAAGGCTTACAAGAATACATCAGAAAGGTCAGTTTTACATCTCTTGCCTTTACCCATATTTACACAGACATGGTTGTTGTAGATTACTGTTCGTAGGCAAATGCTTATACAAACTGATAACTGACCTAAAGTTGTTCAGGGTTTCTGATGTGAGAATTGTTTGAATTATCTAACATAATAGGGGGTAGATCAGGGCCATCAGATGGGCACTGTTTGATCTCTCATTAGCTAACGTTGATCTCCTGTTTTTACAACATAGTCTTATACTTAAAAAACTGAACTGAATTCAGACTGGTTATTTGTATATTATATAATCTATATCAACGACACCACATGCAGTTTAACTGGAACCAGTCTGAAATCAGGATCATCAGAGCTCTTTTTTTTAGATTTAAGAATACATCAGAAAGGTCAGTTTTACAACTCGTACTTTTACCCATATTACACAGAGACATATGGTTGTTGCTGATACTGTTTAGTAGACCAACGTTATTTGACTTGAAAGGCACTTTTGAACAAGCTGGTTTCTGATGTGGGAATTGTTTAAAGTTTTAATATAATAGGTGTACATTAGTGCCAGTTTGATATATAAATACCAAGACTGATAAACATTTAGTATATATTTTACAGATCTAGGTATTGTTATATTCTTGTGGTAATGGTAGAGATTGACAACGCATCATGAGTTAAACAATGCCTTTATTCCCGACATAATCATTTGTTACACTGAAATTGATTTTTAATATCAAAGAGTAGCAGGATAGTGTTAAAGTTGTGAATAAGACTAAAGTCACTACAGGTTTACTCTGTGACATGAACATTCTTGAGCATTTTCTCATATTATATGTCTCTCTGTGACTCGAAGAGAGTTCGTTTATACCCGTGTGTCATATATAGACAAGTATATTAATATTCTCGTTATTGACACCTGTGAATTTTCACTTTTGTGGATAGCTTCGAAACATTGAAAAAAAAATACATAAAAAAATCAAGTTTCGGTCATGAAATTTGGTAGTAGAAGACGGAGATGTCACTCTTAACGTATATAAACTTTCTTTGAAATTGGATGACATTTTCTGCATCAAAATTACCTGTATGTAAGCGGTGCGCTATCAAAGTCCCTGAGTGTGTATATGTCCTATAATGAAATAGCGCACCGTTCAAATGTTAATAATATCAACGTAATTACAAACTTCTTATATTTGACGAGTTATGCACCTGTAATAGGTATTTGAATTGTATATAAGAAAATTCGATAGTTTAAACACGTCAATATTACATTTGTTTCTTCATTAGGACGTCAAACTGGCTAAAGAATTTGAAGAATTGGTAAACACTGACGCAAGATTTGAAATCGTAGAAAAGGTAGTTCTGGGTCTCGTCTGCTTCAGATTAAAGGTATGTTACTAATATAAATGGTTAAATACATTTGTATCTTTCATTGATAGCACATAAAACGTACACTGAACAGATATATCATGATATTGGTACAATTATAAACAAACAATAAAAATGGAATTATTAATTAGTGCAGGATATGTACATAATTGTATGCCATGTGGACCAATATGGCACATATCGCAAACAAAATGGCGGATCTGCTTGTCAGTATCGCATCGAAGAAACAAAGTTCAATTATAACTTAATTAATCAATGTAATTAAAAATGTTATTATTTCCTGTTGGTAACTTTTATTAATTATAAAGCTCTTGAGGCTTCTTGTCGATGCTTTAGGATTCTCTTCGCCAAATAGTGAGACCCGGCGTTTCTTCATCTGTTCAATATATAAATGCTTTGTTGAAGCCTGGCGGACATTTATTTTCTTTTTTTTTTTTAGTTTAGTTTATACTAATTTAATTTAGTTCGATTGCAATGAAAGCTTAAAGAGCTTATATGAACCGCTCTCGAGTCTACTTCCTGGGTAAAACAGTACGTCGAGCTGGGGATCGAACCCGCAACCTCTGGCGTGAGCGGCCAACACTCTTTCCATTACACTACCGCCCCCGCTAATTTTTTTGATAAACTGTGTGTGAATTTGGCACAAAAAGCAATTCAATCAATCAATCAATCAAACAACATTCCCATGGTTGTGTTATATTTTATTGTTTAGCTAAAATATTACCCACTGTTGTAATGTCCCCAGATATTTAGTATACAAACCAGCGTAGGGCTTTAATGGATGTTTTCTGTGATAATTAACCGTTGTTGTTGTGTTGTTTTTTTGTAGCAAAGCAATGAAGTAAACGAGAAACTGTTAAAAGCTGTAAATGCAGACGGTCGTATACACATGGTGCCTTCTAGCGTCAAAGGCGTCTACTTCCTCCGTTTCGCAATATGCGCGTCCAGAACGAATACAACTGATGTGAAACATGCATGGGAAGTTATTCTTGAAGTGACAGACAAACAGTTAAAACTAAATGGCCCACAGTGAGATAACAATATGACCTGCAGCGATATACCGATATATATTATCTACATGGATATCTTGATGCACAGCGTTATATCGATGGATCGTCTTTATACAAGGATATCTTGATATATTAATATACGGTCTACTGCGATTTATCAATATATTGTCTACAAAGGTATCTTGATATATCAAGATATATCTGTATATTGTCTATAGGGATATCTCGTTGTTTAGTGTCATAACGTTACATAGTCGAAGTTAAACATTGTAATACAATATATATTGTAATATAGTCTACAGTGATATATAAATATACTGGTTTACATTTGTAAATGGCATACAGCGATATCTTTATGTACACTTATACATGGCATGTGGCCTACCATGATACTTCGACATACAGTAATATAATAAATTATCTATATATGGCCCATCGTAATATCTCGATATACAGTAATATATTAGTATATGACCCATAGTAATATCTCGATATACAGTTATATATCTGTATATGACCAATCTTAATATCTCAATATACAGTAATATATCTGTATATGACCCATTGTAATATCTCAATATACCGTAATATATGTATATGACCCATAGTAATATCGTAATATCTCGATATATAGTAATATATCTGTATATGACCCATTGTAATATCTCAATATACAACATATATCTGTAAATGACCCATTGTAATATCGTAATATTTCGATAAACAGTAATATATCTGTATATGACCCATCATAACAACGTAATATCTCGATATACAGTAATATATCTGTATATGATCCATCGTAATATCTCGATATACAAAAATATATCTGTAAATGACCCATTGTAATATCTCGATAAACAGTAATATATCTGTATATGATCCATCATAATATCTCGATATACAGTTATATATCTGTACATGACCCATCGTAATATCGTTATATCTCGATATACAGTAATATAGCTGTATATGGCCCAACGTAATATCTCGATATACAGTTACATATATGTATATGACCCATCATAATATCTCGATATACAGTTATATATCTGTATATGATCCATCGTAATATCTCGATATACAGTTATATAGCTGTATATGGCCTAACGTAATATCGTAATATTTCGATATACAGAAATATATCTGTATATGACCCATCGTAATATATTAATATACCGTAATATATCTGTTATGACCCATCGTTATATCATTATATCTCTGTATACAGTTATATATCTGTATATGACCCATCGTAATATCTCGATATACAGTAAAATATCTGTATATGACCCATATTAATATCTCGATATACAGTAATATAGCTGTATATGGCCCACTGTAATATCGTTATCTCGATATTCAGTTATATATCTGTATATGACCCATCGTAATATCTCGATATACAGTAATATATCAGTATATGACCCATCGTAATATTTTGATATACAGTAATATATCTGTATATGACCCATATTAATATCTCAATATACAGTAATATAGCTGTATATGGCCCACTGTAATATGGTTATCTCGATATACAGTTATATATCTGTATATGACCCATCGTAATATCTTTATATACAGTTATATATATGTATATAACCCATCGTTATATCTCGATATACAGTGATATATCTGTATATGACCAATCGCAATATCTTGATATACAGTAATAAAGCTGAATATGGCCCACCGAATATCGTTATATTTCGATATACAGTTATATATCTGTATATGACCCATCGTAATATCTCAATATACAGTTATATATCTGTATATGACCCATCATAATATCTCGATATACAGTTATATATCTGTATATAACCCATCGTAATATCGCGAAATACAGTGATATATCTGTATATGACCCATCGTTATATCTCGCTATACCAATCGTAATATCTCGATATACCCATCGTAATGTCTAGATATACAGTTATATATCTGTATATGACCCATCGTAATATCTTGATATACCAATCATAATATCTCGATATAGTTAAATATCTGTATATGACCCATTGCAATATTTTGCTATACCCATCGTAATATCTTGATATACCCAACGTAATATCTCGATATACAGTTATATATCTGCATATGACCCCTCATAATATCTCGATATACAGTTACATATATGCATATGACCCATCGTAATATCTCAATATACAGTAACATATATGTATATGACCCATCGTAATATCTCGATATACAGTAACATATATGCATATGACCCATCGTAATATCTCGATATACAGTAACATATGTGCATATGACCCATCGTAATATCTCGATATACAGTAACATATGTGCATATGACCCATCGTAATATCTCGATATACAGTAACATATGTGCATATGACCCATCGTAATATCTCGATATACAGTAACATATGTGCATATGACCCATCGTAATATCTCGATATACAGTTACATATATGCATATGACCCATCGTAATATCTCGATATACAGTAACATATATGCATATGACCCATCGTAATATCTCGATATACAGTAACATATATGCATATGACCCATCGTAATATCTCGATATACAGTTACAGATATGCATATGACCCATCGTAATATCTCTATATACAGGTACAAATATGTATATGACCCATCGTAATATTTCGATATACAGTTACATATATGTATATGACCCATCGTAATATCTCTATATACAGGTACAAATATGTATATGACCCATCGTAATATTTCGATATACAGTTACAGATATGTATATGACCAATCGTAATATCTCGATATACAGTTACATATATGCATATGACCCATCGTAATATCTCGATATACAGTTACATATATGTATATGACACATCGTAATATCTCGATATACAGTTACATATATGCATATGACCCATCGTAATATCTCGATATACAGTTACAGATATGTATATGACCAATCGTAATATCTCGATATACAGTAACATATATGCATATGACCCATCGTAATATCTCGATATACAGTTACATATATGTATATGACCAATCGTAATATCTCGATATACAGTAACATATATGCATATGACCCATCGTAATATCTCGATATACAGTTACATATATGTATATGACCCATCGTAATATCTCGATATACAGTAGCATATATGTATATGACCCATCGTAATATCTCGATATACAGTAATATATCTGTATATGACCCATCGTAATATCTCTATATACAGGTACAAATATGTATATGACCCATCGTAATATTTCGATATACAGTTACAGATATGTATATGACCAATCGTAATATCTCGATATACAGTTACATATATGTATATGACCCATCGTAATATCGAGATATACAGTGATAAATCTGTATTTGACCAATCGGAATATCTCGATATACAGTAATACATTTGTATATGACCCATCGTAATATCTCAATATACAGTGATACATCTGTATATGACAATCGTAATGTCTCGATATACCGTGTTATATATCTGTATATGACCCATCGTAATATCTCGATATACAGTAATATATGTGTATATGACCCATTGTAATGTCTCAATATACAGTAATATATATCTGTATATGACACATCGTAATGTCTTGATATACAGTAATATATCAGTATATGACCCATCGTGATATCTCAATATACAGTAATATATATCTGTATATGACCCATCGTAATGTCTCGATATACAGTAATATATCTGTATATGACCCATTGTAACATCTTATATCTCAATATACAGTTATATATCTGTATATGACCCATCGTAATATCTCGATATACAGTAATATATATCTGTATATGACCCATGGTATTATGTCAATATACAGTAATATATCTGTATATGACCCATTGTAATATCTCGATATACAGTAATATATGTGTATATGACCCATTGTATATAACACAGTGATATACTGATATGGAAATTTGAAGTGCATGGTCCAGTGGCAGATTGTTAGTCTTAGACCCGAGATTCATCCTCCGCCACAGCTTTGTGTGGTTAATCTATGCTTAGTTCTGGTTCTATCTGGGAAGACTTCAAGCGTGATTTGTCTCAGTTGAATTAACTTCTTTCACAATTAAAGTAACATAAAAAATGTAAACAGAAATTGGAAGATTGGAACAGTAAGTCAGTGTATGAATCCTATGATGCCTTTATGCAAGACAGAATGAGTTGATATTGTTATTATGGTAACCAGATTTGTATTATGCATTTGTAAATTTTGTTGTTTTAAATAAAATATATTGCAAATTTTCAATTGTCAAAAAATGTGTATGCTGTCAAAATATCCAGTTCATGGACGTAGTAAGGTGCAGTATGATCTTGAATTGGAAGGAGCCAGATATGTTACATACATGTTACACTGTCTCAGAGTATAAGCATACATATTTATAGCAAGTTCCATTTATATAACTGCAAGCCATGCACCCTAATAAACAATTTTAAATTTTTTAACACATATTAGACACTGACAAGCCCATGGGTCGGAGCAAATTTTGACCCTAGGGTCATGGCTTGAACAAACCTGAGAGAAACTGATTAGGTGATACTACATGCAAAATATCAAAGCTCCAGGTCTTGTACTTTCGGAGTAAAAGATTTTTGAAATTAAAAAAAAAAAACAAAAAAAAAAACTGGTAAGCTCCTAGGGCAGAGCCAAATTTGACCTCAGGGTCATCATTTGAACCAACTTGAGAAAGCTTCATGTAACAATGCTTCACACCAACAGCCACATAACTTTTATAACTATTTTTCAACTGTCAATTTTTTTTTTTTTACATAAATACCAATTTGTGTGTGTGCAAACAGACGGAATGATGGACGAAATGTTATCAAAATAGCTTGGTGAGTCTTCAACTCGGGTGAGTTAAAATGTTGGTGTACCAATCATCTGTACTGTAGTTATTACAACCAAATATGAATTGGAAATCCATTAATTACACAACCAGATCATAGTTTCAGAGACATTTAATAACCAAATACACATACATAAACACAACTGGACTGCAGTGTACCAGCCCAACTGGACTGCAGGGTTCCAGCACAACTGGACTGTAGGGTACAAACACAACTGGACTGCAGGGTACAAGCACAACTGGACTGCAGGTACCAGCACTATACTTAACAGATAAGACACCGATGTGGTGATGTTTAACTTAAATTATATGACCACATTCAATGATAGCTTGGCACATCTATAAATATACATTTTCATACAATGTTTAAGATTCGCACAATCAACTTGGTTTGGGTAGGCGGTACACTCCTCCAGTCGCTATCAGACTCTGATCTTTTACTTTTCTGTCAAGGAAATGTTTGAGTTCCTGTATACTACATTCCCCAGACGTGCCCTGCATGGCAAACATACGCAGCATGCTGTGTATACGCTCCAGGGGGAGGGACTCTAGATTGGACAACATTCCCACTATGTATGACCAGAACATCTGTAATATATATAACGTACATCAAAAGTATTCCATCAATTTAAATTACAAATTTCTGGGAATGGTATCGTTTTCATGAGAATTTCATTCTACAATGTAAGAATTTTAATTACAAATTTCTGGGAATGGCTTTCCTTCTCTATATAATTCCTTGACTTAAAGCAGAAACAATTTTAAACAGTGAAAAGTTACTGAAGGTTCTTGTCTACTTATTTGTCGATAAATTAGACATTTTTAAATAACACAACTCATCCTAAACTAACAAACATCAAAAGTAAAGGCTTGGTCATATCTTAGGGTGGGGAACTTTTCAGTTTTAAATTTGAAAGTAAGAGAACCTCAAGTGGATGCAGAAGTCTCAGAAATCGTTGACAGATAGACACAGACAACAAATGCTCAGAATAGCTGAATGTATTTATGAAGTTCAGTCACTATAACAAATATTAAAATAGTTTGTTGAGAATTTATTTTTAAACTTTAATCTGACGACTAGGACTCCCACTCTGATGCACAGGTAATGACAATAGCTCCTCATGTTTTTTTTTGTTCACAAAAGAGACCAGCTTACAAATAAAGAAATTATGGTTACAGCTGTTCTTTTGTGATCATTTTCATTTTTTTCTACTTTTCAGCCATTTTAATCTAATAAGTAATTTCAATATAAAATGTTCACCACCTACATGTATGAATGATGTACATGTACATGTACAATACATGACTTTTTACAGAACAAAAATAGTTTATGATTTGATAACAGACTAAAACCATTAAATTAAGACAATGGTTCAAGAAGTAATTAAAGAAATGCTGTTAAAAGATACTACCCTAAATGTTCATCTTTCAAAATCTCTGTAGTTAAGTGGCAATGATTAAAGTATCCGTTACATTTCATTTACACTAATTTAATTTAGCTCACTTACAGCTTTTGTTATACACTAATATAAAAGCTGAAGAACATGTAACATTTTTGCAACAAAAAGTGTACTTTGAACAATACTACAAACACATGAATATTTATGAAACAAACCTGAAGCTCCTCCTCCCTCTGTGAATGGGCAGATGCCATGGCAGACTCCGCCTCCTCATCCTCCCCTATTACTATATCATGACTCCGCCCCTTGTGCTCCTCAACCAATAGGAATGTGTCAGTTTGCTCCTCCTTCAGAAGTCCCTGACTCTGCCAGAAGGCAATTTTACGTCTCAGTGCAGTGGCCGGTACTTGTAGTGCACTGCTCAACTCCTCCACTGTCCATCTCTCTGCGGAATTACCAATATTTATCTCATTATCATATCATTCTATATAATATATACTATATAATAAATGTTAAGGTAAACTTTTGCTACATAGGCAAGATTTATCTTGCAGCAACACACAAATTGAAGGCATCGTTGTTTTTTGCGCTGTGTTAAACCCACGTTTTAACACTTTTTCAACCTTTGATAAACTGTTACAATATGTCAATAAATAAAAACCTATAACAATAACCAAGTTAGAAGTTTAGGTAAAAACAACATTTGTTTTGTTTTAAATTCATCAATCGAATCTGGAACTATTTTCAGGTGCATTTACCACAGATGTATACACATTGCATATATTTGTTATTTCTTATAAATAAAACATGTAAGTTATGACATAAACACTTAAGTTATGACATGATAAATAGAATACCATGTTAGTGCCTGATAGCCTAAAGTTTATCAGGTTTGGCTACCAGGAACTAACATGGTATTCTCTATATTCCTTTACAAAGTCATCTAGATGACAAAAGTTCATTGTAACATTTAAATGTTTCTATACATATATCTCTTGATGAAGAAGGTACACAACCCCATTTTCCTCCCACATGAAGAGTACACATCATCTTAACTCTTTACTCCATATGCATTTTAACTGGACTCTTTACTCCATATGCATTTTAACTGGACTCGTCCAAACTCAAAAGCCACACATAGTCAATTTCCATGAATAGATACATTTACCTATTTATTCTGATAGAGCAGAAAACAGTGCAGAACCTGTTCTTATTGCTCGTTACGAGCAAACAGAACTGGTTCTATACTGTTTTCAAAAGCCTACTATATCAGAGGTGTTCAAAGATGTCCATATGAAGTAAAGGGTTAAACTGTCATAAGTGACTGTTATAGCAGCTGTTATGCTTGTTTTGTCATCAATACCAATATGGCAGCCAGAATATTTGTATCTCCGCACATGGACAGTCGGTCATACACCTTTTGTGTAACACTGACTGTCAAGAAAATGTGTTTTTCTATTTTAACATCGAAACACACTGTGCAGTGACCCCTGTATGCCTACATCCCTATACAGGTGCCATATAACGGAGAATAAACTCATGATGTCAATCTCACCTTGTTCTTGGAACTGCATTATGATAGCTGCATGTACCGGAGACACATTAAAGTTGAGTGTTCTGTCCTTCAGCTCAACGTCTATATTCACCAAACCTGGAGAACGAGATGTTTACACAAAGTTATACTATGTTATAAACTTAGCCAACTACTTAGCAATCTACAATCATTTTGTGCTCTCTGTGTTCTGTTTACCTTGAAGATGGACTGAGACACCAAATTTTGATTTTTTGCAAATAAAAAGTTTTCAGTTCTTTAAGGTTGCTAAAGTTTTATGTGTTTGAATGTTAAGAATCATTTTCATTATCATTGTGAGCTCAAAAACAATTGGGCTATCCTTAAAAAAATATGTGTGCATCAGGTCGGTAGGTAGGTAGTTAATTTTTTTTTGCCATATTTTGATTTTGCATACAGTTGCACATTTTAAAGAAAAATGGATAGAAATCATGAACAAAAAATTGAACTCTTTGAAAGTCAATAAAAAAGTTTGAGTAGCGACCACTGTTTCCTGGGATCCTGGAAGGTTAACCAGTATTCGAGGACACCTCATCTCTGCAAGTAACATATAACTTTCTCACTTGAATCAGGGTGAGAGACGAATGATAATGAGACGCAATGTTGTATATTAATCATCACAGAGATTGTGGCTGGGTGGGGATTCAAACTTACGACACATGGATTGATAGTCAGACGAGCTAATAACCGAGCTAATCAGGCGCAGAAAATTAAGGCTACAACTCTTTAAAATCTGACTGATGATTACAAATATAGATCTTGACTGTTTAATATAATTAAATACATAGACCCTTTCAGGTTTTATTTTATTTTTTACCTTGGGCGGACGGATAAACAAATGGACCAGGGTAACATTTTTTGAATGTTGAGGGCTTAAAAAACCTCTACATAATACACTTAACTAAATACGTAGACCCTCTCAGAAGTTATTGAAGTTTTTTTACTTTTTTTTTTTTTAGACGGACAAACAAATGGAACACTAAATGCCTTTTCACCATTTTCGAATGACGAGGCCATAAAAACTCTACATAATACTGTACACAAAGTGCATACCTAGATGAGACTTCCAGTTGAGAGTTCTGTTGCCTTTCTGTGCCTCAAATTTTTCCGTGTAATCTTCCAGTAACTTTTGCATCTGCTCAGGTAACGTTACTTTCTCCTCCCGGAATGCTGGCCAGAACTGAGCAGACAGCACCATGGCATTCACTTCAACATCCTGTTGTGAGGGAAACAAAATAATACAACAAATATAAATGTATTATCATTATCAGCATGTATGGAATGATTTGGTGTACTGACCATAAACTAGCCAGTCCACCCGAAAATTAAGTTATAATATAAGTGCAGTGGTGATTTACCAGTAAATGGAGAGAGACCAGCCAACATTTTATTTATTACATCACCTTGCTTAAGAGTTTTGTCACTGTGTTCTGTATGTTGGACAGTTTATTATGTCTTAAACCTATTTATTTAACATTGATTGTAAATCATATTTTATCTATTATACAAGTCATGCTCAAAGTATTTGTTGATAGAACCATTAATAAACAAAGCTTTTATTTTTTCTCAAGGTCACAATACATTGCCATGGCAGAGGACTGAACCCATCATCCCTTGATCCTGAATCTCTACCACGCTCAACTAATTTATTAGGTCAACTTTCGAATAATTAAATTTCATAATGAAGGCAATTTGCCTTGGTAATTCTTATATGTATGTCTCTTTACAGTAACACAAGTATCAATGGCAAGAGATTTTATATTTTGTATTACACACATAAATTTATCTCACCTCCACTTCTCCCTTCTGTTTTCGTTCCTCTGTAATACGAGCGTTGATTCTTTTGGAGTCTGCCACATCCTTCAGCATCACCTCACAGAAATGAAGCTGGGACTCGCCAAAGCGCAACTGCAAGAATATATTTATATATGCATGTACAAATCTCTTAACACAAATATTAGCATCATGTACATCCTTTGAAAACACATGATTTCTAAAACAAGCAAATTCAGTGAATTTATACTTCACGTTTTTTTCAAAAGATATGATTATGTTATTCTTTAGTTATTGCAGGGAAACCCCGCAAAATACAATTTTTCGCAAATTAAATGGGCATAACTCTAGAACGACAAATGACACAACTCCTTTAAATTGAACATAGTCTGTGTTTTGTCATAATAAACATTGTATATAAAATTCAAAATATTTGATTCAGGTATTCTTAAGTTATGGCACAGAAACAAAAGTGTGACGAACAGACGGACAGACAAAGAGACAGAAGGACCAAAATTAGTGTCACTTGCTTTTCCCAAAGCAGGGGATAAACACTTACATCTATAAATGTGACGTATTAACCTGCTAAACAATGGTGTTTATGTATTTCAGTAAAGGTATATATATATATGACAGACAACTTCAAATTTCAACTGACACTCACCAGTGGTAGATATTACAGAATTAAAAGATTAAATTAATATATTTTATATCATTAGTGAAACTTAAAAATTTATACAATTCATGCTTGATGTTGCTCTGGAACCAGAACAAAGCATATAGAGTCAAACCTGTCTTAAGAGACCACTAAAGGGAAATCTGAAAAGTGGTTTCTTAAGGCAGGTGGTCTCTTATTGGGGTTAAATGTTTTTTTGTTGGTCTTTTTTTTGTCTTATATAATGCATGTACGTTTCCATCTGATCACAAAGTTCGATCAAACCTATTTAATATTTTTTGTCGTAATAAAGACAAACAACAGACAAACCTCAAACTGTCTATATATAAATCTTTAATTCCAATTTTATTTAAGTAATTGACGATCCTTTAATCATAATAAAACAAATAGCAAACATGTCAATTTATTCCACGCAAACAATGATCAAAGGTTGATATATAACTGGGGTTTTATCTCTATAACTTGTTATCGAACAATTATCGGCTTTTACCACGAGACACTGCAGTATTTGGCCTCACGTTATTTTTAGCATGTTACCTCAGAGATCGACAATTTTACACTTACACATTTGTCACGTACACTAAACATGATGCTGAAATTTCACACCTCGTGTATTCGTGGTCGTATGGTAAAGGAAATTTGATGGATTTTAAGCAGTCGCTAGTCGCAGAGAGCAAGTGGTCGCTTATTGCATGTGTAATTATGAATGAAATTCGTTGGGGGGGGGGGGGGGGGATTAAATGTGGTCGCTTACATCAGGGGGTCGCTTATAACAAGTGGTCGCTACTGCAAGTTTGACTGTACAGATAAAGTAACTTGCCCAAGAATACAACTTATGGAGTAAAGGATCAAATTCATATCTGTGTACGAAGCTCTGACACCCTTTACCACTAGATAACTCTCTTAACCACTAGACAACTCCCTTTACCAATAGACAACTCCCTTTAACACTAGACCACATCCTTTAACACTAGACCACACCCTTAACCACTAGACAACTCCCTTTAACACTAGACCACACCCTTTAACACTAGACAACACCCTTTACCACTAGACCACACCCTTTAAAATTAGACCGCATCCTTTAACACTAGACCACACCCTTTACCATAAGACAACTCCCTTTAACACTAGACCAAACCCTTTAACACTAGACCACACCCTTTACCACTAGACAACTCCATTAAATACTAGACCAAACCATTTAACACTAGCTTGTTCAGATGATGATGCCTTATTCTATAATGGTGCTTGTTAGTTTAAACATATTTATTTTACTTTGATTGTGAAACAAGTTATTACAACTTAGACAAATTACGCTTGATGTCTTCCTGGTTAGAATTAGTACTACAAGTAAGTATATGTGGAAAAAGTGTCTTGCTACAGGACACCACACATAGCCGCGGCAGAGGATCAACCCCATGCCCCCCGATCATAGGTTTGGTGCTTTACCACTGGACCAAGCGTTAGCTTCACGAGAAATGATTAAATCACAAATCAGGTGAGGTAACCAAGGTTACAGATTACCTTTAGAAGTTCCAGGTACCGAATCTCCTTCTCAATCTCGTAATTGAAGTGAGTGAGTATTCTGTCTGCCAGTAAGGTCCGGTACTCGTTAACAAACAGTTCCTTACTGCCATAAATGTTCACCAGCATACTGATGATGTCAGAAGCTCGCCGACTCTTGGAAGCAGTAGCTACAATATGATATTATCATTTATCAATTCTGGAAATGTGGCTTAACTAGTCGACATGAATGTCCTTGCTATTAATCCAAAACCAACTTTAACAAAAAGTAATATGAAACGGGACCAAAACTCCTTTATAATTTGACTTACATTGACAAATATCAAACTTGCCATAGAATAATAATTAAATACAGTCCCCATCAGAAGTTAATGATCGGAAACAGATGGGTAACACTTGCAATGTATGTCCCTTCACAATTCTACGAATAGCGGGACAATATCTAATTAATTTAACACAGATTCACCTTTTTAATAAAATTTGACATAATTATTATATTCATATATGTTTTTGTTTCTTGCAATTTGAAGTAAAGGTGTCTTGTTCTTTTCCATCCCTCTCATCATATAGCTCTCATCCTTTCTCACTTTAAGTGGGTTTTTTTATAATTAAGTTAGACTACTGTAAGCCGAGAACCCAAGACCTCAGCTGTAAGAGGTAAGTGACATTCAGTCAGCACCACTCAGCCATGAAGGAGGAACCCCAGGTAGGATCAATGCATAGACAGACAATAATTTTATGACTGATGTTTTAGCAGGGTATATGACAATAACAAATGTTTACATACACAAAGCTATTATATGGACTTGATTAGAGGATCTCAAACAAGGTAGCAACAATGGCCTTAAATTGCTCACCTGTGGCAGAGGAGACAATGCCAAAGGCAGTAATTTTTGCAGGTGTTAGAGGGCACACAAGGTCAAATATTGCATTTTTTAATGTTTCAAAGACCACAACTCTGACATTAATAATCTGATTTAGCCAGTTCAATA
Source organism: Panopea generosa (assembly GCA_029582155.1). Classification (NCBI taxonomy): domain Eukaryota; kingdom Metazoa; phylum Mollusca; class Bivalvia; order Adapedonta; family Hiatellidae; genus Panopea; species Panopea generosa. Next base: position 27,870,238 of record CM055905.1, read on the forward strand.
ACTTGTCTGAGATATTATGGTTATATAACTACTATGCAAGTTGGGTGAGAATTAGAGTGCACACACAATGTCAAATAGAGCATTTTTGATGTTTCAAGGGCCATAACTTTGACATTAATAATCCAATTCGGCCAGTTCAAGAACTTGTCTGAGATATTATGGTCATATAATTACTATACAAGTTTAGTGAAGATCCAATGAAAAATGAGAGTGCTAGAGGGCACACAACAAAAAATTTCACGGACGGACGACAGTTGACGGACAACAGTCAACAGGCGATCAGAATAGTTCACCTTGAGCTTTGCTCAGGTGAGCTAAAAAGTTTACCAATATAATCTTCATCACAACACACACACCGCAACTTTATTTTAGACTGCACTGGGGATTATCAAAATTACTATAACAGACTATGTAGACCAAAAAACAACATAAAAAAATACCTGGGTCAGCATCAACAGGGTCAGGCATCCACTTTTCCCAGTTCTCATCTTCCTCATC